>JAEVFN010000060.1:589849-1189849 GCA_030449075.1 Murraya paniculata
CAAGCAAAAAAGAATCAATACTGAGCAGTCATACCTTTTTTTGGGCTAGATTCCCAATTCCTATGAAAAATAAAGGAAAGAAAGGGAAGGGGCCGGCCTTTATAAGAATATTTTGCTTTTCACTTCGGGCAATTAGTAATAATTTTTCTGTGGACTTCCGGGCTTCATAATAATTCTGTAAAGCTTCCGCATAATTGCCTTCAGATTGAGCTGACATCCGTTACAGTCGTCATTCGATTCAAAGAATTCTCCGTTTTAGAACCATACATGAGAGGATGAAATACGCATATTTTCTTTGCACATATAGGATTTACGTATACAACACATATTACTGTCAAGAGTCAATTTCTTATTATTTAGATATTTTGATTGAAAAAAGGTAAGGAGCTATACTCAACTCTAACGATTTCAATATTAAGCTATACTCAGCTTTATTGATTTCAATACTGAGTTGTACTCAGCTCTGGTAATTTCAATACTTCAGCTATACTCAGCTCTTTATCATGGCAATAAAACATGAGGATAACTCTGATGATATATGTATATTTTATAGGAGAAGAGTTCTAAATCTCTTAAGTAGGAAACCTTACTGAGGTACTCTAATGTTGATGATTTGTTCATGCTTACAGCTCTTAAGTGGCAACCAATATGACTCAGCTGAAACAAGATTAGCTCCGGTCTCTAGAGCTACACTCTAAGAGTTAAACACAGTAAGTCAGTGAAGATAAATTATAATCAACAAATCATAATAATAATAATAAAAAGAGCTAACCATAACCATTCATTCTCACCCACATGGCAATAAAGATCAATCATTTATCCAAATAAACATATTTAATAGCTTGTTCAATCATATGATGCATAACAAGAGTAAATCATTCAATCACATCCGTAGAGAAACAATTAAGAAGATTAGACATACTATCATGAGTACTTAGAATAAACGTAGCACTCATACATAAGATCTATCAAGGTGAAAATAGCTCAATCATAATCATTATCCTAAGAAGAGATTTTGAAATCTTTTTGCTATTATGTAGAATCAAGGAATTTTAAAAATAAATTAGGTCATCGTGGTGAACAGATATAGTTCCTACTAGACCTAACACAAATATATTTAAGCAAATATAAAGTAGAAAATTCAGATATGGAAATAGAAAGGAAAGAGTTAAGAGCATAATACTGATAATTTTCCTAAGTATTGAAGCATTCAATAGGTGTTTGACTCTACTTTGGTGCTCAAGGAAGAGCTGAGGTAATTTTCAAAGCTGCTGCATTGCTTTGCTGCTTTTGAGAAATCTTCAATGGCACTTTTTGAGGAATCCTCTATAAAGTTTTCTAGAGGTATAATCCTTGGCATTTTTTGTAAGGTTTTCTCAAAGGAGTCATCTATGGCATTTTCATGAGGAATTCTCTTTGATTTTTTTCTAAGTCCTCAATAAAATTTCTTATAGAGCTTCTCCTTTGGCGATTTAAATCTAAGAGTACATCCACTACACTTTTTTTCAAATACAACCTAATCCAAGCTAACCATCGCTACGAAAACTTTTTATAGCACTCCCTACAAACAGCACCAATTATTTTAACTGAATTTTCGCTAAGATCTAATTCAAACCATTAAGTGGTTGTTGTCACCAGATCCAAGTCAAATCCATTTGAAATAAATAAATTTTATTATTTTTAGGGGGACAATGGGACTAAGTTTGGGTTTATGTGTGTATCTCTACTGTTCGGGGCAGGAGGTATAACTAAGGTGATCTAGGAGGTAAGCTGTGGTGATTTAGGAGGTGAGCTAAGGTGATTTGGGAGGTGAGCTGCCGTGTTTCGAGTTTGGAATATTATGGCGAGCTCGTGAAGCTCATGGGAGTTAATTTAAGGTGTTGACATAGGAAGCCCAAGAGAGCTTCGAGCATAGCTCTAAAGAGCTTCGAGCATAGCTCTAAAGAGCTTATTTGATTAACTCTGTAGAGCTTGTAAGATAACTCATATATGAAATACCATCTGGGCATTAAATCCATCATAATAAGTAGAAAATGCATAAACAAAAAGAACATAAAGATTTTACGTGGTTCGGTCCTTTGGCCTACATCCACTGGAGTAGCTCATCTCCAATCAACTGTATAAATGAAGTATCACATGATTTCCTCTACAATATCATCAAAACCTTAATAAATATTGTTTATGGTGGATAATAATATGAGAAAAATGTAGATCTTATAGAGATTAGAGAGTTTTCTAAGAGAAGAATAATGGAGGGGCTTATTTGAGAAATAAGGTGGTCAAAATCTTCCATAAAAGTATAAAAATGTAGGGAGAAGAATATGAAGTAGCCTCTCAAGAAATCAGACTTGGTAAAAAGGGCCAAGGGCTGAATGGAGTAAAAGGAGAGAGAATGCACCTCAAGATTGAACATGTGAAGCTTATATAGGAGTGTTCTTGAGAATGTTTTGGTAATTTTGAACACATGACTCTTATTTAATGGCTAGCGTCCCTCAGCTGCAGTTATTTGAGTAATTTGCACTGTGATCCCTTAATAGTGACATCCATGAACTTGGGAGGTAAGGAACCTTCAGCCACATTTTTGCCTCCACGGCTGGACACATGGCAGCCTCCCAGTCCTACAGTCTTTTTGCTTCTTTATTGGTATCAAACGGACAACTGATGTGACCTTTTCTCATTGCGTGGCTAAAGAATCTCCATTTTTATTGGCTTCTCATCCTTAGCTAAAAAAAAATATTTTTGTTCTCTCTCATGATAGCTTGTACTGTTCACGTGCTGGCTTTAACCACCAAAATTTAGCTTGCGATAATACCCTTTGATATTGTGTATTTTACCAAAATTGTCATTTTATTCAAAGAGCTTACCTCCTATCTCTCTATGAGCTATCCTGCGGCCGAATTAATCAAATTGACTTCCCTTGGTTGACTATTCTTGCCATGTCTCACAAGTTATTGGCCCATGTTAGCACCCAGATTTCCCACCAAACAGTAGCTACAATCCAACTAATTTCTCAATCAAAAGGTCGATTTAGTTACAACTTTTTATGCCCAAGTTAATCGGATTAAAGAGTACTCAAAGAAGATAAATGACAAAAAGTAATCAAGATCCATCTTTTTGTTTTCAAATTCTCTTGCGACATGCATTTGGTCAAAGTTAATGAAGCAAAAAATAATGAATCAAATGGAAATTCTATTAAAGAAGTCGTCCAGAAATGGAGAAACATCCAAACATACAAGTACGTACATCGCTTCCTATAAATGCCGATAAGAACACACTTGTTTTCTCATCCTTGTGCAAACTACTTGTATTCATAGAGTAAAGCAGCCTTTTGAGAAACGTGAGGGGTTCTAAGTCTCAGCTTCTCTTCTGTCTTTTGGTAACCACCGTTGTTCTCATCTCTTCAGAAGTGGTAGCTAGAGGCCTCGCTGACGCCTCCACTGACACGCAAAATGGTGAGCTTTTTATTGTGTCATTTCGTAAATAAATAAATAATATGCATGCAGGTGACATAGAAATTTGGGCATTTTTCCTTTATTTTTGTAAATTTTACTGTTGGTAGGATTTAGTAAAATAATTAAACATATTATTAATACTTAGAATTAACCAAAATTGCAATAATGTGCAGTTGATGCGGCTAAAGGAACAAGTGGACGAGATGTTTATGAAAGTAAAAGGATTGGCATACACTAGCCTTGGCCCGGTTCGTGGCGAAAAGGGTGATACGATGACGACGGAGATGACCCGAGAGGATGGGAGTGGCAAAAATTATAGACAGGGAGACAAATACCAGAAAGAAGGTTGTGTATTAATATTTATATGAGTATACATGCTGCAAGGCTTATGATGCTGATACCAAAGTCATGCTTTGCAAAGGCATCACATATAACAATCCATGTATGTTTCTAAATAAGCGGTCCGGAATTCACTCTTTGTGATCTTTATTATATAATAGTATCACAATTTTAAGAAAATCATGTGTCAAAGGGGATACCGTAGTGTCTATATGTATTCACTCACGAGCTTCACTAGTGATTGTATAGTCCGGTTTTCCGGATATCGCATACGGCCGATAGCTTTGGAGCAGGTTATGCATAAGGAATAACTCTAAGCATCAACAGACTTCATAATTTTCTATTACAATTATAGAATTCAACCCTATAATTTCTAAATGTAATAAGAAAAGTTACATGAGATTCAATATAAATTTAAATTTCCAGAAAAAATAAGAGATAATAAAGTCATATTTTATTTAATAAAATATCATAGTCAATTATATTTGTAATTTTAAAAAATTATTAATTTATGATAAGAATGGGCCATAGAATTTTATAAGGGTTTTCAGAAAAAATTATTATCTTTCTAATTTATCAAAATTATTAATTTGGTCTATTGATCAAAGTGGGCCCACAAAAATTTATTATAAAATTGAAGTTATTAATTTATCAAGAATTAATTTATAGAAGTTATACTACATTTTGAGTTCGCTTATTTAAAATTTAATTAATTGGTTGTCAAATTGATTAATTTTTTAAAGGATTTTTCCATAAAACTATGAAAAAATATTAGGCTATCAATAATGGGATTATTATGGCCATTTGATTTCAAATGAGACATCTTCACCCTAATATCCTTAATATAATTTTAGTAGATAGTTACCGGTTACCCAAATTATAGGTAAATGCTCAATTTAAAATTAATTTTTTTAATTTAATTTAAATCTGACTTATATCCTCTTATTACAAATAATTTTTGTTAACATTAGTTATAATCAAAAATTTTTTATTACGGTAAAAGATAAAAGAAAAGCAAATAAAAATACATTTTTACACATTAATAAACTATTAGTTTAATGAGTTCATAGTAAACAAAATCATTACAGCATATAAAATCATATCATAAAAATCTAAGTTAGATACATAATATCTGGTGAATGGGATTGGTGCCATTAGATTAAATAAGAAAAAACTATAAAATTTTTATGAAAACAAAAACAACGTAATTGATTTTCTCTATCCATTATAATCAATATGTTAATTATTAATCAACGTAAATATTGATGGACTGGATTATGTTCACAAATATCAAATCAATTATACCATTTCTGATTCCAATTGAGCCTTTGGGTTTTAAAAAATAAATTTCCCTAGTATATGTTTTCCATCAATTATAAGGCACAAACATTAAAAATGAAGAATATTATTCTATTTAAATTTTCATGATGCCCATAAATTAATTATTAAAAATATTATTTGCTGGTTATATCTACCGTGCTTTATTATTTGCACTTCTAATATTTAATTGGATGAGGTTATTTGAACCCACCAAACTACTCATTAAACTTACTTTTAAAAATAATTTTTTATGATTAAATACCCCTAAATTAAATTATAGTTATAGACATTAAAATATAACAAAAATATCAAATTTATACTATTTGAACCTATCTTTACGTTCAACGTAATTTTATTAAATTCTAATCATATTTTTGTTAAACACTAATCAATCTATAGGTGTGATTATTCTCTCAATTCAAAAAAACAAAGCTGGTTCACAATCAAGGAAAGTCTTCGTTTGCATTTGACAATTGACAGTGGGCCACAATCAACGAAGAAAAATGCTTGGTGGAGAGAAGATTGAGAGAAAGATGAGAGAAATAATGAAGAAATGGATAGAGAGAGAGAGTGAGTGGGTAGAGAGAGAAATAACTAAATTCTCTCATTCTTCTCTCATCTTTCTCTCCCCCTAGCATTATTCATCAATGAAAGTCTTGACAGCCATAAAGCAAGTCTTTTTTCTTTTTTTTTGAGAAGTTGGTGCTGCAGTTGTTGAGACAGCATTTCGTTTTGAGTTTTGGGTACACCATTTGCCATAGACACATTTCTTTGATCTTTGCTCTACAATTGTTTCAGCGCCACAGAGTAGTACTGGTTTATGCAAAAATTGATAACATTTATATCGCAGTCGAGTATTTTCTTTTAATTGTTTTTCAATGCTCTAATGTACAAGTTATTGCGATCATCTTCTAATAAAAGCAAAAAAAAAAACTTTCTTCGAAAAAAAAAATTCAATGAACCATTTATTAACGGTTTATAAAGGAATTTAATAGGTTTAATGATTAAAATTACTATTATTATTAAAATTGGGTTTAGTAAAAGTATATTAAATATTTAAGTGGGTCTATTAAGTAACATGTAAAATTTCAAAATTTAAAAACAAGTTTATTTAATAAATAGGTTCAATGAGTAGTTTTGTGGGTTCAAATAGTCACACCCTATTTAATTATCTTATTAGCAAGTTTGTAATTATTATTTTTATTTATATCCTTACCAGTAAGATTTTTTACTTTTAAGGTTTGGACCATAATTTGATATTTCAGCTTGAAATTTATAAGCGGAAATTAATTTACAAATTTTATATTCTAGTTGTAAATTTTAGTTTCATTTTATCAAAATTCATATTAATTTTTTATGTGTACATAATCTCAACTTTTTGTTTATACTCAGTAAAAAAAAATTAAAGGAAAGGATTTTAATAATTTTGGAATAAATTTACCCTTCGAGTTAGATTTTTAATATTTATTATTAAATTAATTAAAAAAATACAAGTATGTTTAACTATTTAAAACTCCTCTCAAGGTTAATGTTTCATTCTCAATGTCATAGCTACATTTATAGTGCTTTTATTAAAAGTACTTTCTGCCTATCATTATCAAAAGTGCTTTTACCGGTTATTATCCTTGGGCTTTTGTCAAAAGTACTTTTTTTCTTTTTTTTAATAAGAAACATTAATATTATTTCAAAACTAGCCCATAATATTACTAGAAAAATAATAAATTTCAAATACTCAAATAAAATAATAAAAACAAAGCCCGTAATATTAAAAAAATTGTTCATGATAATCGTACTTCTTATGGAAACAGCCTATAATACCCCATAATATCAAATACATTCCAAAATATAAAGAAACAAAAGTAAAACAGAAAACCTAGTCAAATTTCAAGAGCTCAAATGAGGTAAATTTGATAAGCTAGACATTAATAAACTCTAAACTCTTAGCATGAGTTAAATTTCATCATTTAGGAAAAATCTAACCCCACATTTCTCTATCCTTATTATAAATGCTATAAAAAAATATTGGGCATTACACTATCACGAGCAATTAGAGTAGTGGGTCGTAGTTGTCATACATAAGTCCTCTTAACACAAGAATGCTTTATTCCTGAAGTTTTTTAAATAGTAAAAAAACAACAATAATAAGCATCAGAACCAGCAAGAATAATAGCAACAAACAGCAAGTAAAACAGTAAAAAAAAATAGTAGTAAAATCAGCAGTAAAAAATAACAAGTAAACCAACAATAAACAATGGTAATAAAGAGCAGAAATAGCAAGTAAAACAGCAGGAACCAATGAGTAAAACAGTAGCACAAAGCGAGTGAAGCAGCAAAAATAATAGTAAGAATCAACAGTAAAAAAAAAGTAAATCAATAGCAAACAATAGTGATAAATAGCAAAATAACAAGTAAAACAGTAGTAGCCAGCGAGTAAAATAGTAACAAATAGAAAGTAAAACAATAAATGTAGTAGCAAAAATTAACTGCAAAAATAACAAATAATAGTGGTAAATACTAGAACTACCAAGTAAAATAACAGCAACGGGCGAGTAAAACAGTAGCAACCAATAAGTAAAATTGTAAAAAATAATAGTAAAAATCAGCAGTAAAAAATAACAAATAACGTAGCAGTAAACAATACTAATAAACAGCAAAAACCAGCAAGTAAAACAGTAGTAACTAATAACAGATGAGTAAAATAGCAGCAATCAGTTAGTAAAATAGCAAAAATAGCAGTAAAAATCAGCAATAAAAATAACATATAAAACAACAACAACTTGCAAGTAAAACAACGAGTAAACAAAAAAAAAATAGTAGCAAATAGCGAGTGAAACAACAGCTGTAAATAGAAAAAATCTACAGCCAAAGCAGTAAAAATAGCAAGAAAAACGGTAAAGAACAGTAGTACAAAACTCACAAACCAGAATATAAGCAACCCACAAAGCCTCCTTTGCCGTTGCAATTTCCTGATCCCAACCAAAGCCACCGCAATTCGATCTAGTTAACATCTCATGTACAGTTTAAAAGTACATCTTTAATGTCTTTATGCGAGATTCAAGGTGTGGTTTCGCTTTTAAACTCAAATTAAATTACAGCTGGTAATAGAATAAATCCTCAAATGTCACATTCAAAATAATATTGTCAATATGGTTTTAAAAGTCTCAACAGATACTAAAATAAAACAAAATCCCAAAATAATAAAAATGACTGATACATCCATTATCCAGAAAATGATTTTTAACAAAATCTCAAAATAATAAAAATCATAGTGTTTGCTAAAGAATTTTCATTTCATCTATCTAGTTGTTATCCACTGATTTATACAGTTGTCGAGCTAAGTTTGCCCTTTATACATTCTACTCTTCCAAAGTTTCGATACTCGATATTGAGCTTCCGAGTGATTTGACTCTAGTTACATATCAAATGACTCCTCAAAAGGATCGCATGGCATATCCATCTTGATAAAATTGTGTAACAAACAATATGCCATGATATTCTTATTTTCGGTCTTGATAGGATAAAATAAAGGACTACTAAAAATTGCCCATCTGTTTTTCAACATACCAAAGCATCTTTCAATAATATTTCTAGCGGATGAATGCTCCATGTTAAAAACTTCTTGTGGGTTAGTAGGTTGGTTGTTTCCCCTTAATCATTGAGGTGATATAATTCTCCAAGATAAGGAGCAAGAAATCTTGGACTATTAGCATATGCATCCACTAGATCGCAGTAATATATAGAATTAAGAAATATTAAGTTTCAACACTAGCCATAGTTTCATACTTAACAACGTATTTACTTCTAGTACATGACTTACCATTTAGGACATTCAAACCACTGGCTTTCCGTAGAGCCTCATAAAGGACTCTACTATTAATAACTGAACCTTCCCAACCAGCTAAAACATGAATGAATTGCATCCTAAATCATTAGTGGCAATATCCTCTTTTCGATTCCAATATCTAGGTTCATCTACCGGAGGCACCCTCACTCTAACGTCTGTTCCATCTAATGCTCCTAAACAATTATACCATCAAAGCAAAAGAAAAAAATAGTTAATCATTTATATCATACAGCATATAAGAAATATAAATATAACAATGATATATACCTTAAACCGTTTTCATCTTTCATCGGTGGAGTTTTTTGGAACTGGTTCAGGTTCAGGCTTTTTCAATAGCTTTTCATGGAGCCGTATCATAGAATGCAATACATTGTGAAAATAATTGCTAACAGTGTCTCCCAACCTCAAAAATTTAGAACTAAGAACTTTGTTTTTGACACGATGTGCTATTAGACTGAAACTGTAAGTAAGATGATGAGATGCTGCTAAAGCTGCGATGGTCTCTAATGCTCAAAAGTTGCACTGGCTCTCTTTATTGCAAGTGAAAGCCATCAGAAGTTCAGATAATCTGCCAATTTTGAGAGAGAGATTTGATTGACATTCGAAGAAAGTGAACGATGGCCTTTGATAATTTAGACTTGTTTAGGGATAAAATTAGAAAATCAAAATTAAATGAGGGTAAAATAAGAAAACACCTCTTTTTAATGTTGCGCAATCTGAATTTCCCTATTCTTCTACAAAGTAATCAAGTTCCTCAAATAACAAAAAATGGGTGCAGAACGGAATTTAATTCCCAGTTCGGCAAAATAAATTATAGAGGAAATGGAAAATCTATCCTCTCCTTCCTTAATTTCCTGCAACCGAACATTGCTTTAAAGAAGTCATCTAAAAAATAGAGAAACCTCCAAACATACAAGTAAATACATTGCTTGCTCACCCATATATTTACAGCCCAAACCCTCTTCCCTCGAGCTTATAAATACCGATAAGAACACACTTGTTTTCTCATCCTTCTGCAAAATACTTATGTTCATAAAGTAAAGCATATTTGTGAGAAACATGAGGGTATTAAGTCTCTGCTTCTCATGTGTCTTTGGTAACCGTCATTGTTATCATCTTCTCAGAAGTGGTAGCTATAGCCTTGCTTAGACCTCCGCGCAAAATGGTGAGCTTTTCATCCGAACACTTTGTAAATTAAAAAAAAAAAAGGAAAATACATGCAGTTGACAAGAAATTTGGGCATTGTTCAACTTTTTTTTTTTATTAAACCACTATATGGTGCAGAGGTTAGCGGAACTCCTTTACTTGTGTATTAAAAATAAAAATAAAAATAAAAATAAAAATATTTGGAGGAGAATACAGACCAAAACCTCCAAGCTAAAACAAAGAAATAGCTAACAAAAGAAAAATAGTAAAGCAAATAAAAGAAACAAAGAATAAACAAGAGAACACTCTAAGGCAAAGCCTAACAAAAGAATGAAGGTCAGCTAACACCTAGAGTGTCACTTACGACACGTGCAGCCAGTGAGTAATGTGAAGCACTTATCTGAACTAGAGGCATGCAGGCAACAACACTAAAGTCAAGACTAAGATCACATCCCCCAATACCCTCAGACTCGATAAAAAGTATTCATCAGCTAGAGCATTCCCTTTAGAACTAAAGTCCTCATCAGAATGAGAAAGAATCTTCACAGTGTGGGAATTGAAACCTATAACCATTGTATGAATATCATCTATTGCAAATAGGAAAAAATTAAAGCTCGTGGATACCCTCTAAGTAGCCAGATCATCCCAAATCATATCATCACCAACCACTAGTCATAATAGGCTCCGCAAAAAAGAATCACCATGATCCAAGGCTCAACAGCTAGATCAAACTAAATAGAAATGGCAATATCATCAGCAATAAGATCATTAGCACAATTAGAATTAGGCTAAACCCGGCCAACTAATTTCACCTCATCATCCCAAGCATCAGAAGCAACAATTCTAGCATTTGGAAATGCACCTGTAGTAACACCTCACTAGAAGTAGGCTGTTGATCTAAATCAGATGACTACCCCTAAACAAAAGAAGCCTGAGCAACAAGCCTCCTAAGCCGATTATCAGCAACAACATACTAAGGAATAGTGGGAATCTGAGCTGAACATCTTTAATAGAAATGGGTTGCTTACCTTATTTCTATATCTCTACCCTGAGGTTTAATAAAATGCTATCAAGGCTTCTGAAGCTCATGACTAGCTACATAACAACAATATGCATAATGGCCAAAGTGCTTACAAGAAGCACAATAAGAAAGACCTCTAAAAAATAATATCTTGCCAGGAACCATAATCACCCTCACCAATCTATAGGTGAAACATCATATTCTATCAAAATCCTAACAATAAAAGACCTATTGACAAAAGTAGTAGCATGGTAACACGTAGAAGTTTCCTATAGTAGAAGCTTTCAAATATAATGCTTCTTTCAATGAATAAAATGGACAAGTAAATATGACAAAGAACAAACAGGGACCATATGGGGCTCGTCAGAACAACAAAATGCAATAGACCATTTAAAGATCTCATAGTTATACCATTGACATATTAGTCGGCCTAACCCAAATATGGTAATAGTCTTTCTCTAGCTAAAACTGTATCAAAGCATGTTGGTTATCAAGGATACCTGAGTACTTCTTTTTAAGCCTAAAGATATATATGTATCAGAAAACTTGCCCGCCAGAGACATCTTAAATAATTCAGCCATGGTCAAGACCTTAGCAGCTATAAAACGAATAGCACATTCACTCAATGAAGGGTGCCCGTCTTAATAAATAAAGAAGTCAAAGATGAACCGACAACAACATCAATAAAGGATTTAGAGGGCCTAGAGGCAACATTAAGGTCAAAGATCACAGAGGGTTCACTGCAGAAGCTTATGATGGCTTGGGGATGGTATTAAGGTAATAGGTGGAAGGATTTGTGCTAGTGAATCGAGCTTGGGGGGGCCATGATCAGGTTGACTGTTAATTTTATCACAGTCTAGGGTTTGAGATAAATTGTATGCATGGGATCGTTAGGGACATCAATAGTGGCTGCGTTGGGCCGAAAAGGGCCAAAAAAGGATGCAACAGCTGTTGGTGATGAGTGGCCACAACGAAAGGCAGCAAAGTCGATGGAGATAAATGTTTTGGTGAGAAGCGAGTACGACTGGCAAGGGTTTGACACACATTTGAAAGAGACGTGATCAGTGGGATTTGTCAAGGGTGGTGGCTGTGTGACGGCTGTAAGGTGGCATGGTAGGGATCTAGTAAGTGTAAATCATCACCAAGAGTGGTTAGGAGGGGCAGCGACATGAAAAGGCGAGCGAACGATGGTTGGCAACGGTGAGGAGTGGTACAGGCAGTGGCTGGCACCACCACCGGCAGCCTGCAAGGCCATACCGACAGCCAAAAGTAAAAGGAGTGTGGCGGCTATATGAGTTAGGTCTTGTGTTGGCTTGAAGTAAAGTAAGTGCCACATAATTATTGGAAAAGTAAAAAAGTGCCTCAATCAATACATGGTATTTCATCAACTTGACCTGCCGTGCCGACAACATTAAACCTTCATTTGGGCATTGTTCATTTGCTTTTGTAAATTTTAACTTTGGTAGGAATTAATAAAAAAAATAAAGATATTATTAATACTTTCAATAGAGTTCACGCCACCCGCCCTAAACAAATAGGAGGCTTAGGCCAGAGGTGGCACATAAGCCGCCAGGCCGCACTACAGAAGAATGACTAACATAAAAGGGATGGTAAAATTATCCACCAACTCCCAAATCCAACCAAACCCCTCCTGCTGCGGATAGTTTGACAAGTTAGAAGGCGAGTTTGGTGTTTCAGACTTGTTAATATTGTTGATAATACTTTTATATTGATTAAAAGATAGAGCAAAACATTAATATTAGTAATGATGATTTACCTACAACAAAATATTTTGTGTTGAAATAATATGTTTTGTGTATTTTTTTAACGTCAAAATTTTAATTTCTTATTTACATTAATAAAATATAGAATTAAGTATTATATGCAGTTTTTTTAGGTTATTGTTATAAATTTATAGTTTGAATTATACAATTTAACTTTTTATGTATTGTAAAAAGTATTTTTTAATATTTGTGATTTTAAATAACAAACCCACAAAAATGTGTTGCATGTTGCCAATGGGTTTAGTAATTGTTAAAACCCGTAGTGGGTGGGTTTTTTAAAAAATAAAAATAAAAACACGTTGTGGTTACGGGGGAGTTTGATAATTTAAATTTTTTGCGGGTGCGAGTTTGGTAATGACAAACCCACAGCTGGTGGTGCCCATTGCATCCCTACCAAAATTACCAATAATTTGCAGTTGATATGACTAAAGGAACTTGTGGAGTAGATGTTTATGAAAGTAAAGGATACACATACACTAGCCTTGGCCAAAATGGTAAGAATCGTGGCCTTGGCAAAAAGCGCAATCGAGATGAGAAGGACGATGACAATGGAGATGATAAGAGAGGCGAAAGATGTAGTAGGAGAGTCGACAAAAATTATAAGGACAACAACGATAGAGATGACAGGAGAGGCAACAGAAATGATAAGGATGACGATGAATAGAGATGAAAGGAGAGGCAACAGATACAATGGGGATGATAGGAGAGGAGACAAATATAATAGGGGAGGCAACTGAAATAACAGGAACAACTACGGAGATGACGAAGACGAAAATAATGAAGATGACAAGACGGGCAATAAATATGATGAGAGAGGTGATAGACATGACAGGGACGAACACAAAGATGGCAAAGACGACGACGATGAAGATGACATGAAAGGCGATGCTAGGAATTTACTCTCAAAATTTAAGAGAAAACAGAATTAAAATCGTCTTCCAATCGTGCAATTAAAGATTAAAATCTTGTCCCCAAATTGTAATAGCTAGCCACTATCTTCTTCTCTCTTTCATCTTTTCCTATGATTATATTCACTAGGGCCGTCACTTTCACTTGCTATATGGTTAATTTCATCTAAGTCTAACAATGATTACACAAAAAGTAAGAGTTTTGGACTATAGGCTTTTAGGCCCCCAAATTAGATGGACCTAACAAATCTCTCCCTTCAGATCATGTGGGGTGCATCGCCAAGCTCGCTTTCTGCATACAACTTTTCAGCTTCTCCTTACGTAATGGCTTTGTCATCATATATGACCTATTCTCTGTTGTGTGTATCTTCTCAAGCTACAACTAGTTCTTCGCAGTATCCAATGATATCTCACATCAATTTGCTTGGATTTCAAATGGTATGTCGAATTCTTAGCTAAGTGAATGGCACTCTGGCTGTCACAGTATCACAACAAAGTTGTCTTGCTTCACACCCAACTCTTGTAGGAAATTCTTTATCCACAAGACTTCTTTGCAACCTTCAGTAATTGCAATATACTCTGCTTCTGTGGTAGATAGAGCAACATACTGCTGAAGTTTGGACTACCATGAGATTACTCCCTCTGTAAAAGTGAGCAAATATCCTAATGGTAATTTTCTAGAATCAACATCCCCTTCCATATCAGCATCTGTGTACACCTGTAACACATGTTTGTCACCACTAAAATATAAACATGCATTGGAAGTGCCTCTAAGATATCTGGGAATTCACTTTACTGTTGTCCAATGTTCTTTGCCCGAATTAAATAGAAACAGACTGACTACACTAACTGCAAGAGCAATATCTGGCCTTGAACAAACTATAGCATACATCAAACTGCCAACTGCTGAAGTATTGTCAATCTTAATTCCTTCATTACATCAAACTGTCCAAGAATCTGTTTCGCTAATCATAATTCTTTCATTGCAAAAGACTTGCTAAGCTCTTTCTTTATATTGTCAATTCATGTCATCTACATAAAGCAAAAGAATAATAAAATTATATCACCAATCTTCTTCACAAAAACACAATGGTTATATGTAGTTTTGCTGAAACTATGATTCTTCATAAAGGAATAAACTTCATACACCACTATCTTGGTGTCTGTTTCAGCCCATACAAACTTTTTTTTAACTTGTATACAAGTTCTTCTTTACCTTTGACACTGTACCCTTTAGGTAGCTCTATTTATATTTTCTCTTCTAAGTCATCGTGCAAGAAGCTATCTTTACATCAAGCTATTCAATTTCCAAATTCAAGCTGGTTGCTAATTCCAGAATTATTCAGATAGAAAATATCTTCACCACAAAAGAAAATATTTATTCAAAATTAACACATTTCTTCTTACCGAAATCTTTCACAACTATTCTAGCCTTGTATCACTATTGTGAGTTATTTTCAGTCTCCAACCTGTAAACCTGTTTATTCCTCAAAGCCCTCTATCTCTTAAGAAGCTTTACTAACTTATAAGTGTGGTTCTCATTCAACGATTTCATCTCCTCTTACATGGCTTTAACCTACTCATTTTTATACTAATGAGACATACCTTCTTCAAAACATTCTAGCTCCCTTCCATCTGTAAGCATCACATATTCATGTGGAGGATATGTAATGAAAGGTCACCGTTCTCTAGTGGATTTTCTCAATTCTGGCTCAACTGGTAGTACAGGTGGTTCTAGAGATGCTTGCTCAACTGGTCCTACTAGACCATCATTATTATCCTCTGTTGCTCCCCCACGATCATCATGAACTATAGATGGAGAAGCTGAAATTGGAATAATATGAATCTCTGGAGATGACTGAGACTTATCACTCTTCTCTATATCACCAATTATCTGATCTTCTAGAAACACAACATCTCTACTTCTGATCAATTTTCTTGCCACTATCTGTACTCAAATTCTTCATGCTTATAGCCTAAGAAAATGCACTCTTTGGCTTTATCATCAAGCTTCGATCTTTCATCCTTGAGAATATGAACATATGTTTTGCAACCAAACAATTTCAAGTGTTTATAAGAAACACTTTTCCAGTCCAAATACTCTCAGGTACATCGCCATCTAATGGAGCTGAATGAGAAAGGTTAATCAAGTCAACTACAATACACCTAAAAAGATTTAGGAGGCTTGACATCAGAAAGCAGACACCTGACCCCTCATTAATTGTAATGTTCATCCTTTCTGTAGCACCATTCTGCTGCGGGGTTTTTGGTACAATCTTCTCAAGTCTGATTCTATAGAATCTGCAATAGTGTTCAAATGACTATCTGTACTCACCACCATTTTTTGCCCTGACATATTTTAGTTTTCTTCATGTCCCTCTATCGACATAAGCATAACAAACTTAAACATATCAAGTACTTGGTCTTTGGATTTCAAAGTAAAAACCCACATTCTTCTAGAATAGTCATTAATAAAAGTCACAAAATAAAGTGCACTTCCTATTGATCTATTTTCCATCATGTAAACAACAAGGTGAATCAAATTAGGTATTTGTGACTTTCTACATGGAAAAAGTTTTTAAAAGCTACTCTATGTGACTTTCCAGCTAAAAACTAGGTAAAAATCCTTTTTTGGTAAGAATTTCTAACCTCTTCTCATCAATGTGACCAAACCCTTTGTGTCATGTTTCAATATCAAAATCTTTTATAACCATATTCACGTCTTCTTTCTTGATCTTGGTTTCTATCACATAGAGAGTATTTATTTTTTTTCCCTTCGCTAACACTAGGGAACCTTTGGTGAGCTTCCATTTTCCTTTACCAAATTGGTTAATATAACCATCATCATCAAGCTTACCTGTAGAGATTAAATTAAGGTGAATATCTGATACATAACTGACATATTTTAGCAACAACTTACAGCCAATGCTGGTATCCAAGCAAATATCTCTTATGCCCACAATCTTGGATGGCCCCTCATTTCCTATCCGAACATGGTCATAATCACCATTAACATAGGATGTGAATTAATCACGATGTGCAGTAACATGAAACGAAGCACCTGAATCAATCACCCAATCACCAGTATGGCAAGTGAAATTTACAGAGCTCTCATTATAAACAATACATATATCACCATCAACTATGGATGCAGTATTCTCTTTGTCATTTTTCTGAGCATCGCCTTTTCTTTTGCCTGTTTTCTTCTCCACAATCTACACTCTCTTTTAACGTGATTGATTTTCTAACAATGAAAGTACTTGACATTTCTCTTGTCGAACTTAGATCTTCCTCTGGGGTTATCACTGTTCTGTCGGTGGGAATTTCTGTTTTGGTTTCTCTCCCACCTTTCTTTCTTTTTCTGAGACAAGTGTATCTGACTCAAAAGAAACTGCCTCAACACTCTTTCTTGTAGATTCTTCATTCCGCAACCTATCTGTAACCATATCCAAGGTTAATTTTTTATTCGGGGTTGAATTATTCACTGACACCACCAATGTCTCTCAACTGTCAAGCAAAGAACTAAACAACAACAATGGTTGTAACTTATCATCTAAAATAATTTTTATAGTAGTCAACTGATTAACCAAGCCCTCAAGCTCACTAGTGTTTTCAGTTATACTGCATCCCTTATTATATTTCAAGTTACCAAGCCTTTTCATCAAATAGACTTTGTTCTATACTGTTGACTGCTCATAAATTGTTTTGAATTTTCTCCAAAGAACATCAACCCTAGATTCCTTCGCTACATGGTCGTACACGCTCTGATCAATCCATGATCTAATAATACCCACGGCCTTCTAGTTTAATTGAGCCAATTTCTTATCATCTAAATCGGCAGGTCTAGCTTCTTCGCCTTCAATGGGTTCATGTAAGTCTTTCATGTACAACAAATCTTCCATCACAGGCTTCTAAATGCCATAAGGTCATGACTTTAATTTAATCATGCATGTCGATGACTCCTCCATCTCAACCGCACAAGTAATAAAAACACAAAACCTGACGCTCTGACACCACTTTGTTGGAAAAAAGACTCGCACAAGTAACTACAAAATTAAGCGGAAATAAAACCCTTTCCCCTTTTTATGTGATTGAAATAAAATGTGTACCACAAATAAATAGGTAAAAAAATAAACTAACAAAATTCAAAACAATAAACCAACCACACGAGACAAATTTTTACGTGAAAAACCCCAAGTGGGAAAAACTACGAGACTATAGTTCAATATAATTTTCCACTATATTAATGGGATTACAACAAAAATTCTTCTCTAGATAATATTAAAGGCTAATAACATCAAAAATTTCAATATTCTTGACTTACAGTAACAGTTTAATATAGTAATATATATCTCTCAAACAAGTGGGTATCTTGAATAATAGTTAAAGAGAGGATAAAATAAAATTCAAAACCAATAAGATTATATAGGGCAACGCCAGGAACGTACTCTTAAAATTTAGGAGAAAACTGAGTTAAAATCACCTTCCAATCTTGCAATCAAAAATTAAAATCTTACCCTTAAATTGTAATAACCAGCCACTGTCTTCTTCTCTCATTCGTCTTTTCCTACAATTATATTCACTAGGGCTATGACTTTCACTTGCTTTTATAATATATTCTTTTAGTTAATTTCATCCAAGTTCAAAGTCTAATAATAATTACACATAAAGCAAGAGTTTGGACTATAGGCTTTTGGGCCCCCAAATGAGATGGACCCATCAATTCGAACGTGAACATATATGTATGTATGTATGTATGTATGTATGTATGTATGTATGTATATATAAAATTGGTCCAGGATCCTGAACTTTATGAAAGTCCAGCAAAGCTATTAAGCTCTATGGCTTAATGGTATAATCTCATTACACTATTGAGTCATATGGCTTAATAACTTTTCCAGACATATGTCAAATCCTGGATCGGAACATTTCTAATATATATGAAAATTTTCTAATCTAGACTTAAAACCTTGGATTAAAATTCTAGACGATTTGACAACTGTGTGATCATATTTTTAGAACATTGGAAACAGTTTATAACATTATATAAGTCTGTTTACACCATTATTAACTCATCTCGAATTTTATAAAATCTAGGATTTCTAGACTTGAGGATAACTCTATATATATAGTCTTTCTCAAGTGCGAGAATCTCTTATTTTTTAAAATAAGAATTCACGATTTTACAACTTTGTGAGCTAATTTTTTCAATAGTTAGTTTTCAACATTGTAAAAAAGCTTTCACAAAGTTATAAAATTCAAATCCGTCTTTTAAAAATTGATACACACACACATCACATATGTGTGTGGAGACCTTCTCTAGTGTTGGGGTCCACATTTTTTTAAAGCATTTGACGCCATTGTGAAGCCTCAAATCTGTATTTTAAAAATGCTAGTGCCAACACCTGAGAATGCTTAGACATGTATGTATGTTTTCTACAATTGGGAAAATTGCTGGGTACTTTTGGAGCATTGTTTTTTTCTATTTACTTGTTGTTATATGTATACTTCAACTAATCATGATAATATGTAATAAATAGTAAATGAATAAAGAATAATGCTCAAAGACACTAATTTTTTTCCTTTATTTCCTTTTTCTAATTTTTTTTTCCATACTGCAATCATTGTACTACCGGATTGATGAAAAATGTGTGGTTGTTTCGTCTTATTCGTTCTTTTTTATTTTTTCTATTTTCTCAGATATTCTAGTTTGGACCATTGATAAACGCTGGCTACGAATCAGGGAGTAGAGACACATTTGTAAAGTTATAAAGATGAAATACAAAATTTATATCCTAACTTATATGGCACCATTAAAAATTCATCAGTTGGAAGAGAATTGATAAAGATTAATAACTAATTATCAGATAACTTGATAAGAAAATAACACATTATTTGCTACAACCGTATGTCTATCATTATTGTTTTACAAAATCAATAATGCTAAGGAACAATTAGACACCAATTTATACCCCAACAATATGTCTCACACATATATTGGATGATGAATTTCGTGCCGAGTAGAATTATTATTAGAGCTCAATTTGTATCCCAACTATATTTGTTATACATTTATTGGATGATAAATTTTATAACTAGAAAAAATAATGGGAAAAAAAAAACGAAACCCCCATGTTTGACCAAACTAATCGAAACCCTCTGATATTTTAAAACACATTCAAGCCTCCCTAAGTATTAACTTTTTCTTTTCTTTTTTTTTAATCTTACCATTTTACTCTTGTTAGTTGTTTAATATTGGGAATAAGAATAACTTTAATTATTTAATTAATTGAGTAATTTTTTAATCATTATTAATTAAAAAATTAAATACAAAATTATTAGAAAAAGTAAGGGAATTCTCATAATAGGAGGTTTAACTCTTTTTTCTTATAAAATAACTATTATATTATCTAATAGATAAATTCAAAATCAGTTAGAATACACATATTAGGATTACAGCATTGTTGTTTACAAAAGTGTAAAAAAATTGTTTTCGTAATGACGCGTGGCAACTGATCCAATCAACTAAAACTGATTAACAACCACGAAAGGAAACTTCACCACGTCCCATTGCGGGACTTTTGACCTCAAAAGCATGTGCATGTGTGAAGGGATTAAACCCTTTGATCCCATATTTCCATAATAAGAGAAGAAAACCAGACAGGTTATCTCCTAGGAAATAGAAGTATTAATAAAAATTTTTGTAGAAACTTAATTTCGTCATGTTAATATATTAATGAAAACAATTAAAATAATCTCACGTGCGATCCCGCCCCCAGTCAACAAGAATATATTTATTTTGCTTTCTTTTTCTTACTGGACGTTGACTCCTTATGGTATCCAAATAAGTAGAATATTACACGGGATCTAATTGACGCAACCGGTAAATCTTTTAGAGCGGTAAGAGAGATAGAGTTAAAGCCGTATTCATACAGACGAAGAAAACAATGATGGAAACATTCCCGTTATTTTAAGAAACATATATTTTTCCTCACGTTTCGAATCCCTTTGTATATGTATTAATGTATATATAATACTAATTAACCAAAAGTTTAGATCTTATTTGCACTAATCATTTAATAATCTTCATTTGCCAGTTGCCAACACTGAATTGTACAATTTAATTAGTAGAAGCAGGGCAAACTGCCACCTTCTGTTTTATATACTCCTGAGCATGAGGAAGCGGTGCAAGGTACCATCAACACAACCTGCCATGCATGCATGCATGCTCACAAGTTGGGAGCTTCGGTATCCAAATTAGCACGTGTCATGTCTCAGCTCAAACAAAATCCAAATGGCGTTCCTCAAATTTGATTTCTGTCAAAGGGAAAGAGATAAGTCTTTCCAAGTTCTTACACTAGGACTAGGTGCCAAAATTTTCATCAGCCAGCTAAGAAGTTGTATATGGAAGTTTTTTTTTTTTTTTGGGGGGGGGGGGAGAGGATCTGTATTACTCTCACTCTCCTCCCACTCGCTCACTCAGATTTTTTCCCCTTAGTGATCAGTATGGGTTGCTACTTCAGCACTATAAATAATGGCTAAAGCAGCCCTGGTGTTCATATCATTTTTAGAAGCTCTCTCTGTTAAGAGTTAGCGGTTTTCTTAATTTGCAAGCAAAAAGAAGGCCAAGGCTATTACTCTCTTAGCTCTTCTGTTTGCGCTAGTTGTTCTCGTCCCCTGCTTAGTTGCTGAATGTTAGTATCTCTATGTACATATGCAATCATGTTTTAGGTGACTATATATATATGAGTGGTTTTCTAATAAGGGATTCTTGACTTTAATAAAATAAAGGATTAGCTAAAAAATAAAAAAAATAGTGCATTAGAGTCTGTATTTTTTTATCTTTTAATTGATTCCTGACTTTAATAAAATCAGGATCCTGAACTAAAAAAACTACTGTATATATATATAGAACCCCATGTTTATGAAAAGCCCTAAGCAAATGTGAAAAAGAGTTTAACTAGCCGCCACTTTCTTTCCCAATTTTGACTGCCGGCATGCCACTACCGGATGCCGGTGGTGGTCACCAGCCACCGCTGGACCCTCCCCCCCCAACTAGTGACGTCGTCCAGCCTCGGCAGGGCCCAAACTAGCTGCTTGCCCCCCTGCGTACTAGGCCACCATCTCCGTCTCTACCAACAAGTGGCCCCCTTGCCGACGCCGCCATTCCAGCCACTGGAGACGGCTCTTTGCCTTCGTCGAAGGGCCCTCATGCAGTCGGAAACCACTCTGCTACTGAACGGATTTTGCTAGGGTCACGGGATCACCAAACCCGAAGCCATCACACGGTTTCTACGCCAACAGCCGTCGCAAACCCAGCCACCAGTGACGGTACAGTTCAGATGCCCCACCCAACGTCAACCCAACTCGCCGGAGTCTTGCCCACAAACTCGTCCTCACCGGCCCAGCACTCGGCTGCTGACCCTGCTGACCCGTTGCCATGTCCACGAGTTGGCTTTACCCAGCTGCTCATGCATCAACTCAGCAGCCAGCCACCATGCAGCCTCCGGCCACTACCTGAGCCTCGGTCACGGACCACCACCCACGTCCCTCTTGCCCCAACTCAGCAGCCAGCAGCCACGCAGCCTCCAAAAAACCCTAGCTCTATTTCGGTTCCACACGTGCCAGCCACATGCCAGCCCACTTTGGGCCCGCAACCTGGTTTCGTGCCCCCCATGCCGGCTGGATCCGTAAATTCCACCTCCCGCAATTCACATGTAGCCCCAAAGCCATCCTATGCTTCGATTTTGAACACGGCTGCAATCCTCAACCCTTTTGCCCCTCCACGGCCTCAAAAATCTTTCCTAGATGTTGTTACGGGGGCTGCAGCGGCTGCTGTCCCAGTCAAACCGGTCCAACTCCACTGAGGTGAGCCGTCTGTCCACTTCTCCACAGAGGAAATACAAGCCATGGCAGAACCGTTTAAGCTGGCATTGGTTGGTAAGTTCTCATTTAGTCGCCATTCTATGGATATTATTCGGAAGTTTTTTGTTTCATTGGGCTTGAAGGAGAATTGTCAGGTGTCTTTGCTGGATAATAGACATGTATTAATTAAACTGAGTATGGAGGAGGATTATTCTCGCATTTGGGTGAGACTGAGTTGGTACATCAGTGGTCGGAGCATGCGTATTTTTAAGTGGAGTACTGATTTTCGATGTTCCACAGAATCCCCCGTTGTACCTGTTTGGGTATCATTACCTTATCTGCCAGTTCATTTTATTTATTGTAAGTCTGCTCTTTTTTCCATTGCCGCTGCTATTGGTACCCCTTTGCGTGTTGATCATGCTACGGCCTCAGTAAATAGGTCATCGGTTGCCAGAGTGCTTGTTGAATATGATGTTTCGCAACCGTTGTTGCCTTGTATTTGGATTGGTGAGGAGGACGCTGGGTTTTGGCAGGATGTTGTTTTTGAGCGGGTCCTTGCTTATTGTGCCAAGTGTAAGCACCTTGGCCATTCTGTGGATGCATGTTATATTGTTAATCCTGGGCTTCGTAAGCCTACTCAGCCTGCGGGTGAGGCCAAGGGCCCGGGCCCTCGAGATACGGGTACTTTACCGGCTGCAAAAGACGACGTTCCCTCACGGGAGTCAGCGCCCCAGTATGTTGTTATTGCCGATCACCGGCCTCCTATGCCAGTGGACCAGGGCCAGGGTTCGGGCTCTGCTTTATCTCCTCCTACTTCGATGCCTTCTGATCCTACTCCTCTTCTAGTTCCTGCTACTGTTACTACAGCTTCAGACGTTTCAGGGGAGCAGGCCCGGCCTCCTCCGTTAGGTGCCCAAGATAGGCAGCTATTGCCTTCTGCTGTTGTTGATCCTAGCTCGAGTGATCCAGTTCGTTCACCGCCTATTGCGCCGCCGCCGCCTGTTGCTGTTGGTGCTGCCCCGAGTGGTCTGGCTAGTCCGCTGCAGCAGGAGGATCACTTACAGGTGGCTCTTAATACTTATCGCACGGATATTCCCGCGTTTGATGATGATGGGGTGCAGGATGTTGTTGCTCTGAGGGATTCTCCCGGCACTTCTTTTTTCCAGACTACAACCGATGCTATTCGCTCCCTGGCTATGGGTTTCCAATTCTATCCTCCAGACCACCCTTTTCAATCAGACGAGGAGGTTAGCTCCGACGAAAATTTTGTAGCTAATGAGTATTTTGCTTCTGAGCCTAAGGGTACAGGGGGGCGGGATTTTGATTCTGACTTCAGTGTTGCTGGCCCACAATCCTCTAGTTCTTGGAAAGATTTCAAGTTAGCCACTGGCCGTAAGTATCGCAGACGACATCGCTTACATTGATTTTACTTTTAGTTCAATAATCTACAGGTAAGGGGGTCCCGCCTAACCCCCCACCTTTGCGTGGTTTTAAAAATAAAAAAAAAACTACTATATATATATATATATATATATATATATATATATATATATATATATATATATAATCATATCTATATTCAATTTCGCCAGTAGATGTATTTAACGTTCTCAATCAAAAACTTATTTTCTCTTTTGATTTAAGGTCAAAAGTTGACGTAATTTACATACATAAAATAGTTACATTTTTTTAGCATTTCTTAAAACTCCCTTATTCTGCCGAGGTATACATATTGAAAAAAGAAACTACAAATTACATTTTTGGAAAGCCCTTGCCTTAAGTGCAAATTTTATTGCATGCATTCCATGCATCCAATTTAAAGTTTGAATGTTTGAGAACGCTTATACCAAATTGAACTTCCGTGCTGTAGATACAGCAAAGGAGACGAAACAAGAAGATGAAGAAAAGGCCAATTACCTCATAGATACCGAAGCCACGAAAGAAAATTGTTAGTAGTCATCACTCCATTTTCTTTTACTTAAAGTTTGTCCTGCTATAATTAGTATAATTAAAATGGTTAGCAAAGGTCCTTTGATTCACTCGAAGAAAATGTACGAGCTCATTTTGATTGTACAGCGGAGGCAGCCTACGAACAATCAGATCAGCAAGGAGGTGGACAAGGGGGAGGCCGCGGTGGTGGCGGACAAGGAGGAGGACAAGGTGGCGGAGGCCAAGGTGGAGGCCGTGGAGGAGGACAAGGAGGCCGCGGTGGAGGAGGCGGAGAGGGTGGAGGACAAGGTGGCCGTGGTGGAGGTGGACAAGGAGGAGGTAAAGGCGGCGGAGGCCAAGGTGGAGGCCGCGGTGGAGGACAAGGTGGAGGTAAAGGTGGTGGAGGACAAGGAGGAGGCGGTGGTGGCCAAGGTGGAGGAGGACAAGGAGGCCGCGGTGGAGGTGGCGGACATGGAGGAGGTCAAGGAGGTCGAGGAGGAGGCCGTGGTGGCCAAGGCGGTAAAGGCGGTGGAGGCCAGGGTGGACAAGGTGGAGATCAAGGAGGTGGCCGTAGAGGCGGTGGAGGACAAGGCGGAGGCCGCGGCGGCGGCGGGGGCATGTAAATTTAGGCAAAGGGAAAGCCTCGCCATATGTCCTAGTCATAAATCTCGATGTAAACTACACAGTGACTTAAGTGTTACTAGGACACATGCATGTACGCTAAGGCTAAGTATGTGCTTTGTTGATATTAAGAATAAAATTGCCTGCACGGGCACATGCCCCATGTAGGCATGACTTGGCTAGGGTTGTAACATGTGGTGTAGACAATTGTCCATCTACCTCGTATGTACTTACAAGTAGTGTTCAAATTTCTCGTGTGTTTGTTCTAATATATGACATACATTTATCGAAACAAGTATCAACTTCTATCTTCATTTTGAATGACGGGTTAAATTTTTCATCTGATTTAACGAAGTATGAGAAACTCCTTGACCGGAACAAACTTGCGGTCCTGTACTCCTGTTGTTTCCAAAGAATACGATGGTGTGCTTAATTGTTCATATAATTCAAGAGCTTTCAATTGAGCATCATTACAACGCTTTTCTCTCTCGCTACCCAAAAAACGATAGACGTTCAGATGCTCTACTGCAGCTAATTATTTCTTGTGACCTCTTGCTGTTCTACTCGTGTACACTTAAAAAAACTCTGCTTATATAGTGTCTTTCCTTTAAACATTGAAGCCGTGAAGCGTTTCATACTTCAGATCCCTTTGATGCGCTGATCATTGCTTATCAATCTAAAGACAAGAAGAGCATGAAGAGCAAGCAAATTTACAGTAGAGATTTCAGGCAATGATGGATAGAACCCAGAAGAAGAAGAGTGGAGAGAGGAAGCTACCCATTAGCCAAGCTACAGAAAAGAAATGGAGATTGGCAGCGGATCAAGTTAAGGCGTTGGAGAGGAATTTTGAGGCCTGCAGCCGCGACAAATGCTGTTTGGTTCCAAAACCGGCTTTTGAAGAGTAAGGCACAGCAGAGAGACTGTGGCGTTCTGAAAACCAATTATGGTGCTTTAAAGCTTGATTTCAATAATATTCTTGAAACGGAAAGCAAAGCTCCAACTGCTAAGTTAAGGGAATCGAAATCTAGCTTTGCCAGGAAAATGAAGAGATTGGTCATAATGCTGTTGAGGCAGAGGCCCCTCTTTCAGAACGGGGCCAAAACCAAGCTTCAAGTGAATGCAAATGCTCAGCTATGTTGATATTGCCCTTTTCTTTTTCTGCTCTTTTCACTGGGTCCTCTTCCTCTTCACATCCATCAATGAATTGGGTTCAGTTTCCTGATTCGAGCAAAATTATTGCTCTAATTGTCAAAAGAAAAAGATAAAAGCATAGGGAACCATACAATAGATGCTCGAAGTTTAACACTAATTTCATAACTAAAGGAAGAAGGTGGGAGTTGGAGAAGATTTTCTGGCAAGAGAGAGAGAAGGAGATGGGAGTTGGAGATAAGATGAGGTGGGAGAGAAGAAGAAGATGAGAGGAAAATATATTTTATTTGCTCTGCTTTGAGAACGCGTAATATATTGTTTTATAAAATATTTTATAATTTGTCTTGTAGTTTAGAGAAAACGTGAAAGCATTTTATAATTTGTTTTTAAGTTCAAAGTTCACACCCACCGAACATCCAATACACCTAATATGCATTGCACCTGTAGTACCAAAATGAAATTGGAAACAAGGGCTACAAAATGGCATCGGTACTCACAAAATGAAAACACAGTCTACAAAACCGAAAAGGCCCTATCTAATTTTCCAAAAACCAAGATCGTTCGTGACTAAATCAAATTAGACAGTTCTGATTTCTGGAATTTGGAAAATTATTAGACGTTGAAAGCACTAAAAGTTTTAAAGTAAAATTTGATGGGGAAAAATATTAACATCGACTAGGAATAATTACAGTGCTAATAATCTAAATTTAATACAATCCTGAATTTTTAAGTCAGTATTTTAGCATAATTAGGCTTGACGAAAGATCAAACAATATTAATAAAAACTAAACGATAAATCAAATATGAGTGATTGCTACATCTAGATTGTTGATTAAGGAAGATCATCTCTTTGTGGCAGCAGCTGATGCATGGATTCAAGTTACAAAGATCATTTTCAGACTCTTTATCTATATAGACTTTCTCCAATAAAGAAACAAATGCTATCTTAATATCATTTTCAAACAACACTATATATAGACAACGGTTAAAAAAATGTGTGTATTCAATTATTTTGTTTATTAACCATGTTGGCTCGTGGTCAAATAGGATGGTTGGCGAGAGATCTAATTTTCATTTATGTAACCTATAAAAAAAAATATCAATAAATAACTCCAGTAATTATTATTTATATATGAAAAATAATCTCACTTTCGGCAAAAGTTCATGGAGCCACCAAATATTTTAAAATAGATTCAACTTCCTCTTAACTTGGATATTTAGACCAGATCATCATAGAGCTTATCATTTAGAAAGTTTCACTAGATTTTTAACTGTAAACGTATATTGGTGTTAAAGCTAACATTATACATACATAGTTTAGTTGTATATCAAGTAATGTGGCATATGAGTTATCATTCATTAACAGATTGCGTGATCGATTGCACCATGTCAAGTATTAGATCAACATAAGTGCAGTGTCGTGATTGATGTCATGGATGGGGTGATTTAGGGCTTCTACCCAAAAGAAGACAGAATTTGCGAAGTTATTCAGCTCAGTATGATAAACTGGAGTGAACGTTGGTTGTAAAGCGTGGTACAATGTTAGGACCCAATATAACAGATGAGGGAAAAATACAATTACCTGCTAAATGGGTTCTCATCTATTTTTATTTTTTTTTTCGTTGAAAATTTTATGAAATGAAATAAAATTTTGGTGCGGTTGTAGCGTTATCGGAGGCCAAGTGTATTCGACGTGTGGCTTGAGAGTAGCATCACTTTCTGTGCATCACTTTCTGTCACTCCTCAGCTCAAATACGTCCACGTACGTAGCTTTGTTCATTGTAGACTTTTGTCAAAGAAAAAGAGATAGGCCTTTGAAAGTCTACAGAAGGAGCTAAATCTTCAACAACCGACTAATAAACGGCGCCGTATGTGGCCAGTGGTTTTTGTGTCGCTCCAGCACTATAAATACTTGCGAAGGAGGCCCCCATATCCTCATCCTTCTTAAAATCATTTTCTAATACTTAGTATTTGTCTTTGTAAAGCAAATGAATATGAGGAGTGTTGATTTGCTTTTGCCTGTTCTGCTTTTCGCCGTTGTCCTTCCCATCCCTTCCATCTTGGCTGCCGCGACATCCAAAGGTAAAAGCAAATGAAAGAAAAGAATTTTATTTTCTTTTCTTTCATTTGGATTTATCTTCTCATAAACATTCAAAATAAATGTACTATTTTGAAATAAAAATAAAGAATAAGTTCAAGGTAATTCCACTGGCATGCCCACAAAAGTCCAATTGAAAAATTAGGAATATTTATCTATTTATTTTGGCGTTTAATTTTGAGATATATTTTTATGATTTGATCCTCGTAAATTACTAGATTCAGATGTAATTTTTAATGACTTGGCCAAAACTCCAATCTCTGATTCCACCGCTTACTATCACGTATACATTTGTGTTGAACTGCATAAAATAAATAGACACGTGTATATATAATATTATGAATAAGGAGACACGCATGCGTGTATCCAATTTAAGCAGTTTTGATTAAGTTTGGAACTCATTTACGTACAAAAACTTTAATTAATCCGTGCAGAAGTGGATGCAGCAAAGGAAACGAATTACCAAAAAGACGATTATAGGTCTAGATGCTGCTGCGGTGGCTGGTCATATGGGCGATGCAATAGGTGGTGTTGCAACCCTTACGAGACTGACGCCAATGCCATACCCGAAAATTGTAAGTAGACTCATCAATATCCATTTTTATTTAATTCTTTCCAATTTCATTTTATATATCAAATATATGTGGACATATTATCCGCTTAATTACAGGGTTAACAAAAATATGGTACGTAACTTACGCTAATTTGTGTTGATTGTGCATGCGCAGTGGAGGCAGCAGATAAACAATCAAACCCACAAGTAGGTGATGAGAAGTATGGCGGCGGAGGACACTGGGGAGGAGGAGGCCACGGTGGTGGTGGTGGAGGACATGGGGGAGGAGGAGGAGGAGGCCACGGTGGTGGCGGAGGACATTGGGGAGGAGGAGGAGGAGGTCATGGCCGTGGTGGTGGTGATGAGAAGTATGGCGGCGGAGGACACTGGGGAGGAGGAGGCCACGGTGGTGGTGGTGGAGGACATGGGGGAGGAGGAGGAGGCCACGGTGGTGGCGGAGGACATTGGGGAGGAGGAGGAGGAGGTCATGGCCGTGGTGGTGGTGGTGGTGGTGGTGGTGGTGGCGGAGCCAAGTGAAGCCGGCCAAGCCTCACAACAACTAAAAACCTACACTAAGCGATACTATTAAGTAAGCTGAAAGTAATAAGAAGAATAAAAATGTGTGAATGGGTTACGTATGTGTCCCCCATGCAAGCAGCAACTAGCATCATCAAGGGTTACATCCCATGAATTTTGAGCCCCTGAGGACAATAGTCCATGTAAATGTAACTTTTGTGTACTTGTAAATCTTGTGCTTCATGCAATAAAGTATCAGTTTCTTTTTTTGATAATGGAAAAATTGTCGACCGTATCACGATATGATCGATAGGGCCTGTCAAAAGTTTAGGAAGCCTCAAATTTAGTTATAAGCATTTTTGTATGTTAGTCATAAAATTCGATAGTTTCCAAATTTATAACGCTAGCAACTTCCTCTACTCTTGTTCAGATTCACTTTTCTCATGTTCATATTTGCTCGTAATCTTGTAACTCTAAGAGTCAGTTCAAATTTGTATCCGACAGTTATTAATTATTTATGAACGCAGTCCAAACCTAATTCTGCAATACAGCTAGAAACATTCAGTTTGTCATTTGAAGATAATTAATTTGAACCCCCAAAATTTGGAAGATCCTTGGACACATCTATCTATTATGACCTGTGCATGTTCAAATTTGTTTTATTTTTCTTTTTGTTCTATTAACTGTTGATAACATTGATAAATATAGCTTGCCCGAAAACTTTGATGTTATAAATAACTCCCCTTCAAATCCTTTGGAATATGTGTATACATTAGTAGTGGTTTATTTTCTTTCAAATGTTTTTAGATAGATTAGGCCTATTCTAAGTATCTCATATATTCAGATTATGTCATCACATAGATGATTTAGAATATTTTTAGTAGATATCTAATTATAAAAGTATATTTATTTTATGAGTAATGGTGTACACACATATATATGAGTCATTCTCTAGTGATGACATATCAATGTTACTAAAATATAAATGAGTCATTCTCTAGTGACGACATATCAATGTCACTAAAATATAAAAAAAAAAATCGCATATTTTAATACATTGTACACTGTATTTTTTTTTTTTTTTTGTTAATGTATTGAAATATGTATAATGTTTTTCATATACATTTTAGTAACATTCTTACTTTGTTAAAATGAAAATGTCATTATTAGATCAAGAACTATTCATATATATATATATATATATATATATATAGAGAGAGAGAGAGAGAGAGAGAGAGAGAGAGAGAGTTTATATCCTAAGTGATGTGATATATTAAGATATATATGTTAGAAATTAAGGTAATATTAATAGTTTTTTTCTTATTATTATTATTAAGGTTAAAGCTTTAGAGAAATACATATTGGTCCCCAAAAAAGCCTTTTCAATTTGAGATCAGAAAGCATATGTTAACGTACAATTAAGCGCTCAATTAATCTTAATATAGAAATATTTAATTTTTTTTTCTCCGAATTCGGTCGGTCCATTCTTGATTGTACATTCCTCTAACTGTTGAGAAATTGAGGAGCACAAGGATCGCCATGAGTTATTTGTCAAATAGTCTTTTGGATAACGCTAGCAGAGCATTGCTAGTGCCTAGTCTTATCTTAATTAGATGCCCTAGACAAGGACAAGATTCTCTTCAACAACTCTCCGTTTTATGGGGCACGATTTTTACTTACTCGATAGTCACTTAAATTTGTTTTCAATTTCAATTTCAAGTTTTCAAACAAACATAAAAAGTCAAAGGAATTGGGCGACAATTTCACCACATTATATAAATTCGGTCAATTTACTAATTGATTAATTGGTCCCATCCCTGAAGCTGAAACCGGCCTCCGCCGGTCAAAAATCTTTGTTCCTCTAATAGGTAACTGTTGCCTTATTTGGGGGGAAGGTCTTGCCGGGTTTCTTACCCCTTCACGACAAGTCTCCTTGTTAATCATGCAGAGTTTATGATCCTAATTCCTAAACATGACACAATTGCTCCATCCATGCATCTAAATCTTTAGCTAATGTTTGGTTTGAAGAAATAAAATGATCGGTTGTTAATTTCATTTTTTCCTTGATATACTAATATATTACAATTAGAGCTCTAGTGCTATATATATAAAATCAGAGATCGATCGAAACTCTTCTAAATAATCCTATTACAGCACAGTTCGAATGTCAACCCTCACTTAATAATGGATAAAAATCTATTCTACTCTAAATGTAGAAAGACATGTAAACCCCTACTTACGAGGGGAGTCAAGTCCCGCAATATTATTGAAACTCGAACCCATGCGCCCAAGGTTATTGAGCGCATGTTTATGTTTGGTTTGGCATAAAATTATCTTTTCTTCACTTTTTTTTAAATTTTTTTAATTTCCTTTCATTTCTTCAAATCAAACACGTCAAGATATTAATGTTAGCTTCTCTCGCACTAACCAAACAAAAGAAGGAAAAAAAAAAAGCTTAATTTCTCCTCTTTAAAGGATTTCTATTTGCTTTTTCTTCAACAATCTATTTTTTATTATATTATTACTCTAATAACCCAATTCTTCCTTTACTCATTTGAGTCGAGTTCAAACTTCAAATTTCTTGTATCATGACAAAAAATTTTACCATTAAACCACTTGGCACCTGCAACAAACAGGCTAATTTGCTTTTATTGTCCATAAATATATTGGTAGTCTCCTCCAACCTACACTTTTCTTGATGTAAATACACCTTGTTAATTAATTAAAAAGATTGGAACAATAACAAGTTCAAAAATACGTGGGCAACAATAACAACAAACAAATATCTTAATTTGAAAAATTAATGAGCATAACCTTATGCATAAGTCATACATGTCTATATTAATTAACTAATTGGTAAAAGCTCATATACACTAATGGAGAATCATGACGTACGTACTTGAAATTTGTTTTAGACAAAAGAAATGCTTATAGACTAAAGTAATATTTTCATTGTAAAAGCAAAATATTGAAATATTTGAAGTCTCTTGAGAATTGATTTTGTAGTAACATTTTATTCATCTGATAACTTAATGAAATAGCACTTTTAAGTTGTTAAATAATGTCTTCTTTTCCGGAACACTTTTCGTAACAAGACATAACACTTGTTGGGGGCCATAGCTCCAACCCCTTCAAAGACTTCAAGAAGTAACAACAAAGATCATTTATCGGCAGAAATTGACGAATTAATGGCTTCTTTGACCACCATTTTTTAGAGGAAAACTTAAATTATTATTGAGTTATTTTGATCAAGGATTTACTTTTGATCTGATTTTTATGCTTACGTTAAAAAAAAAAAAACTATGATCTAATTAATTAACAAGAACATCACCATCGTCCAAACAGCTGCAATAAAATCAACCAAACTTTTTTATCTTGTCAATGTACCATTCCAAACAAGAAAATTGTTGAACATTGCCATAATTTCTGGCCTTAAATCGAAGAAAAAGATTAGATCAACATCAATTTATCATCAAACACCAGACAGGTGTCACATTAATTTCTTTAAAATAATAATAATAATAAATGAGAACACAAAATACTCAAAGGATCCTCGAATCATTAACTTGGAAATTTAAATTGATGTTTCCCGAAATCAAGGCCAGGTTTGTTGAAAAGAAATCGAAACAACAGAAAGTCATTTAACTTAATTAATGAATTAATAAGTGGGAAGACAAAGAGAAGCAACCCAACGTGTGAAACAAAATGGCCTACTCTTGGCCCACTTTTATAATTTGAAAACAAAACATTAGCAAGAAGAGACTCGTCATCTTCTCTCTCTTATAACCCTTTTTATACTGATCTTCATGACTACATCTCTTAATTTCCATTGATCTTTGAACGTTTCCAAAAGTATCTTTTTATTTTTTTTCATTTTGCTTTCTTGGGTTTCATTTGTCTTTTGTTTTTAGGATGATAAAGAAGAAGAAAAAGAAGGAGAAGAAATATGATCTTGGGTGAGCTTTTTGAAGCACCATCAATATGTTTATTTGTTATATGTATTTATGGAGTTGATGATATACGATTTGCAAAGAGAAGTCTTGTTTCAGGTGAACAAACATTCACCGGACAGCGACGGCGTACATGGGAAAGCCAGGCATTATTTGACCTTCTTCTTGTTGTCTTTGTGTTTTCTTTTTTTTTTTTTTCCTTCTTTTTGGAAGGGGGGAGTAGAGGGAAATAGTTTACAAGAAGTGTATGTAAAATGTTTAAAGAATGTTAAAGCAAGAGATTAAATAGCAAAGAAACAAGATTAATCAGTTTATTGAATCTTTCCCTGGCATCTTAATTTGCATGTTTTATCTTGATCGTTCTCACTTGAGGCAGATGATGAAGGTGCTTTTAATTAGATTGCCAAATTAAATCATAGAATCACAAATGTTCATGCTATGTTTATTAATTTATTTATCCATTTATTTTTTTTTATAATTGAAATTAAGCGTTTTCAAAGATAACTGAAATTTGCATAATTGATCGTATAAGGCCTCTCTGCTATGATGAAATGTTCAGTTTAATTCATTTCCAACCCCATTTCAAGATGACAATGGAGAAGCAAGCAAAATTTAATAATAATAATAATAATAACAACAACAACAACAAAAAGGATCCTTTTTTTCTCTTCTAATTTGGTACAATGACTCATGTTGTCAATACTAGGTGCATGTGTAATTTGGTTGGTGCAGAGTTAAATCAAATTCGAATTAAAAAAACATTTGGTACATTTCATCAGCATCATGCTTTTTGGTTCCATAATTAAAAGTCTAAACAGTAAATAGTCAAATTACAAAAATGACTGAAATGCAAACAAACAACTCTTTGTTTTTCTTCTTTGTTCTTTTTCGGTTCTTTTCTCAATCAGATGTAGGTTCACAAAAATACTAAGTATTAACCGATATATACTTTAATTATATGTGGTTTCTTAAAATTTTGTTGTGGTAATTCTCTTTTAATTTATGCATAAAAGAGAGAAGGGGAGCCTTCGCCTAACCCTTGATATTGACATGCATCAAAATTGTTATTTTGACACATTATTTTGTCCTTAAATCTAAATTTCGTTTTTTTTTCTCTATTTGCCGAACATGTATCGTTACTTGAAGTATCTATACCATATGTACATAATTTGATGTGTATAATACCGTATTGTACAAAGTATTTTCAAATAATTAATTTATAATTATTTGTGTATAATCAAAACTTTTTATTCTGAACCCGAATGGCAATTTCTTAATTACAATTATAAAATTAAACTGACCAATTTTTTTAAAGAAAGTATTAAAAAAAAAAGCACCCAAATGAAATTTACAAACATCAATCATTCTCAAAGCACAACTAATTATTATTTTTTATATCATAAATTATCTACATTGCCATACTGCGTATTTAAATTATTTGTGTATCGGAGAAAAAGCCTTAACGATGAATCTTGATGAAAAGTGCTATTTTCACTCATACAATTATTTATTAATCGATATTTCTCCTTCAAATTATATATGTCGTTCCTGATCTTTTTTTTTGTTAATTTTTTGGTGGAGGGAGGTTTCATTTTTAAAATATCTATTATGATAATAATACATGCATCGTGATAAATAATTAAGTATTGGGAATATGTATACACACACACACGCAAGCTAGAAAGCTAGTAGTTGTTTTCGGTAGAGCGTGTCGGGAGGAAGAAACTTTCAAAAGTATACGGCTGGCATTACGCCCGAGGGTAACTTGTTTGTTTGTTTGACTCTTCTTGCTAATTAATTTGTTTAAAGGCTCTGTGTTTAATTATGAATGATTTAGTTAAGTAAAATTCTAGGTGACCTAGCTAGCTTCCTCCAATACGTTTGATTATTATGGGGAAATGGAAGGGGACATCGAATTAATCTTCGACGACAAGTCTGCCTCGGAGTTTAGTACTTGTAATAAATCGAAAGAATATTGCTTAATCAAATTAATTTTTTATCCAACTTGTTAATGTATGCGTATTTGACATTTACATAAAATATCCCCTTCCCACGTGAATCCACATTTCTTCTCCGTTGAGGCGGATGCTGGGCTGCTGGCCATTGGAAATGGGTGCTCTGAATATACCCATGAATTAGTTGAAGTATGAGTCCGGTTCATTCCATTTTGTCTTGTTCATTCATTTTAAATAAGAGTGGCACTCCTCCAAATATTCTTAAAATTCATTTTCTTTATTAATCCTATTTTAATAAGATGGGATTATCTGAACCTACCAAATTATAAGCTAAAGACAGTGATATAGTTTTACTTCTTTCTCAAAATTAAGCGGCAGTACCACTTGACTAAGGGCTCTTACTTTTACCATTGTTAGCTGCTCGAGTCGTTTTGCTTCGGCCTTTGCTCACAGTACTTGGAATTTTTGTTCTGAAATATATAATTAAGAGTATTTTTAATTTATGTTCTGTTTAGTTTTCAATTTAATAAATCTATGCATTTGTGAAGGATTTTTAAATGAATTTAATTATTTTAATGAGTAAAAACATATTATTATAATAATTGGGTTTAGTAAGGCTATATTGGACGTTTAGGTGATTTAACAAAATTTAAATTTTCAAAATTTAAGGATGAGTTTATTTAATAATAAATTTAATACGTAATTTGTTGAATTTAAATAGTTCGGTCCTTAAAAATAATATAAAATTTTTCTAATGCATATATTCAATTAAGACTTATCCGCTATCAACCTTTATTTTATTTTTTTTATTTTTTTATTATTGTTAAACCCCATTCAACGGGATTTCTTTTGTTGACAGCAATTTTTTTTCTTTTTTTGGGGGTTTCTAAGTTTCAGCCATCGGTCGTAATGGAGCATCCATATCATTCCTCAACCAAATTTTTTTAAGAGGTATTTGCCAATAGTCCCCATGTTTAATAGATTAATTAAGGGGGTCATTGGGGTGCATTTAGCAAAAGTAAGAGGTACGATAATTTAACAAAAGAAGGCCATTTGAATAAAGCATAATCTTATTCGACTTATCGAGGCACGGGCGAGGGCTTGACGATGCAAATTGCCCACATCACTAGCAAGGCCATGTGAAAAACGTAACTCGAGCATTAGATTGTGTTATATAGGTCAAAAGACTCAAAGCTCAAGAGGACAAACATGCTCCAAGTCTCACGTCTCTTGGAATGATTCACTCATGCTGCTATAGAAAATAATTACACGAGTTAATTAATTAGAAATTTTTATTACAAGTAAGGAGAAAAATATAGGCATTGAAATATCTGCACATGATATCAGAGAAGAGACTCGAGCTCCATTTTTCAATTTCATCACGTAATTATTATTAACAAGACAAGCAATGGGCAGTGCAATTGAATTCAAGAGAACATGCGGCAAGCTACAACGACTCCATCAACAAGTGCTTAACTTCTTTACACTAAAATAAATTCCTATTACAAAACTTCACTCATGACTCAACTACAATCAGTCAATCGTTGAACGTTTCTAATGGAAATAACGGGATTGATTACATTAATCTATATAAACATTTCTTATTTAATGACGATAAAATTTTAATGATTTTTCATCGGTTGAGCAACTTTGATTTGCTCTTGACCCAAAAATTTTTTGACAAGCATGCATGTTTTTGCTATTAACTTATTTAATTCAGAAAGCATGCTTCCTATAACTCAAAACAGCTAGCTAGGTCGTGGGGCGTAGCCTAAAAACATATATGTATATATATATATATATAAATCAATTATATATGATTCATTACCTTTGTCAAAACCAATTTATTCAAATTTATGGAAGGCTGCCATACACTTGCTCACGTTAGGTTAGGTTTATGACTTATGAATAAGATAACGAAATTTTCTAAGAGATGTTGCTGACAAATTAATTTATTTGGTCATAGCCGTTGCAAATCCGCTATTAGTAAAATTCTTTCAAAATTCTAAATTTAAGATTTACACATTCAAGAAATTTTCAATACTCAAATAAAAGATAAGGTCATTAGTAGCTCACTCTCAAGGTTCTTTACAGTACGGAGTTTTTATCTCTAAAAATATATATAATAAATACATACGTAGAAACATATGTATTTTATGTGTCATATATAGGGCTAACTTCATTAATTCTAAAAAATTGTGGCAAGAATATTATTATTTCAATTTTGCTCTTCAAATTTCCGGGGGGATGGTCTTGTCTTCATGCTAAAGATTTGTTGATGGCACTACCAACTAAATAATAATAATAATAATAATAATAATAATAATAATAATAATAAGAAAATTGTTATACGTGTACTATAAAGGGACAATGATGAATTTCCATTGAGTTGAAAGGGACCCTTCAATCAAAGGATCTTGGACCTTAAGTTACTAGCCTCCCTCTCATGTCATTGTGATATTTTTGTGTCACGAAAAAGTTTAGAATTGCTTCTAGTATGAACTTGTCTCGAAACTTCTGAAATCAATTTATGCTCACAGATTTTAATTATTGAATTATGCTGTGCGAATGACGTGCTATCTTAGATGTATTTGTTTTATATTTAAAATACTTTTTAATAGAAAAAATTTAAATGTATTTTTAGTAAAGATAGTAAAATAGGTCACCGAGTCGTATTCGTATCGTGTCAAATTTAGGTCTATTTAATCACAAATCATTTAATAATCATGTCAAAATATTGAAACTCAAACCCTACACAGAAAATAAACGGGTTATCCAATAACTTATTTAATATCTATTTATTTAATAAATGTTACACACACCCCCCAAACTATTACATATTTATACTATTTAAAGTTTAAATTATATATATGTAAATAATATTATATCGATATCATCAAATATATATGTGTATCAATATTTTACATACACTATTAAAATTCTAAATTTATATAAATTTTTATAAATAAAATACTATGTATATGTTCGTCTTCCAAAAAAAAATTAAAGAGATAGAATCATGTCTAATATTTGAGTTTTAATAACAAAAACCTAAAAATTAATTTAAAATAGAAAATATAATCATGTCATTTTTCAGGTAAATGGGTCAAAAACTTTAACCCTAATCCGACTAAAAAAAAAATCATGTCAATCTGAACCCAGCCCATTTAATAATCATGTCGAATTTGACGACTCATACCCATTTATTCGTATCGTGTTCGTATCGGGTAATCGAATCGTGTTAAATTTTACTAACTCTAATTTTTAGGGATTTATAAATTTGATTTTTCATTTTTTGTAAAATTAACAAGTAAAAAATAAAATAAGATAAAAAAAACTCATTTTGTGTAAAAATATTATAATGAACAAACGGGTATATTTCAGATTACTCTCATCTTGAAATAACAATCTTTAAAATACTATTCAAATTATTGTAAACATCAACTTACTCATTAAGATTGATGAAATTTTTTTTCATTTTCTTAAATAACAAAGACGGAAGGCAAGTTAAGATATTATAATAATTTAGAGGTGTCTCAAAGAATATCATTACTTGCCGAAGAAATTCAAAAACTACCCTATAACAATATAAAGATCCTCCCAAATTCATCGTAACAAGCCTTTAAGATCATAAAAACTCTTTGAACTCTTCTAGCACGTTTCTTTTGAAGCGAACCTCATCCCAAGACTAGATTTGGTCGTGGGCTCATAGCTGCTCAGTTTGAACACTCGACATGCGAACGTTCCTTTCAAGCAACAAGCTCCATTAGATGAGTAAACAAATTTATTTATTAAAGATCATCAATGTGAAATGATAATTAATCTAAATCATGGGATCAAGTATCCCTAATTAATTAATATAAATCATTGAAATTACCTTTTTCTCTTTCATTTTCAATATATCGTTTTCTTAAGAAGATAGCATATATATATACACACACATGGACACACACACACACAAACACAAATGTCATGCATGAGAGTGTGAGACCCACCAAGCTTATGAAGACAGTGGAACCCTACTTCAGCACTCCAGAGTGAGGGGACCTACTCAATCAATTTTTATCCAATGTTATCAATGCAATTATTTTTCGTATAAAATATCTAATGTGCACAAGAAGATGTATCAATTATATCTTTGAACAGCATTATCATTTGCACATACACTTGTCCACATCTACGTACGTAGTGATTAACTTATAGATTACTCGAAAGAAAGGAAGGGCGAAATACAAAAGATAACGGGTGAAGTGATTTACTTGCATTGTTAATTTATTGTCGTATATTTGATTTATGTATGAAAATCGCATTGAGTGTTTATTACATCAATTAAAATACAAAATGTTATTGTAATAATACTAATGCTAAAGAGCGAGAATTTGGATAAAAGATTTACTAGTTAAAAGTGAATTATATAAACTCACATGTTTGAAATTTGATTAATAAAATATGTAAGACCGATGTTTGCAAAAAAAAAAATGAAAAAATAAAATCCTCAATTTTAGCTTATTCTTACACAATTAATAAGATTACTGATAATATGTAGAGTAATTGATGTGATACTTAAGGTTGTTGTTATAAAAGGAATGGGGCTATTTTAATCTAAAAAATCCTATTAATAATAAATATAGAAGTCAATGATCACTTAACACGCAACAAATATTAATAATGTGACATTATTTTGGTCCAGCCCTTTTTTTATTTTTATTTTTTGGGATTCAATTTTGGGCCAACTTTATATGAGAAATATCATTATTTTTCACATAAAAATCCAGATTATTTTAAGTAATCGATGTTGTAAGTCAAAGAAAAGATTTTTTTTATATAAACAAATTGGTTTTTCTCTATGGGACCCACACTTTGACCGGCCCATTTTCTTGTTATGCAAGCCGGCCCATAATAAAAAAAGTTACATTTACTTGTGTCCCTTTGTGGCTCCGTGAATAAAATTAGAAACAATTAAAACGAAGAATTGCGAGGTGAACAACAGTAAAAGAACAATGTTTCATTAAAACGCTGCAGTAGCGGCACACGTGTGGAAACCTCTAACGCTTCTCTTGTCTTTGTTGTAGGCAGTAAGACGCCTGGCACGTGGGATCTCAAGATGCTCCCACGCGATACCATACATTTTCGCACGAAGAGGCCCCACACGTGCCAGCTCGCCACAACCTAAGGCAATCATGCTGCGGGCCAGTCTGCTGTGCTATGCAATTTATTATACTTTTATTTCTCATATCATTGCCGCTCTCTCTCTCTAGAGCCAAAACGCGTCTGAATCTTTTAGAATGACGAAATTAGCCTTCAAAGTCAGAATTGCTCCGAGCCATTCCTATTGTTGTATCAGTGCTCGTCTGATTTAGTATTCTGAATTTTATTAAAATTTTAAAAAATTATTAAATCATACGACTTAATAAAATAATATCGTTACACTATTAAATTAAATTATGTGATTTAAAAATTTTTACGGCTATTATACTATTAAATTATATTTAATAATTTTTTCATACTTTAATAAAATATAAAATCTTGAATTAAAATATTTTAATGTTGGACCTACATTTCATCACATAAAGTAACACTTCTCTTAAAATACTATCTATCATTGTTTACTTACATATATCTATTTAATCCACCGTGAAAAGAGTTTATAGTTATTTATTTTAATTCATGATGTGAAAAATCATTTTCTACGCTAATAAACCAAGACCAAAAATTTCAAGAGATAAGTAATATGATTATGATGAATAGGAAAGTGTTTATGGTTACATCATTTAATCAGAGTATTTATATAAAAATTATTTTAAAGGAGCTCAGAAATGTTTTTAGTGTATTTGAATATAAATAACGTTTTTAAATATACCTTATTAGTGGCTTGAAATTTTTGTGATAAAAAAATCACAATTAAATTTTAAATTCAAATGTGGGTACTACTAACTTCAGTTTGCAAGATATTTTAGGAATGGTTTGGTATAAAAAAAATTCAGGTTCAAATCCTGCATATATCAATATTACTAGGGGTTTATTGGTTTAATTTTCATTTATGTAATATTAAAAAAAAAAATCTTTGTGAAGGCCAAATATTGAAAGTCACAAAACGAGCATCTCTATTGTAAGGGTAACTTAGTCATTCAAAAACATATTTTTACCAACAGCTACAGGTCCTTAACCAACATCAACGTCTCTTTTTAAATGCCATTCTAAAATTTCTAAAATGAAACGCTCCAAATTTTTACTGCAAATACTTTGAGTTATTTCAAAATTTACCCCAAAAACTCTAAGATACTTTCAGTTTAGTCCCCCATCGGTTTTCTCAAATCTTCCTCAGAAGTCATAAGAGAGGAAACTATCTCTAGCCATAGCCACCTATTTTTCCGCTGTGTCCTTGCTTGAATTCTCCCTCAAATTCGGGCCTTTTTCAATACTTTGAGCCTCTTATTTTACTCTTGATTGCTTCTTTTAGAGCTTTTTTCTTTTTTCTCTTTTATCTTCTGGGTTAGCATTGGCAGGAAGATTTTTTTTCTGGGTTTTTGCTTTTGTTTTCTCTCCTTTTTTTTTTTTGTATAAAAAATTTCCTTTTCTTTTCTGGGTTTCTGTTGTTTTCAATAAAAATCCATTTTATCCTTAAACAACCTTCTTGGAAAAGAAAAGTTTTTAATTTAATTTATATTAGTCTTTTTTTTTATATACATATATATATCAGTATAGTGAAAAATCCAACTTTTTAATGGCACTTTGGTGTCCACACAACAAATGCAAAGCTTCTTGAAATGTACCTTGTTTGTAACTCCTCTGCATCCAAATTTTGAAATACCCATTTGACGTCTCTCTCTTTGTCTCACTTTTCAATTTGAGGGCTGCATGAATTGACCATTTCATGGTTTCAAGACTGTAAAGTTTCCTAATTTTGACAATACCCTCTTGATCTTTGCAATCAAGAACCAATCTTTCTCTCGTGATCCATCACAAAAAGAGGAGAAATGTATGGTACTCAAAGCAAAAGGGACTTGGCCTTAGAATTGCAAGCCCAAATTCCATTCTTGAGACCAAGCATTCATGCAAGAAGAGCAAACATCACAGTCAAATTTCAAGACCTTTATGGGTTCACTGTTGAAGGCAATGTTGATGATGTTAATGTGCTAAATGAGGTGAGAGAGAAAGTGAGAGAACAAGGGCGTGTTTGGTGGGCTTTAGAGGCTAGCAAAGGTGCTAATTGGTATTTGCAGCCTCAGATTGCTTCAATATCTGAAGGGATTGCCCTCAAATCATCACTAAAGTTGTCATCTTTGGCTAATGCTATAACATTGAAGAAGCTTATAAGGAAGGGAATTCCTCCTGTGCTTAGGCCTAAGGTTTGGTTTTCGCTTTCGGGTGCGGCCAAGAAGAAGTCAACGGTGCCTGAGAGTTATTACAACGATTTGACAAAGGCTGTTGAAGGGAAGGTCACGCCTGCTACCAAGCAGATTGATCATGTGAGTGCATTTCAATGGTTTCTTTTCCAAATGATTCTGCATATAAACAATTCTGAGGTTTGCTTTATTTTGGAAGGTATGTGGTTTGCTTTATGAATTTGTTTTGGAAATGATTGGTTATTTTTCCTGTGTTCTTTGGATTAGAGAGATCCAAAACATTATTTGCTATTGTAATTTTGAAGGATATGTTTCGTGGGATGAATTATAGGCACCAAATGGTTCAGGATTCGTGTTCATATTGCTTAGTTGTTACAAATTCTATCATCTGGGTTTTTGAGGACATTAGATCACAAACATTGAATTATTGATACTGAAATGTGATGTTCACGTTCTGGTTGCAGCACCATGCTTTTTTAGGAAGTGAACATACACAAAGACTTTCACCTTGATCTCTCCTCTCTTAGTTTAAGCATGACCATCATTATCTATTCATATTCTTATTGTATAAATACAAAGTCACTAAATGACCTGTGTTATGCTAGCCACTTCTCAGCTTTGATCTGAACTTGTTGAATTGGGAATGGAGAAACTTTTAGGGTCTCAAGATCTCTTGTAAATTTTTTACCTTCAGAGAGTTGTGATTGTAATACAGCTTGCAGAATTGTCATCTATGGCATTATGATATATGAGCATCACAATTGAGAAAGTTATGTTATCGAGTACGATTTTTTAAGGTGTGAGTGGGAGACTTAGTAGTCCTTGCTTTCTCTTTATTGTTGTGTCCTCTTTTAAAGTTGGTAATTTCTGTTTCTTGTTTGCATTCTAAGTTTTCTTCTCAAGAGATATTACTTCTAGGCCTTGGTTGTATTGCCATCATAATTGCTCCTCACTTTTGCTTTTCTTCTTTCTGTATGCATGTAGGATCTACCACGGACCTTCCCAGGTCACCCCTGGCTGGATACTCCTGAGGGTCATGCCTCTCTCAGACGTGTTCTTGTTGGGTATTCTTTCCGTGATTCTGATGTTGGCTATTGTCAGGTGTGTTCATTTGCCCTTGCACTTCAAGGGATATGTGTCAACTCTAGATTAAATGACACTCAGAGATTAAAAATCTCGCCAGCTTATACATTTTTCTTTCTAAATTATCAATAACAGTCATAATTTTATCGCACTGCTTTATATTATTAAGATACTCATACATGTTTTGTGTCTGTAAGTTCGCAGTTGAATTTGTAACTATAAATTCTAGCTCCCTGACTTTAGAATTAACATTTGGGTGCAGTGGCAGCATAAGTTCTATTCCACAATTCTGCTAAATGGCTGGGATACTTGTTTACAAGTTTAACTTATCTGAAGTTGCAGTTTGTTCCATCTTATTGTCAGTCTTCTTGCTGGTTGAACCATATTGTATCCACAGGACATCTTGCTCCCTTGATTGATGGGACCAGATATCATAGCTTTTGTAGAGGATGAATGATATGGTAGACGGAGTCACTATGATCATGTGCTTTGAATTATATCATGCTTTTCTTGCACCCCATTGATAATTATTGTTTTGCCAAAGTTTCTCAACTGCATCATGAATTGCATCCCTTGTGCTGAGTGATCAATTTCTAAAGCACATTATCTCGCATTGTGACCATTTTCTAAATTACAAGTGATCTTTAACTACTAATAAATAAGCCAATTTTCATAGCTCAGAGTTGAAATATTATTGTGCAGGGCTTGAATTATGTTGCAGCATTGTTGTTGCTTGTGATGAAAACTGAGGAAGATGCTTTTTGGATGCTTGCTGTCCTTCTAGAGAATGTCTTAGTTAATGACTGCTACACAAATAATTTATCAGGATGCCACGTAGAGCAAAGGGTTTTCAAAGATTTACTTGTTAAACAGTGCCCTAGGTATGCGCTCGTTTATGAATTTGTTGATATTTATGTTTAATTGTTGGTATCTATTAAAAATCAGAAGAAAAACGCAGGATTGCCACTCATTTGGAAGCATTGGATTTTGATGTATCCCTTGTTGCCACTGAGTGGTTCTTATGCCTCTTTTCTAAAAGTTTGCCTTCAGAGGTGAGACAAATTCTGATTACCTATAATTTGGTCTTTATCTCAATTGCTTGCACCAAATACACTGAATTTGCTGGAGGTTGTACTGTTACTGAGAAATCTGTCCTTTGCATGCACCAATTATCAGACAACTCTGCGAGTGTGGGATGTCCTATTCTACGAAGGGGCAAAGGTTCTATTTCATGTAGCGTTGGCTATCTTTAAGGTGCTTTTCTTCTGCCATTAAACTCTTGACTATGCTTAAGTTTGCCTAAATCAAGTTTATAAGCCTATTGAATGCCCGTTACTCAAAAATATCCATCATCTCAGACAATAATGCATTGAATTGGGATCTAATTATTGCAGATGAGAGAAGACGAGTTGCTTGTAACCCATCATGTTGGTGATGTAATTAACATTTTACAGAGAACCACCCATCACCTTTTTGATCCTGATGAATTATTGACGGTAAAGCAAAATCTCCCTCTCTCCTACTCTTCTGTGTCTTTTGAATCTATGAGTGTGAGATCATTCAGGGGAAATCAGAAGAGAAAATGTCTTAGCAATCCCTCTTACTTCATTACAATATTTTGAGGGCAAGGAACCAGCATTAAGTAGTTCAGGTTGCTAACATAAAAAGAATAAACAAGCTTATTTATATAAGTTAAAAGCTATAAAGATAAATTTTTTCATGTTCTGGCCGGCCACACACCACAATAGCATGTTGACTATATCCTTTCCTCATCCTCGAATAGTCACTTTTATTGTTTCTGGGTCACCACAAAGTTTTAAATTAATGTATCATTGTTAATCAAAATTGGCAGGTTGCATTCGATAAAATTGGCTCAATGACAACCAACACGATATCTAAGGAAAGGAAAAAGCAAGAACCAGCAGTCATGGCAGAACTTGATCAGAGATTGAGAAGACTGAACTCCCTTAAAATGGATGACAAATAGCATCTTTGGATAAAAAACTAGGGATGTATCAGATATCCAAGTAGGGGCATGTTGCCCCTCTGGAGGATGGGATATCCAAGTAGGGGCATGTGTTCCTTTGTTTCTTAAATTAATTCCTCTGTGCAGAATTGGGAAGACCCATTGTGAAGAGAGATGTCAGTTAATTTTCGGGAGGGGGTGGCTGGTAAATGTAAATTATGAACCGATACAATCTATATGCAGTTGAATCAGGGCACTGCCTGTATCATTGTTTTGCCCTTTCAAGTTTTAACTTTGGTTTCAGATGTGAAATGACCCTTTACTTTGTTTCTTAGCATTTGATTACCTCTTAGCTGTTGAATTATTTGCTCCTCTTGCTTTAACCTTTTTGCACCTCGTAAATTACATCTACACCAACCTACATACATTAAGTGAGGTGTCACTGCATTAATATAGACATGAATAAATAATTATTATAGTTTAAGAATTCAGTCCTGAAACTTCTTGATGCGATAAAAAAAATAAAAACAAAAATGATATTTAATGCCTGCCCCCGATCCACCATTGTTTATTCAACAAGCCAAGATAAATGGGTTTCAATCTTGAAGACCCTTTAAGCAAACTATTAAATCTAGCAATATGAAACCAAATTGGCATAAGCTTTAAGTAAAAGGTTATTATGAAATTAACGTGCCGATAGAATTACGGGTACCTAATTTTAAGTAAACCAATTTGAGGACCATAAGATGCACAATTACGGGTACCTGATCACTTCCTTACACAAATAATAAGTACATCTAAGTTCTAGGGATAAACCATGGCACCGGAACATTTTTTTCATTCTTTTTACTCTCAATGCCTCTATTTTTTCGCAGTTTTATGGCCATGCCCTAAGGCTATTTCATTGTGACTAGCTGTCCAATCTGCACGACTCCAAAGATAGAGTGGTGGCGGCTTGCAATTCCATTGCTCCAACTGATTGTCACGCACGTCCAGTGACCCCGGTAGGTAAAATGACTGAAAAGTAAATAAAATGTTACAAATAAGTCACTCAACAGCATCATCATCGTCTTGATAATCCAATTAGATTCAATAAGGTAGCCATTGATAAAATACCTTGCCAGAGAGAACTTCATTATCCTCCCAAATTAAATTATACGAAGCTTTCTGATCAAGTCTGGTAAAGAAGCAAACAAATGCAGAAGCCACAGTGAAAGAGAACAAATGTAAGTGTTATGTTGGAGAAAAGACAAGTAATTACCTTCTGGTTTCTTGTGGAACAATAAGAATGATAAGCTTAGGTTTAAACCTCAGAGCCTGGCTAATGAACTTGTTAGCAAGAGATGCTTTAACCCCAAACGGGGGATTCAGCCCCATGATCTACATAGCCAAACAATTAAGAAAAAGAACATTAGAATATGCACAAGTTAAAATCTTTAAACATCCTGCCAAGTCTTTTTCTCGGCTCTTACAAGTTGAGAACCATCAGGCAATTCTTCTGGTTTGACAGTCATCCAATCTCTCTTCTCAAAACTGAAATCATTCTGCATCAAAAGGATCAATAAGGCACCCATAAGGAAAGAAATACAAAAATGACTACGGGGAAACTTCTGACATTTCAGAGGTTACGGCAGTCATTATCATCATGATTACCTTGTTGAGCAGAAGTACATTTCAATTATAAGTCATAGCCGACCTTTTGGGTTTTATGCAGAAAAGCGGTAAATCAAGATGGTGATCAAGAATTACATCAGCAATTGCATGTTGACAGAAATAACCTATCTCAACATGGAGCGAAGTAACAATCTCTTGCAGATAAAACTGAAAGAGGAGTTCGAATAATGAAATGATCTCAACCCTCAACAAAGAGACTCATACTATTTGGGGAATATAAATGATTCTGTTTTCTATATTTACCTATCTCAAACTAAATCTTTGCACTGATCCAGGGAAAAAAAATAAAACTAAAAAAATTTGAACAGAGTTTGCAGAACCAAAATCGACAACCCATGGTAACAACATATATCAAGCGAGTATCCAACTACCTTGGGTTGGATAAGATCATAATTTCTGAATGAGCATGACTTTCCCATTTGTTCAAGTTTTACTTTCATCATACAGCTGAAATCATTAGCACCACAGCAGAAGTCGACAATCTGTTCAAGTGGAACTGTAGTGTGAGTAAGAAGACAACATTATCATTTGCAAAAAAGGATGAGTGAAAAGCACATCCAATATCTCAACTATATGATATTGTTGAAAAATCCAAGCACTTATGGATAGCCTTAACACGAGTTCAATGTTCAGGAAATCTTATTTGCAACCTATTCAAAATTCTAATGGACCATTGTCTCAACAGCCAGCATCAAAAGGTGAATTGCTTTCTAACTCCAACTAACTGAACCCTATTTGAGAAATGCCTAATCACACTTTGATATCAATATTCCTTACAAGATAAAAATGCATGAGGAAGTCGTGAAGCAATTGTAGGCATATTAGCTTCTTCTGCTTCAATTGAGTGTGCAAAACAAGATTTGAAATGATTAATGGCAGATATAAGAGGCAATGAAGAAAGGAACATGTCTTTTCAACTATTAAACTTCACATCTAAAGAGACCAATAACCAACAAAAATAATAATAATAATAATAATAATAATAAAACAAAAGAAAAAGGAAACTATGATAGAATGTTTCACTGGACAATAATAATACATAAGATTGAGAAAATGACACAATCAGGTAACCAGAAACAACAGAACAATATAATAAATCTAAATACACAAATAGGGCATATAAATTCTTACTGTGTCTCCACTTCGGACATACCAATGAAGCCTATCAACGATCTGCAGAATCAGCTCATGTTGTTAACATAGCGCTATAATTTATTAAACAACCAGCATTATGCTACTGGAGCATGTAGAGGGGTTGAACTACAACAAAGTTATATCATATATCAATTATTAGTCATAGTGTTTTGAAGAAGCATCCAATTTCTGTAACACTATTTTCTTTATGAGATGTTTTGACTATTTGGGATTCTCTCCCACATGATTCTCAAGCATTCTCAAAAGATTACAAGAAATTAAGCTATCAAAACTTGGAACTATAAGAAATAATAAGATACAATTGTATGACATGTGATCTAATTTTCATGCAATGGTGTGCTCCAGTCAGGCCTCTCACCTGTACCAGTGGCATATCATTTCCTGATTATAATTATGACCCAAAGGTGGCATTTCTAGCTGTTGAGCTGACTTACAGACAGCAGATGTGATCCTCATAGTGATGCTTTTCGAAAGGAAAAGCTTCAACCATGAAGAGATTCTATCAATGAAGACAATTCCCAGTACAGGGCCAATTACTTGCAAAAAAATTGAAAAATAAACAAATATCATTACCTCCTTAAGCTTCTCTACTTTGGTGAAATGGCGACCAAAAGAAGTATAGCGCATGCCATGGAGAAAAGGTGCAAGATAGACATCAAGCTTCCTCTACAGAATGTGAGAAAGTAATCAGCATTCATATTCAAGTGCACTAGTCATTGTTTTAAAATCTACTGTGAAATCTTTAGCCATAATAAGCATGTTAAAATCATGACTTGAAACTTCTCAGTAAATCAAATTTAAATTATGTAAAAAGAAAAACATAGCCTTGTCAACTTGCCTGTACAAAAGACAAAACGGGAAGCTATATTGTTATGCAATTGCATACACGGAGATGCAGTTGAGATTCATCATTTTGTCTTACAAGAAACAATCTTACTGCAACCTTCAAATAATGTCTATTTTCTTTTCTTTAAAAAATAAAGAAGAAAAAAGAAAAACGCCAAGATTGACCTAATATATAGAGCACATTTGGTGGAATTTAAAAGATTTCAAAAATATCATCTGATGCAAATGTTTTATACATATAAATAGCAGGTTGTCATTTAGCTTCAATTACAAATTTATTAAGTTAATTCTTCTTAGTATCTGCCTTCGCTGTAAGTGTAGGCTAAGTAGATTTTTCTTTTTCAATGATAATTTTAATGAGATGCATAGGTATGGAACAATGTACTTCAACATGACTGAAAAGGAATCCACACATTCAAAACTTAAAAGCCTTGTAATTTGATTATGAACATTTGTGCTTAATAATGATAAGGCTAAAAAAATGTACAAACAAGATATTATGCAAGAGGTGCTAAAATTACGAGATTCAAACACACCAACAAATGTTAGTTCACTTGAAGAGGGAAATCTATTATAATGCACAAACAATAAGAGTCAATTCTTACTAGCATATAATTCTTTCCCCTGGATACTTCATCATTGAAAACTAACAAGTAGTCTTCCATAAAATCATATCAAAGCTAACATGACTGTATGGGAGATACCCACTGAAACTCAACCATTTAAAATTGCAAGTAAAACAAGAAACATTTTATCCCTAATCTAAACAAGAAATGTATGGAACATTGATAAACAATTAAATAATAGCTGAGAAGCAAATACTACACAAAGTAAAAGTTCTACTATTAATATCTCTAATTTTTTTTTATAAAAAAAAATGGATCAAACCTTCCACTGAAAAATTTGACACAGAATTTCTGGTGGACAAACCGCTTTAGCATCCTCAATATCACATCCTTCTTCTAACATCTGTAAAGCTGCTCGAACGGCCTGCGAACATGTTGAAAGAAATAGCTGATCATCATGAAATAAGTATCAAAAGCAGCACATTTGATGTTTAATCATTTAAATATACCTTCACAGAACCCTCCACTAATCCTAAGGTAATAGACTTCTCCAATAAATGTTTTGAGTGATGTGCATGTGTAATTGGAAATATATAGCTCTTCATAAACTCTTCCTCATTAAAAGATGAAGTGGAATCTTTAATTAAAGCCAAAAGTCTGTACACAGAAAAAAAAAAAAGGGCAAATATTACAAAATGACCATAAGAATTTTTTTAACTCTAAAGGAAAACAAAATAAAAATTCGCATTTTTGCGCTCAATAAGAGAAGAAACTTACTCCTTTTCCATTTCTGCATCAACTGAAGGTTGTGAAATGTTCACTTTTTTCACCCTACGCCTATCAGAAATGGAATTCTTCATTTTACTGCCGTCGATATCCCTATGCCCAGGCTTAACTACAAATGATCTGGACTTCACCAATGTCCTATCCTTTCTTAGTGATGGCTTGCTTTTGTCAGCTATGTCTTTCAAAGACTTTCTACATGTGTCAGTAATATTTGGCTTCTTCAGGGAATGCACGTCTTGTCTAGGCCATCCTTTCTTGATCTCTGAATTAGATACACCAACTTCAGCTCTGCCGTACACCTCTGCCAATTTCAGCTTCTTCACTACAGTTTTATCTGCAACAAAACTTTCAGAAACAATATTTCTCTTCACGGCCGCACCCTTCTCTTCAGTGAATAGCAGCTCCAAACCCTCTTTCCTTCTCTTTCCTTCAACATCAGGAAACTTTAAGTGGTCCCTAGCTGGGGTCTTAAGTTCACTAATGATTTTATGCTCCCTGGTTAATGTATTTAGCAACCATTAGGTGTCTTATAGACTAACATATGGGTAAAAGAACAGTTATTAGAATGAAAATAATACTTAAATGACCAATTACAAGCAATATATTAGAATCCGATTATTTGGCAGCAGATCAACCCAAGCCCTTTGAAAATTGTTTTCATCAGCATCACTAAATGTAATCTCCCTGATCAAAAAGCCAAAGCAGCTATCAGAACTTCTACCTCATGAAATAAAATCAGATTCTTTGCAGATGCACTTCATGAAAGGCTGTATACACATAAATGATGTGAAAACAAGGAGATACCTGGGTAAGCATTTTCGGTGGTAAGCCTTAGGGCAACGCCTACAAACGGCCAACTGCAAGTCTTCAACATTCATATCTTCACTTTGCTTGCAAACAAAACATTTATGGACAGGACAGGTAAATGATTCTCCTGCAGCAATTCTTTCTCGATGTTCTTCTGCTAGAGATTCATTATCAGGGTGAAGCAGCTTTGAGACACATTCTGGATGATAGAACTGGCCGCATGTAGCAGAAACACAAGGGAAGACCTTGAAGACAATAAAGAACAAAAGTTGCAACATGGGCTCTATTTTAAGAAAACATCCAATATGTGATATCAAGAAGATGAGTAGAGATTACATGGGTTATGACTTAAATAGATATAGACATGCAAGTGAAATAACTGACAGAGACTACAAAAATAAATGATAAGAGCATGAGCTAAGCACGTGGTGAAGATAAAACTGAGTGTCCCATGTGATTGATGAGAAAACCATATTCGGTAAAATCATGGCAGTTCTTGCGTTGTGGGTATAGCATCATTCACTCTGCACTTTGCAATCATCCCAAGCTGATCATTCTTTCAACTGAACAAAAACTGCTATATCCTGATCAATATCAATTGACAAGGCTGTGGTTGTTTGTACAAAGCAAGCACATATGTAACCCCAGCCCACCTAGTATGTACAGAGCTACAAGTTTCATATAGCATGGATCTTTTAGATGTCAAGGTGTCCTCTTTGTTATATGTAGCCGCCAGCACACCCAAGATTCAATTCTTAATCAAAATTTAAATAATTTCAGGTTTTAGACAGATCATTTGCACTATCAGAAATTTTTTGGTAGCAGAGTTGAACCCAAATTCTCAATGCATAACTTGGATATAAGTCCAACATATGAAGTTTTTTTATGCTCCACAAAGAAAAGGAAGATACACAAATCACATGATCATGGCCTTAAATTGTCAAAACATTATACCTCTTGACCAGACGATTTATCCGAAGAGCCTAACATGCCACAAGCAAAACACTGATGCTCCTGATATAGACAATTTTGACACAAAAAAATTGGAACTGCCTGCATACACACCAAGCAATTCTTCAAGGTCAGAAAAGAACAAGAAAAGAAAAAGAATATTAAATATATGGAAACAAAGTGATCCATACATCAATTTGTGCTTGAGTATAACCAAGGGATTCACATAAAGCATTTTTCCCTGCAGTGATGGTTGCATGAAAAGACCTCAAGCACCTCCCATCACAGCTGCATCATTTCAAGACAAATTAAGCAAAACAAACAAAAAGATCAAGCAAAACTATCCAATTTGTTAATTCTTGGCTAAGCAAAGAGGATACAAATAGTACCACCCTTGTAAAGGTAGAATCGTAAACAAGACATAAAGACGAAAAGGGTAAAAGGAATCGTAAGCAAGACATAAAGATGAAAAGGGTAAAAGGAATCGTAAACAAGACATAAAGATGAAAAGGGTAAAAGAAATAACCAGCATAAAGAACTGAGTCAAGTCAACCAAGCTTCCAGCACAAAACAAATGGGTAGTTACAATATCTATATTGCACCACTCACTACACCAAAAACAATAGCATCTATTACATCATGCAGAATAATGTCCTTTTTAACTTGAGCTATCCACATTTCCAATCGCACTCTTGTTTTAAGCACTCCTTCAAACCAGCACATTCTTAGGTCCTCTCTGCACATGTCCCAAGCATTTAAACAGAGTTTCTTCTACTTCGTCATCTGTTGTCGATTCTCTGAAGCAAAACCACTACAACACCAAGAATTTGTTTAAAATGGCATAGCTGGTCCTAGCATAACCGCTTCATGCATAAACAATGCAAAGTGAAAAATATCACTTTTAGGCATCCTTATTTCACCATTCGCAAAGTGTTGTGAAAAATTATTACAAATTACAAACTTCTACATTGATTTAGCCATGATAACGGGAGTATGACGCCAAAACAAAAAAAAAAAAAAAGAAGAGAAAGCAATAAGAAGATATCCGTGCTAAGATGGCAAACATAAACAAAAGAAATAAATAGAAGCATTAAAAGAATATAAAACAAGACATACAACGTAACATCGCCACCATCATCACAAATAGCACAAACAGAAAAGTAATTCTCATCTTTATCAACTTCTTCGCTGTCCTCATCTTCATCCCAATCAACAATGACTTTTGGTTTCTCTGTTGTTCGAACATCCTGTGTAATCAACCAGATTCAGATCTTCAATAGAATAATGAGAAGAAAAACAAGTTGTAAAAAGAACTTAATGAAGGAAATGGAAATAATGTACAAGCAAGATTGAAATCAGTTTTGAGTACTCAAACCTCATGGAAAGTGTTTGTCTCGGGGTGCTTCGCCATAAAAGATAGCAAGAACTGTTCAAAAAACTAATTGTCAAGACAATTTTCCATCTAGGGGATTAAATATACATTCATATCTATTTATGCATGGAACAAAAGTTGACAAAACTCCATTACAAAGAAGGGTAGATACCTACATGCTATAGGGAAATGGTAAACTTGATCAACGAAGATGATTCTGTGTAACCACATAATCAGACACAGTACTGGACCCAGTCATTTCCCCAATACGAAACACATAGAGATGGTTAAAAACTATAATAGCAATTAGATTTCCACAAATTAGTTGCACCAAACAATTAATTTTTAAAACTTTATTCACAAAACAATTCCAATAAGCAGCAGAATTTCACCTTTAAGTACGTGTGATTTGTTACAACTTTACAAAAAGTTTTGGATGCTCAAACAAAATGGAAAATTCTAATGTTAAAATAATCAACATTAATCCAATGAAAAACTATCAATCTTTTATGCAGAAAATTCTAAAGAATACAACAAGATGATATTAAGCATGATTTCTTTCACAGTCATACAAAAGAAGACAAAACCAAAAGCATTCGAAGATTAAGCTTCTTTCCTATGCTCATATATCTTTAGACACTAAGATACTGTCTTGAAGGGTATGAAAACACGAGAAGTTGCACAAACCTTAGAATTTGCCAAATCTTTATCCCTTTCTGCAGTTTCTCTGATTATTGGCATGTGATCCAACAGGTCATTCTCAGAAGGTTCAACCTCATATGAGCTGCAAAATAGATAGCCAATCATCCAAAACAAGCACAATTGATGTCATAGAAACAGAAATCATCAAAGAAACATATACCAGAAGACTTTCAACATCTGCTCCCTTATGCATCTCCTAGATGCCTCGTGATTCTGTTTCACGCAATGAAGCCAATGAACTGTGATCAAGATCGTCCTGATGATATCTTTAAAACTCTTCCTTGGACTTCGAAGCATTATCCAGTTATTTTGTTTAGAGAGCACCCAAATTTCAGGCTGTGCATAGGACAGTTTGAACTTCCATGCTATAACCTGCTCGTTGAAATTCCCATCACCAATATTTCCGTGTAAGAACACTTCCGTTTCTGAACTACCAACAATATCACACCCATCCCACTGAAGAGGCAAAACAGAAAATGAAATTGACTCCTTCTTTTGATCAAGAAACTCATAATCTGAGACATAGCGAGTTAAAGTATCGTCATCCTCTTCCAAGTATTCCATGAGTTATCTGCACCATAATTGCATTAAAAGAAGTCACAGAACATATCACAGGACACTACTTCTATGTTCGAAACTACAATAATAAACATCTAAAAAATCTAACTTATTTTCTATTTTACAAAAACAATACAACCAAATATTCTATTGCTGGAGAGCAAAAGTTGAAACCTATGCAATTAACTGGAGAGCAACTCTGAGGCTGCTAAGTAACAAACAGCACATGTCAAGTTCCACATTGTTCTCTTATTTCCTATTTTCACTTTTTCAGCGACCAAACAACACTATTTCACAAGATATTCATTTAAATAATAGTCCTTGTTGAAACCAATTCGTTAAACTTGTCATTATACAACTAAATGTACATAGCCACTGCAATTTTTCAACATTAATTCTTTTCTTAAAAATTAAATTAAATTAAATCTAGCGAACTGGAAAATAAAAAGAAATGGAGAAACAAAACATACCAGATTTTTACGCTGAGGAACGAGTAGAGTAAATAGACAAGTTGCTTTGTTCTTTTTTTTTTTTTTTTTTTTGAGATTAAACAAGTCCACAAAACTGAGGGAAAAACGAGGGTAAATAGGGGAAGTCCAGGTTTTTTAACTCACGAGAGCCGTATCCTGAAAGTTATTATAAAATTCTGGAAGTTATTATAAAATTAAATGAACGCTGTGGATTTGCCTTTTAAGTAAACTTAGGGATGGTGAAATTACTCATAGACCCACCTAAACCCACTCACAGAAATCCGATTGCTGCGGTTAGTTTTGCAGGTTGCAGAACGATTTAGTTCAAATTTAAATTTAGGGGTTGTAAGTAAGTTTGATGTTGAGAAAAAATTTAATGGGTATCCACCGATCTATATTTTTTTAATTTTAATCATAAAATTATATTAAAAATTAATTATAAATATATGTAAACTAAAGTTATTACTTGTGACTTAATCTTTCTATTTCTAAACCTAATTTAACTCACTGCAATTGCTGCCCTGCTCATTCCAGCATAGAGATATATGTGTGTGTGTGTGTTTGTGGTGCTTCTTTAGTGCAAGGGCCTTCATTTTTTTTTTTTTTTATGCAGAGACGTTTTTAAGTCCTAGAATTTTATAGAACAATTTTTAATATTGTTAGACATCATCGCTTTATAATGTATTGAAAATAAACTCTATTAAGCCTTACGGCTTAACAGCATATTTGTATTAAAAATAAATAAAGGGTATCCGCACTTTATAATAATTATATATGAGCCCTTAGTAGGTAGAAATTTTTAAAATTTTCAAGTTTAATATTACTAATATTTTAATTTAATTTAATTAATTTTGTTTATTTTTCTTTAATGACTTGAACTAATGATTGTTTACTAAAGTTGAGTTTTTATTTGTTTAATTAATTGTTAATGGTAGCTAACATGACTTTAAAGTATTGATTATTCTCAAATGTAAGAGTATCTAGTTATAATATAATTTTATGAGTCTGGGTCAAACCACAGGAAATTTAAAAGAGTAATGATAGACATTTCAAATTTTTTATCCCAAATGATGTGACATTAATTAATTGGTTGATAATTCTTTACAAAATTTAAGTAAATTAATTATATTATCTCACCAACCAATTGATAAATGTCATATCATTTGCGATAGTTTTTTGAGATAAAAAATTTGGGATGTGCAGCACTACTCAATCTAAAAATCTAATGGTCAATTATTAAATAAAATTAATTGCAGAAAAAGAAATTATTTGTTTAAAATAAAAGTATTAAGGTTATTGTATCCACTCTTGGTATTTGATTTATGGTCATAATATTCTCTCATAATTATATTATAACTAATTAATTATTAAATGACTTAATTATTAATTAACCACTTATGGATAAATATGGGGATAAAGCACATAATGTGCCAAAGCCATATTAATATGTCAACAATATATTTAAGTACCATATAGATCCAAAGTAGATCTAGATCTACATATTAAAATGAAAAGAAAATAATTAGTGAAAAATTAACTTATAAATATACAATTAGAATAATTAACTATAAACTTACTTGAGAGAATAACTACTTTTATAATTTAAATCTTTGAACTTCACATTTCACGTTAGCTTAGAAAATTAGCCACTCATATTAACAAATAAAATACTCATTTTATTTAATAAACATCTGAAATATATTACAAGAAAATTAACTATACAAGAAAAGAGAAGAAATTATTTTTCTAAGCTCCTGCCTTTTGTTTCTCTCTTAATTTTCTTCTTCTTCTCCCCTCTGTCTCTAAGCTCTCTTCCCGTTTATAGGCAGCCAACAACTTCATCTATTTTATGTTATTATTATTTATTATTTAGTTATTTACATTAAAAAAAAAAAGGTGATAGTCAAAAATGGTCGCTGCCACTTAACAATTACTTTATTATTTTTTAATAATACATTCTAAATTACTCGACTTTTTTATTTATTTATTCATTCAATTCATTTTCTTTGTCTCCCGCTTTCAGCTCCAATTTCCTCTTTTTTAGCTGAAATATATATGTAATATAAAATTATGATATAATTAACATACTATAATTTAATTTAATATAAAATTTTATTAAGGGAGCATTAAGATAATTTATAAGTTATGAGTGCATTAATCAACATTATAAGTGAAAAATGATAGTTTTAACCTTATTAAATGTACCCTTTTTAGTAATAATCAGTAGTTGTCTTAAATTTACTTGTTAATATTGTTGATAATACTTGTATATTGATTAAAAGATGAAGCAATGCATTGATCTTAGTGATTATAATTTGACTACAACAAAAATATTTTGTGATAAATTGTTATATTTTATGAACTTATTTTAATTTGGAAACTTTAATTTCTCATTTACATTGATAAAATTTAAAACTGAATATTTTATGCAAATTTTTTATGCTACTGTTATAAATTTATGGTTTAAAGTATATAATTTAGATTTTTATATATTATTTAATATTTTTTAATATTTGTGATTTTAAATGTCAAAATCCATAAAAAAATCTACTACAAGTTAAGAGAATTTAATAATTATTAAACTCGCACCGAGTGCGACTCATTATCATCTCCAAGAGTACTACATCAATCTTAAGTGACACAAACAAGCAAAAGAGAGACATCTATCGTGTGTATGATAGTCTCAATAAGCTGAGGGATTAAGTTTGGAAAATTTACAAGAATAACCTCAAAACTTTTCTAATTTATGAATTTAGCCCCCCAAACTTTTTTCTATCATAACTAGCTAATTGTTAGTTTTTTGGACCAAATTGTCTTCGCCAATTTAAACAAATTTACAAACAAATGCCACTTGTACACTCTCTACACTCTCTACACACTCTACACTCTCTACACTCTAAAAAAACATTACTAACATTCTTGACAAATCATCAAATCTCATCAAACAAGTGTTGTATAGCTAAAGATATAATCATCAATTGATAATTGGGAAGCTTCTTGAGGTTAGTTTCTATTCTCGCACAATACTAACCTTAATGCGAAATTGATATGGTTGTGTTGTAAATGTTGTTATTTTTCATTTATAAAACAATATAATTTGTAAAAGTGCTTACTTGGAGTAGAGAAACTTAGTTTAAGTAGAGAAATCGAGAAAAAAATTTAAAAAAAAAGTCAGAAATTCGAAGAAAAAATGAACCCAAATTTAGTGAGACAGACTGTTTTACTTAGACAGGCAGTGGGACAGGTGTTTGTCTTACTAAATCTGGGTTTTGATTATGTGCGACAGGCACCTGTCTCACTACCTGTCACACTATGTTGGGTTGCATTTTAGTGAGACAGGCACATGTCCCGTGCCTGTCCCACTGAAATACAGCAAACATAGTGCGACAGATAGTGGGACAGGTGCTTGTCCCACTTCCTGTCGCACGTAAGCATTTTTACATTTTGGTGAGACAGTCTCCTATCCCACTGCCCGTCTCACTAAAACAACATGTCTTACCAAATTTCAGATTTTTTTTAAAGTCATAACTTGAGCTACATTTGTCTGTTTAGAGCGTATAATATACCGTTTCGAAGCTTGCGTGGAGATGAATCAAATCTAAAACCTTGAATTGCATTGTATGAAATGGTTGGACTAAGAATTTGTCTAAATTTAATTGCGATGGGCACTTAGTGCACTATCATGCGTAATGACAGTATGTACACGTACATATAAAAAATGTGCTGCAATTCTCTTTATCATATTTTGTAGTTTGTAATCTTATTTCTTTTATTTTTTTTAATGATTTTATGCTTGATGGATTCGATTGTGCTTCAATTGTGTTACGACGGTTGGTGGGAGATGTTGGCAGATGATTGTATGGAGTACGTGAATGCAAAAAATACAGTTTTTTTTATTCAGAAAGATTGTACGTTTGATCAGTTTCTGGCAAGAGTGTATGAAATTTTACAGATAAATCCTAATGAATATACTATGACGATGAAGACAACTTTGAGGTCTAGCAACACAATGTATCGTGCATGTTCACTACCTATGGACATATTTAATGATAAAATGGTAAAAGTTGTATTACATATGGCCTCTGATGTGATCAACTATGGATGTATCTCTGTATTTGTTACCACATCTCCTCGAGTTCCGGTCGAAGATCTTGAGCCACTTGTAGGAATTGAATTTTCTTTTAGAGCAAACGACTCTGTCCCCGATATTGAAGAAGAGGTGTTACCACAGCCGATATTGGGGCAGCAACATTACTCTCCACTCCATGAAAACAATAACTTCATTGATGAGAACGGTATTACATTTGCCGATGTTGAAGCAGAGGTTTTACCAGTAACGACATCGTTAGAGCAACGGTACTCTCTATTCCACAACAATGATTTCCGCAACATTGATGATTCTGTTGATGACACCAACAACACAGAAGCTGATTATGTTTTTGCAGAACCGTACAATAGTGCGAGGCCCACTGTGTACAATAGTCCAATTGATAATCGGAGCATCGGTCCTTCTGATATTCCTAGCAATGATGAGGATGAGCATCAACATGATATTCCCACTAATAACAGAGACAGCCAATTTATTCCTCCAATGGCCCGTTCGACAACAGTTGATCTCCTTGTGAGTCTTGCTCCAGTTTTGCCTTCAAACTTGGTCGGTCCAGACTTAGTTAGAAGTTGTAATTCTGCTAATATTGGCGTGGGTAAGCCGTTTGCTGAAAAAAAAAAATGAGTTAATACTGGAACTACGGAAAGCTGCCTTGAGGGATAAGTTTGATTTTAAGATTGCATGCTCCACAACGTCACGCTTTGAGGCCAATTGTTCATCGGAATCATGCAAATGGCGTATTCGAGCAACGAGAAGATCGAATGAGCAGAATTTTCTTTCGGTAGTGAGAAGAGTTGATAATGTACACACATGTTCTAATGAGGTGTTGCCTGGTGGTCTTCAACAAGTAAGAAGTCGGGTTGTTGGTCATATTATCGCCGATAAATTTATCCATGATAAACGGATATACACTCCGAATGATATCAGAGCAGACATGCAGCAAGAATACGGTGTCCAATTAACATACCAGCAGGCATATCAAGCCAAAAAAGTTGGTCTCGAAATAATACGAGGGAATCCTACAGAGTCATACAACTTACTTCTCAAATACTCTCACGTTTTGGCCAAAGCAAATGAGGGTACAGTTACTCACCTACATCAAGATGGAAATGATAATTTCTTATACTACTTTTTAGCTCTTGGATCTTCCATCAAAGATTTCATGCAGTACATCAGGCCAGTAATTACTGTAGATGGTACTCATCTAAAGGGGCTATATCGTGGGAGTATGTTTGTGGCAACATGTCTGGATGGAAATAATCAACTGTATCCGTTAGCCATTGAGGTCATGGATTCGGAAAACAATGATGCTTGGGAATGGTTTATGACGAAGCTACATGGAGTGATTGGCGACAGACCAGAGTTAGTAATTATCTGTAATCGGTGCACTGCCATTAAAAGAGCCGTTTTGAAAGTATTTCGCACTGCTGGGCATGGCATTTGTTTTTACCATGTCAAAGGTAACATAAATTCTAAATTCAGAATGTCTAAAACTATTTGGGATGAATTTGAGCCTGTCTTTATTAATGCAGCAAAAACATATGGACACGAAGATTTTAAAAAACAACTAGAGGGGTTGTGGATGCTCCATTCGGAGGCGGCTGATTACTTAGAGAATAATGTGGGTACGTGTAATTGGGCAAGGTCTAAGTTTGAAGGTAGGAGATACATCATCCTCACCACCAGCATCGCAGAGAGTGTGAATTCATTTATGAGGGAACCGCAAAAATTTTCGGTTACTCATCTTGTTGATCACTTTAGAAAAATATTGCAACAATGGTTTTATGACAGAAAAATTGTTATTGAATCAATGAGTACTCGCCTAACAACATGGGCAGACGAAATAGTTACTGAGAGGAGAATTTTGGCGGAAAGAATGACCGTTCGTCCTATACCTCAGCATCGATTCCATGTTCTGGGTGATGGTATTAAGAAATGGATAGTTGACCTATATAACAAAACTTGCTCCTGCAGAGTATTCGAACTTGATCAGCTTGTCTGTGCCTATGCAATTGCTGCTCGTCTCACCGTCCGAGTGGATTACATAAGTCTTTGTTCTGACTTTTACTCAAATGAGTCATTAGTCATGGCAATGCGCAACCTGTAGAGCTTGTTGGCGACATGGAAGATTGAGAAATTCCTAGGGAAATTCGGGACATGAAGGTTAACCCACTGATCGAAGCACCACCAGCTGGTCGTTGTCCAGAGCTCAGAATACCTTCTATTGGTAAGGATGCAAACCGGAGGACTGTAAACTATGGACGGTGCAACCAACCGGGCCATAATCGCAAGAGATGCAAAAATCCCATCACTTCAAATCCAAGCTAGTCGCATCATTGTTTACGATATTTGACTTTGGAAGTCTTATCTTTAGTGTGTTGTACAATTATATAAAATGAAGTATTTTATTTTGTGTAAAATTGCATACTAACTATTAAAATAGATCACCAAATATGTGTGTCCGAATGTATTATATTCATACATTATAATTCGAATGTCTACAATGGCTTACAGTCCAATATCGCCATTAAATATATCTACAGCAATCTTCTTCCTAAAGTACTGCCCATGGCTATTATCAAAATTAAGTCTGAGCCCAAACATTAAAAACAATCGTAAATATTAACAAAAAAAGGCCACAATCGCCACTTCCAAGCTCTTGTTGTGGCACGTCCTTGACTACTCTAACTTTCCAAGAGTTCGCACTCTGCAGGTCAGGTCGAATGTTACAGATTCAAATAGCCTCAAGCCATTAAGAGAATATGACTTCCAATGGTTTGAATTGATATAAGTATGTTTTATTGTCTGCAAATAACAATAACGAGTCATAAATCCGCATCCTCTTGGCCCGAAGGTCCGCTCGAGTCAGTACCCAATGATCACCGCCCAGATTTACAGGAATAAATATCTGTATATACAGCATCGACATAAATTTATAGTCTTTGTAATGTAAAAAATTTAAACAGCATAAACATTGAGCAGCAATACGCACCGCATCGACTTCCGTGAACGGTTTCGACATGATATTTTCTCGTCCATCAATATAGCTATTAAGGTTACTGTCATATTGTAATGAATGGACATCACACTCACTGTTGTTCCATAATTGCTTCAAGAGTACCTAATAGGTATATTACACGAGGGTTAAATTATTAATTGTGATATCGTCATTAAATAACGAGATAAGAAAATAAATCCTTGATTATTAAGTTTTGAAAACTCGTTATCCAAAAATAAGTGTCCGTATGGGTGACACGCTGAGGTAAGGTATTCTGATACTGCCGTTGTTTTTCACTGATCAAGTGAAAATAAGCGTGAATATGCTGCAAAATGCAGAAGAATAGAAACATGTCAATTGATAACATAATATAATATAGAAGAAAGATGAACAGCAGTACAACAATGGAAGATGTGGTTTTAAGAATACTCACTTCGTCGTCAAGCCATCTCATTGAAGCGTTGCCCAAGAGTATGTCGAAGAATTTTTGCGACTGTTGGACAGGGCCATCCACGGTGGTTCTGCCAGCAAACCACTGATCAAACTCCTGAAATAGCCGTAAATCCTCTAGGCCCCTAAGCAGATTTATATCCACACTCGTTCTTTCATCAATCTCGGAGTCCGTGATTTGAAGTGTGGGTAGAGGCCTGACATTCCTTCCTCTCTTGAAAGGAGGAATTAAGTAAGGACTGCTAAACATATATGACGGTTTGTATGGACGTCCAAACTTACTTACGCCATGAGGCACCTCTGTGATGATCTGTACACTGTCACCACTGACGTCTCTGCGGAAACTGTACAATGACATGGGGGTGTAATCATCCTGATTGCCGGCGTCTGTGTGAAATCCATACTCATCTGGGGCCTAGCAATTCGGCAAGATGAACGGATTAAACTTATATGTCATTTAAAACAAAAAGAGCGCAACAATTGCATTTAAATATGCTCACCGTATACGAGCGTCCAATTGGAGAATCACTATGTGAGCGCTTAGAAGAACTATCACTGAACGAGGCCATAAATCTCATTACTGCTTTTCTATACTGTTGTTGTTCTCTGCGCTCTGCCTGAAAATCTGACCTTAGTTCAGAAATGGAGTGCTCAATGTTGTCCATCCGTTGAATGAGTTTATCATAACGGTACATTGTCCTCGGCTGTTGCCACCAAACCAAGAGAAAAATGAGAGAGTGTTGAAATCAATTATGTATGACTACTATGAAAATGAAATTTCAAATCAGAAGTCACCTCTGAGGCATGTGTGTCGTCAGAATCGTATACCGATTCATGACGGTCATCAGCGCCAACCTCATCCTCAACGGGATTGTGCTCCACCTATGTTCGGGTCGTGAAGTCATGATCCTCATCTTTTGTCCTTGTAATGAGTGGCGCGTTAATTGAAGATTGATGTTGCACAAAGTTACATTCAAATTGAGTAAACGATACCCACATTACTGCACAAAGTGAGTAAATTATCACTAAATGATATCCACATTTAGGACCCAACTTGGGATATATGTCACGAAAGCCTCCACACTCTTCCAATATTTTGAGGCTTTCTCCTTTGCATCCAGTTTGATTGTTTGTAAAATGTTTCCCTGTTGTAATTAATACCAATATTTAAATTACTACAATTATCTAGTATTTAGTAATAAAAAATGTAGCGATATACATAGGTATGCATATATTTCTTACAAGACGAGAGTTGTCATTGAGATATGAATACACTTCAGCAAAGTTGATCTCAGAAGAAGCCATGGGTTTCCACTGTACGATCCGAGGAATCTTCCTTTTAGTTTTCATGACCCACTCTGATAGCAGTTCGCCAATTGCTTCAAAAATCCATACCTGCAACAACGAAATATATAAACTCATAAAACATATCATTAAATATTCATTATTTAAAATTTTAAAAAATCAACGAGAATATCCACACACCTACACTCCAGACGTAAAGCCATAAATATTGTATTTTTCAATTTTATGCTTGGGTTTTTTGGCGCAAGCGTCCTTAAATTTATTAGCTTTCCCGTTCAATGCATTGTCAAGACTTTCATATATCGTTTCCCATGACAAACGACCCCACGGACGACTTCGAAAGTGATCTATGTCATCTACATCTTTAAGCAACGAGAAATTGATTTAACAATGATCTTTTCTTCCATTCAATACTCTGTCTGCAAAGTAAAACAGCGCGATCTTTAACGCATCATTGTCATCCATAGTCTTGAAGTCTAAGTCCATAAATCTTGACTCGAACTCGGCAAGATTCATTTTGCGAAACAAACCATCAAAATACTTGTTAAGTAACATGTGCATTTGTTTTATGCTCCCTCAGCACGACATATTGACCATAGCAAAGTCCCGTAACTAGGCACCACTCTCCAATTGATAACCGTATCAATTCCTCACCAATCTGAAACCATAACTGATTATTGTTCTTACTTTCTCCATGCACCACTTGCCTAAGCAACACATTATGCACAATTACGCCACTGAATGGAAAGCTTCGGCAGTCAATGAAGTGCCCAAATATGTCATCCTTGAATAGTTTCAATTGTCGTTTTGTTAATTTCTCTCGGATAGCATTGACCACTGTATCTAATTTACACATACTTGTGATACGCCTGGGAAAGTGATCGGCATAAGGTACCTTCAAAATCCCCGGTTCTTTCATTGGTCCGGGTGGATTATGCTTCTTAATTTTCAATTTCTCCATTTATCTGAAATAAGTTACAAAATAAAATTGTTAGATGACATAATTATATCTTAAAAATCCCCAACATTAACAACAACAGAAAAAAAAAATTCTGATTTTTGGTGCAACAGGCACATGTCGCCCGCGCGCGTGGGCTGCACCTGTCGCACCCACTGCGCGCAAGTGAGGCAGGCACAACCCGCTTGCGCCAGGCTTGGCCCGTCACACCAAGAGCCAGGGGAACTTAGTGCGACGGGGGCCCCTGCCGCACGAAGAGCCCCTGGCTCTTGGTGGTGTGACGGGGCGCGCGCGCGCTGCGTGCCACATTGTGCCTACCTACCGGTGCGATACCCGGCCTTGCATTGTTTCATCCATCACCAAATGCACTTCATATACGCAAAACAATACATACAACTCAACAATCCCCTCATCAAACATTCATTTTATTAAAACTAAACATAAATTATCTAAGAGAAATTTCACCAAACACTTGATATGCACTACTTATAATTCATCATTCTAATTAAATTTCGCTTCATCATAACACTCCAACAACCTATAATCATCTAAAACACCAATTAATTTCACTCAAATCATTATAAAAGATCGAAGTTTGTTACCTAGGGTTTGAACTCTTTTTAAAATCTTGGATTCGTTTCTGGTTCCTCTAGATTATGGTGGATCCGATTGGATATTAAATCACCGTTGCCTTCGTCGTCACCGTTGATGTTGCTGTTGCCGTCGCCGGTTGCCGGATGCCGTTCGCCGTTAAAGAGGATAAGTTTTGGGTGGAGCTTAAGTGATGGTTTGGAGTGGAGAAATGTTGAGGGTAATTTGGGATCAAAATTTTAGTTTTGGCTAGTTATGATAGAAATTTATTTGGGTGGCTAAATTTAAAATTTGATAAATTATTTAGGTTATTCTTATAAATTTCCCCTTAATGAGAAATTTATGATAGTTATGATAGAAATTTATTTAGGTGGCTAAATTTAAAATTTGATAAATTATTTAGGTTATCCTTATAAATTTTCCATTAAATTTCGCCCAATTGCTTGTGGATATACACTTGACCCATATTAGTTTTTCTCAATGCAAAAGCCAAAATTGCAATGGCTCCACAATCTAGGTCCAATTTGATATTGTTTGCTTTTATTGGTTTCACTGAGTTGATATTGTTTGTTTGTTTTGTTTTTTTTTTTTTTTTAGTTTTTGGGTTTCAATATGGGTTTTTTAATTAAATACCCTTCAACATTTTTAAAACTATTTAAATACCCTCCATTTATTAGTTTATATGAATACACTGAGAAATGCAAGTAAAATCTAAATTACCCTTAGTAAAGATATCAAGTACGCTACTCTTTCTCATCATTTAAAACCTCTCAACCAAATATAACTACTTATTCATATATTTAACACCCATACTTTTTAGTTGAAAGAAAGCATATTACTTATTAAGCAACTGAAGAAGGTATGTTAATATTAATAGATCTATAAGTTTTATAATTTTCCAAGAAAAAGTGTGTACATAGATATTTTTCGTATAATACAATGTTCTATTTTTTATTATTCTCCCCCATATGTTGTCAAAATGAATGCAATCTATGTTGTTTGATTATACTTTTTTTTTTAGCACGGTGCAGATGCTAAAGAGATGTTAAAGTGGAAAATATTATGAATTATACATAATGTCATGTATTAGTTTCGAAGAAGTGTAATTCATGGAATGTGGTGCCATGATGATGCTATACGACTATATGACTTAAATGACTAGTCTTATAGGTTGTATAATACAGGTAGTCATGTAATCATATAAGTCATATAAATCATAAGAGTCATGTTAGTTTTGTAGTTATTTATATATAAATTTGATATTATTATTCTTGTATCGATATATGTGGTTTTAGTACGTATGCCTATTTTCTTTAATGACTAATGGATAAAAAAATGAAAAAGATAAGTATAGGTTTATAGGCTCTAAGGCTAGAGGATAATAGTGTCATGATCGACAATATATACTATATATACTAATTTTTATTATATTATTATATGTTTTAATTTTTATTAAAACACCAATAAAATTATTATATGCACTCAATTTTAAGAGATTTAACAAACACTTACAACAATATAATTCAAGCAAGTTATAAACAAATTATTTATTTATTTACAAAATTGGATTTTACACTCAAAATAACTTGCAGTGGAATGTAGTTAAAAAATATTTCATAAATACCTTAAAAAATGGAGAAGATGAAGAAGAAGACGACAAAGAAGAAGAGGTAAAAAAAATTAACAAAAATAGATGTTTTACAATACTTTTGTATATTTTATTTTTAAAAAAGTAAAAAGCATTACACATATTTCGTAGTCAATTTTTTTTTTTTTACAAATATTGGTTTCATCATTATTGATGTAAATATTGATTAAGATTTAATATATTAAAAATAAAAGTTTTAAAGTTTGAAAAATGATTATTAAACATCGAATAATGAGTGTGTCTTCTAATAAATTTTTATTAAATCTTAATCATTGTACATCAACTAAGAATGAGAATTATATTGCACATTGCCCTGTTCTTTCAAAAAATAAACGTAAATGTACAAAAATAAACTTATCATACGGTGAACAATACTCCTTCAAACATCGATCATTAGGAGGAAAAAAAAAAATAATAATAAATTGGAAAAAATAAATGAAAGAGTACGGGCAATGTCCTCATTTGCGGGAAAATCCATTTCCCCATAAATACCCTACTTATAAAAACCGAAATCTCCCTCCCCCACCTCCAAAAACTATCACTCTCTCCCTTTTCAGTCCATAATCTTCCTAATCCACGCGCAATCTTCACAGAACCCCCGAAACACCAGGAAATGCAAATGCCCCTTCTCTTAAACCCTTATTTACTAAACCCACCCAATCATGAACAAAACTAAACATCCACAAAACTTTAAATTATTACCAAAATGCCATCCAACCGTCAATCAACTATCGACGCGGAGCTTGACGAGATCGACCTCGACGCCTCCGACTTCCACTCATCCGTACCGCTGAAGAAAGTCCCCAACGGCGACGTATTTGAGGCGTCGCGTGCCGGTGACGTCGACCGGCTCAGGTACCTTCTTGAGTCCGGAGTCAACGTCAACGCGCGTGACCAGTGGGACTCCGTGGCGCTCTACTACGCCTGCCTCGCCGGACACCTCGATGCCGCCAGGATGTTATTGGAGAGCGGCGCGATTTGTTCCGAGCACACTTTCGACGGCGACAGGTGTCACTACGCCGCGCTTAATTTGAAGGTGAGGAAGCTTCTGAAGGCGTTTGAAGCGAGGCCGCCGCCGTTAGGACCGTTGCAGGCGGCGTTGAGAGACACCTTCTTAGGCCGTGGAGCTAATCGGCAATTTCTTGAGCAGGCTGAGGTCGTTTTGGGGATTTCAGGTGGTACATATTTTTGTTCTCGTTAGCAAGCTTTTTGTTCAATTTTCAATTCTCTTTTGGTTTACTTTGCTCAGTCACCATAGAAAAATATCTCTCTCCTTTTTTTAAATAAAAAAAAAAGAGAGAAAGAAAAAGAACAAAAATTTATGATGTCTTCTGTTTTCACTTGTTTGCTTTTATGGTTAGCAAAGTCGATAATAAGAGACTAAGTATTTCTATAAACCCTAAACCCAAAGAATAGGAAGTGATATGCGGACCAAATTAGTTCATAAAGAGTATGTTTGTAACTTATATGCTTGTTGCTAAAATATTTGGTGCGCTTGCTTTTACAGTTTAGTTAGCAACTAATGTTTACTAACTATCCACGTACTTGATACTTATTGCTAGTAGTCCCATTATCAGAAATTGGATGTGCTCTTGTTCATTTAATTGTTTTTTCTTGTTTTGGTAATAATCTGACATCTGGTACTATGAGTAGGTGTCACTTCCAATGGGGCATTGAATTCCGATTCATTCCCCCCTGATGTGGTATTTTATGTGCAAGGTAGACCCATTGAAGCGCACAGAATCATTCTAAGTGCTCGGTCCGTATTTTTTAGAAGAAAGTTTGAAACTGTTTGGAGATACCGCGATGAAGTCAGATTTTCTAGAGAAAAGTTGTCTTATCCTGCTCTCTATGGCCTCATCCACTTCTTTTATTCTGATAGACTAGAGATTGCAGTAGATGACATGGAAGATCTTGTGAAAATTTGCAAGGTGTGCAAGTGTGAATCTTTGCAGAGGATTGTTGAGAGAGAGTTGATTCATCAAAAATATGCAGAGTATAAGGCACTGAGAGATGTAGACAGCTCTCAAAAACGGTTCATCGTACAAGGCTCAGCACTACCTGAAGAGGACCGGCTTCCTGCTGCCTTGTTTCGGATCCTTCAAATTTCCTTAGCAAGGTCCAACATGGATCATGATCTTGATAATGGCATTTATAAATTATCATCTAGTGTTGAGGCAATGCATGCCAGTGACCGTGTGGATGATCTTGCTGATGTTTGCGTAAGAGTTGATAAAAAGATTTTCCGTTGCCATCAAGTAGTTTTAGCATCAAGGTCGGAATATTTTAAAGCAAGATTGTCTCGTATCAAGGACTTTTATGAAGGGAAAGAAGGGTTACCTGGTAACACCCTTCCATGTATTCAAGAGCATGATTTGAGCAAGGAAACATTTGAGAAGATGATTGAGTATATGTAAGTGTTGTATTGGTTACGTTTACAAAAGCTTGAGCTTAATGTAAACATTTATCTATGGTCTTGATTGGACTTCTGGATTGCAACATTATGGATATTAGTTGCCCCCAACTATGCTGCCTCTATTAGCATTTTACTCATGCTCTGCATTGCATAATCAACTAATATGGCTTTGGGGACACTTTAAAGCTGATATTTTTTTAAATTAAACTATGCTGTTACGGTACTTATTCACCTTATTGATTGGTTCAGGTACACTGATGGTTTAAAGGATATAGACCCCGATCAGGTATGCTGTAATTCAGTCAACATGGCTTGTAGCTTTAGGATCAAATTTGCCTAACTTTGTTCCTTTTGATGAGCAGGCGGAGGAAATGTTTGATGCTGCTTCTAGATATTTACTATTTCCTCTCAAGCGAGCTGTGGCTGATGTACTGTTGCACTACCTGGAAATGGTCTCACCTGCAGAATTGTGCCATTGGCTTATATTGTCAGACATGTATGCTGCCATTGTCTGTTCTTCTTTGTCAATTCTCTTGGTCTCTCTTTCTTCAATCTTTTTTGGCTTTTTTATAACAAATTTGTTTTGACCTTAGGAAAACTTTTAATAAACCTGTGGACAGTGGACCACAAATTTTTGGGGTTAAGTCTCCCCCGTCCCAAAATCCTTCCTCCAAATTTAAACATAGATATGCGATAGGTTTGTTAACACTTGAATAAGGCATTTTATCTTAGAACCTTGACTGTTTATTAACACTGATTATTATAGTACTTATATTTTATTTTTGAAATTGTAGGATTCTTTTCTTGTATCATTACCCAGAGTCCGTATGGGAATTCCAAATATTAGTTGGCTGATTAGTTTCTCCAAAGAGAACCTATTTAAATTAGTTTCCATTGTAGTCTTGATTTTGTTCATAGAATCTTTCAAATTTCCCATTACTAGGCAGAAGGATATAGCTGGGGAAGCAGCTTTTGTTTTCCTTTACCTTTCGATGTGCATTCATGCATGTGACCACATACTCTTGTATCCCCTTTTATTTTAGATCATTTTTTTCCAAATTGTAGCAGTATCTTTGTGCCCTGTAATTGCTACATATGTAATTATGGTCTCAGTTGTGACTACAAACCTTTTTAACGTGGAAATTGCACCTATAGGTACGGGGTTTTTAAGATAAGAGAGTACTGTTTGGAGGTGATAGCCTGTAATTTTGAGACATTTGCTGATACACGTGAGTTCCGAGCAATGCTTTTGACACTGCCTCCACCATCTGGAGATTCTTCATTTCGTACAACTGTTCCAAGTGCTCCTGGAGCTATAACCAATGTGGACCAAGGAAATCTTCTTGATGATTTGAGAGAAAAATGGCTTGAGGCTGAGGCTGCTGAGCTTGACAAGAGAGACGAGAGTGCATTGACCTTTGATAAACGCCTCGAGATGCTTATGCAAGTTGCAGAGCATGAAAAATCTGAATTGCTCCCTGTTGATGGCGAAGACCACCAGACATGAATTTCACGAAGTCTCTTGTTCTCTTTCTTACCTCCAAATGAACTAGAAAACTCTCAAAATGTAAGTTATAGACATTCTTTTTCCAGATATATAAATAAGGAATTGTTTTGTAGCATGCCAAATTTGTAACTGCTTACAGAACTTAAAATGTGCAAGACTCCGAGTGCTTTAGTTGAGTTTTTGTAACTTCAGTTGCTCGACGCTAGGTTGATTTATTTTGAGAAAAGTTTTATAGTTAAAATGACATGAGTTTTCTAGTTCTCATCAAGATGTTTCAGTTGATTCATGCTGGATCTACGACGTGTCCTTTTGTTAGAGACAACCAGCATTACAATTGTTGGAACAGTTAGCTGGTATCTGTATAATGTAAATGTGCAAATATCAAATGGCACCCGAAGAGATAAGATTTTCAAGCTACATTATATGACTCAAAATATAGTTAAAAATATTCTCTACAGGTGGGATAGAGAAGGCCACTTTCAAAGGACGGGCTCTGTGTGTTGCAAAAAATCTGATTCCAAGTGAAGAATGAAGGATTAAAAACTTTCTCCATCCCCTTCACCCCATGTCACGTTATTCAGTGTAGTCAGTGTAATTTTTTTTTCCTCGAAAGAATAAACCTAGGCATGGCAAATTCTAATTACAGAAGCAAAATTTACAGGACCTGTGTTGTTTACAAGCACATAAGAATGAGCACTTTGCATGGGGGGCAGTGTGGGTATTTGCTAAATGCGTTGAAATGTTGATTCCCTTTCTGTTGAAAATCATATAATATGGGCATATTAATAAGGTGAAATATGGGTTCAATCTTTATGGGGGTCATTCATCAACCCCAACCTGTGGAGAGACACTAGGATTAGGATCTGAAGAGGTTTTCATTGATAGCCAAATTGGAAATGTCACCAGACAGGGTTCTATCAATCTCGCCATCCCCTGATGCTGCTGAGGAGGCATCAATGCCACTGTCGTCGGACTCATCTGATTGCCGTTGAAGACTCCAGTACATAATGCTGGCAGTTAAAATAAGGATCATCTTCTGGTTTACCTGCCAGTACAGTACACATGATTCAGGTTGGAAGTCCATTCAAGTTTTGTATAAACTCATAATTGAATTATAGACTTCATTGATTAAATCCAGTTCAGCTGGTCATCAAATAAATCAACAAAAACTTGCATTTGGAAAAAGACATGGTCAGGATAAAATCTACAAGCACTTAAAAAACTGAATATCTGTATATTTGGAATTTTCTGATTGGTAGCTAATTTGTTCGTAATATAAATGAGAGATTGAGGTGACCATAACATAGACATAAATAACCCTACCTCCATAATGTCCTCAGGTAACAAGAAAATGGAGCACCCAAGCTTTCGCGCAACACTGATTATGTAGGTTGCATTCAACTTCTTGTCCTCCTCTGCAACATCAATAAAATCAAACGTTAGTTTCTTCCCCTCTAATGTAGGCATAGAGCATATTCATGCATCTCTGTTACAGTCTTAATACTTGCTAGAATGCAAAAAGTGGGAATTTCACGCTCAAGTGTGGCACAGCTTCAACCTCAAGGTGCGCAGTCAATATCAAAACTAACTCTGTACAAAATCATAAGAAAATAGCATACCGGTTTCTCCTTTTGTTACAAGACTCCAGTTAACCACCCTCGGCTCCACCGCACTAAGAAGCTCAAGGAAGAAAATCCCATTTGACAGGTTCTTATCCTAAAATTAGAATGTTCACAACAAGCGCCAAACAGTCAATCAATCATGGAATAGAGGTAGAATTCAATCATAAAATAAGGTCATACATCACTTGGTTACCTTGAAGCTCTCAATCTGAGAGGTTCTATTAGCCTTCTTCACCTTTCTGTTTGCCCAGTTTAGAATGTCAGCGTCAGTAATCTCTTTGCCCTGGGAGTGAGTTCTCAGGTTTTTCAGGAGTTGGAGCATAGTAAACCTCATCAGTTGCCATAAAAATGCTGAGGAAGAAAAATGAAGGTTCAAACATTTTTCGGCATTCATTTAACACAGTGGTCTCAGCAAATAATTTTGGAAGAACAAGTATGCTATTATTTTTTTCATGGAGGGCGCCGTTTTCCAATGGAATGTGTAAATGTAAGACTTACCTAGTATTAACTTCTTGTTTCCTTGCACTATATCATTCCCAGCAACATTCACAAGGGAGAAATTTAGCTCCTTCCCGATTTTCACAACCTGGTTGCAATTCTCGACTTTTCTGAATGGCATCTTTATGGGAGGCTTAGTTGCCTGCTTCCAGCTAACTGATCCAGGTGAAACTTTGTCAAGAACCTCTAAAAGAACCCATCTGCATGCAGAAGTTGTAAACTTCAACAAATTTCAACAGAATGTTAAACTATTGTGGAAAGCAAAGAGAATCCTCACCCATTTCTGACATCCTCAAATACATTATTGACATATGTGGCAGTTCCAAGACTGTTAATCCACAGTCGGAAGCATCTCTCTTCCCGAGAAGTTTGTGCATCATCTGTCATCATCTCAGCAAAGGAAATCTTGTTGCTATCCATTGATAAACCGTTCCTGCAAGGGTAACACATGCTTTTAACACAGAATGCAGAAACTATAATTAAACAGCAAGCAGCAGTTTGCATTTTCACACATGAAAGCATCTCTTAGTATTACACCATTGGAAAACTACTGCAGCCAAATATCAGCTAGCTTGGGAAAATCAATGCAAATGAACAGTGGGAAGCTAACAAGAACCATCTGATTGAACATTTTAACTCTTAATTACTCATGCGCAAAATTTGAAATCAAAAACAAAGGTAAAGAACAAATGAACTGGAACGCCTTCAAGTATAAGCTACATGAAAACATTGTTGCTCGCAGCTCACCTGTGCTGGAATATTTGGGCAACAAAAGCAAGATTAAGATTGGGTGAGCCCTCAACGATGTCCTTCGGAGTGAGATATCTCTTGCAGTCCATTTTCTCTGCTTGCTCAATGACCTTGCTTGCCCTTTCCGTAGGATCTTTTGTATCAAAGGTGGCAGGGCTACAATGTTCTGGTGCAAGGGCATTAAGCAGGTGAGCATAAGCCTCTCCATCCTGCAAAAGTTTAAGGTTATGTCATAAACAGAGCAAAAGAACGTTCCAATTCAAAAGCGGTATTCCATGCATTTGACTTCTCGCTAAGTAATAATGACACCTATCTTTCATCCTTGACACTACTATTGTTTAAAATACTGATCGAGGCATCATAACAGAATAGAAAACCATTTTTATAGCTTTTCTGTTCATATGTTGGGTATTTAGGGCAGAGAACTAAAGGATGATTCTGCCTGCGATGATAATTTAATTAGCGAGATCATAATTTTATGGTTTTCTTAACAAAAAGAATATGTGAATCCATTCAACCGAAAACCTTGGTTCAGCACCAAATCTAGCCCAGCAATGAAATTAACACTGCAATAAGTATACTTAATATAGAGGGAATTTTCGTAAATAAATTACTTATTTACCTTCAAATCAGAAGAAAAATTTGTAACTTGCTTTTCATAACCAGCTTTCTTAAGATGAAAATTCATCCATTTCAGCAGAACTTTTTCGGGTGGCAAGCCCAAAAGCTCCTCAACATCCTGCAAGGTTTATAAAGATCGTTGGCAAAAAAAATATTTCATCTTTGCTGAATCCAACAGCATAACTAGTAGCCCTCCATAAGTTCAAATTGCTGAAAGTAGAAAACTAAAGCAAATGTCATTACATTGTTGTCGTCTACCAGTTCCACTAGTTGAGGAGTTTTCTTGAGATTGAGATCGGCTAATAGTTGAATCTGATTTCGGCACCATATGAAAATGCAACACCATCAATAATTGTAGTCACTGATAACCTGACTTATACTCTTACGATTCAAAACAAGATTCTATTATAATTTTCAGTGTTCTATACAATTAAATGGACATATATAAAGAAAGAAATTAAGTCGAATACCTTAATTATTTGAGAAATCAATCCAAGTAATAGATGGGGCTACAAAATAAAAAGAGATCAAAGTATAAAATCAAAACCTTGAGGAGGAAAGTTCAAACCAAATGGAAAATATGATAACCATATCCCCATAATAACTTGAACGAGCTCAACTTACTCTTGCTTCAACTAGGTCCTGCGTGCCAATATTAACCACTGTACAGCCAATAGCCTTTGCAGAATTGAGGCAAAGGGTATGGTTCTCATTCCTCTCCCATGGGTTAAGGACTCGTTTTGTGTTAATAGCTCGCTCATCAATGGTCCCAGGGACAGCTACATTGATAAGCTTACTGCACACGACAATAAAAAATAATTAATATATGTGAAAAATATATTAACACTCCTAAGTAAAGAAATAGTCTGGCGGATTCAGTGCGTCTACCAAAGTAGAACTCCATCTTTAGCAAGATCAAATAAAGCATTCGTAGAAGGATCAATTGGAAGATACTTCGACAAGAATGGATCTTCACCGAGGAAGCTATTAATGTGGGCAACATAGGAAGCCTTTTCAGATACGTTAATAGCATGGTGAACAGTAGTAGTCGTAGCCTTCAGAAATGAAGAAGAATTCTTTGAACCTCCTGATTTTGCTGCTGCTCGGGCTTGCAAATTCAAATATGCCTGCCAATAAGCAAAATCCCACATATAGCTTATATCCTTCCATTTCATTATAATAGACAGCACCGGCCAAATATGGGGAACATCAAAAACATAAATAAAACCGTGTAACATAGTGACACTCATATAAAATTCAAAAAGACTCTCCAACCACAATGTATCTCGCTAGAAACATCTTGATTTTCCAATCTTGCAAAGCTATAACTTATTAAACAAAAAAGAGAGAAAAATCAAAATTATTACATAAATGTAAACCAAACTGCTCCGCAACTTGGTGATGTTTACTAGTTGAATCAACCAGCACCCACATTCCTTAAATTCTAGCACCAAGAAAATAGAATCCAAACGACATATAATCCAAAAGAAGAAGCAAAATGTTAGTTAATTCCTCATTAGAATGAATAAAGACTCACCCGAAGGTAAGATTCAAAATCAACTTCATCCTCCATGTTGGTATGTGACTCTCCCATAATAGCCTTAATCTCGTCCTCCCTAAACATTTCAGAGAAAGCCTTCAACTTTGCAAAAAGAGGCGGCAGGTCACCAACTGTGACACGACCCGACTGACTCCTCGTAGAAATAAACTATAAAAACATTTTTATAAAAAAAAAATTGTCAATAAACATTCACAAAAAATAAACAATTACAACCCAAAAATAAATGAAAAAAGTCACCTTGGATTTGAGAGTGCGTAGCTCCACTTGAGTGAACTGGCTCTGAAGCCATGGATCAGACACGAGTACACCCACAAAACCAGCCATTTTGGCCTTGTTTGGTCTGAATTCCTATCGTCCTATAAGAAAACTGAATGCTAATATTAAAAAGAACATCAACATAGATCCATAAGAAAGACCAGAAAATAAACTAATGCATGCAGAAACGAAAAAAAAATGATCACCATTTTGTTTTCATATCATCGTTGTACGGGCAATTCAACAAAGAAACAAAAGCAAAGCCAAAAATGTGAAAACAAACGATACCCATTTGAGAAAAACAATAACTTGATTAATATTTGAAGGAAAAATAACAAACCTTGGCGAAACAAACGTGCACGTACAAGAGCTAAGATGATCAAACGACACTCTCATTCAATTTCATTCATTTTTGTTTTTTTAATTTGAGTGAAAGAAAGAGAAAGAGAGAGAGAACGAGAAAGACAGAAATATTTTTAGAGAGTTGAATGTTTAATGGAAATGAAAAATCGAGTGATTGAATGAAGGAGAGAAAAGCGTGTTGGTCAGAGGACCCGCGCGAAGACGCAGGAAGCGAAATAGAAAAATGCACGTACTTCTTTGAAAGCCTCTCTGTTTTCTTATTTCATTTTGTCGAATGTCTCTCCTTACATACATTTTCAATGCAACTTCTCTTTTTTATTATTATTATTGGTTATTTACTATTTTGAGGATCTATTTTGAAAGACAAATTTATTTGTAATTTTTTTGAAAAAATTTTATTTTTAGGGTTGTAGAATTGGATGAAATCAAAGTATCGACTGTTTTTTTTTTAAACCAAATATTTAAATGATTTAGCAAATTCGAGCGTGTTGTTATTAGTTAAGGTGCTTTTCATGAATTTCGTAAAGTTCAATGCTCTTTTATCACATTATAAATCTTCATATTACAAAATTCATAACTTATGTTATGGGCTTAAGTTTTTGGGTAAAGCAAAATTTATAACATGATAAATAGATTAAAGTAGTAATAATCTAAACTCTTGACATATTTTTAATGGTAATATCAATTTAAAAAGAAGAAAAGACTGCTGAACATTACAATTCCTTTTTTTTTTCAAAAAAAAAAAAGAACACTTGTTATGAATTTAGACAACTTTTAGTGCATAAAATATGATTTGATTGATTAAAATTTTGATTAATCGGTTTGGTAGTAAAGCGAACCGGCAGTGGCCGGCGGTGGGCGGTGTATGGCAACCCATCAAATCCCTGACCCTGACCCTCACCCATCTCAGTTGTCAAATTCATTTATGTGACTGGATTCTTTCAAAAAAGAGCCTTTCTTTTTATTGACCTTCATATTCTCACATTTAATAATTGTCGACATGTTGACATTATGCGGCTAGTTCTTTAGATTAAGAAATATGAATTATTAAAGGATCATTTTATAATGTCGTGTTTAATTAAAAAAAATATTTTTATAAATTTTTTATTAAAATTATATAAAAATAATGTTTATTTTTTAAATAATTAATAATTTTATATTAATTTATTAATTTTATGTGTAATTTATAATATTTATGTCGATGTTGTAATTTTTATTACGATATTATAGAATTTTCTATTATTAAAACTTAATTACATAAACGCTCCGTTTAAGCGGTTAATGTTCCACAGATTATGGTGCAAAATGTACACGTTGGTTATCGTAAGGGCTTGATGGCTCAATGCCTCGTAATCAAGGCAGAGAGCTTCATTGAATGGCATGGAAACAAAGCAAAAATGGAGGCACGCAAGAGTAGAGATCACAAAAAATTGGATTTACAAGCCCAATGAATATTAAGGCCCAATTGTGGGGGGAAAAAAAGCAACTGTTGTCAAAAATTGATTTTGGCCCATGCAGGTCTCGAACCTGCGACCTTCGCGTTATTAGCACGACGCTCTAACCAGCTGAGCTAATAGGCCAGGTGCTCGTTGTTTCCAATTTTTTTTATTTAATAAATAAAAGTAACAATTACTGGGCACCATTATCTAATCCTTAAATATTCGGATGGTGACCTTCCGCCAAACTCGTGAAGACATTTGTTATGTAGGTGTGGCTCAGTTGATGGTCTGTGTTATGAGTAGTTTTGACGATTATTGGAATTAAATTGGTGACTGACTCCCTGGTGATGCCCTAATGCTTCAGCCTTTAATAACACATCTGTTTTCTTTCTGCATCATTCATAGCCTTCCCTTCACCGCTCCGCATTCAAATTCTAAACTTCCCTCAAATGTTTTAACATGTTATACTAACTTGCTACATGAGTTTGGCTTGCCCTGGTGTTTAAAGCTGTTTTGTATGATTTAGACGTTGTCCTTTTGCAGCCAAGCTTCTTGGAAAATTGCACTTGGTTTTGTTTGTTAAATAGATAAATGGATTATGGAACAGTCTTTTTGAGTCATTGCCAATTGCTTTTCCCACTTTCATGTGTTGGATTGTCTCTTTTAAAGGGATCATTTGCCTTTTGAGTCTTTTGAAGCATAATCAATATTACCATTAAAAGCTTGTAAACGCTCCACTAATCAAAAGCCGCCAGGGCAGAAAAATTCAGAAAAAAAAGAAAAAAGGCTTGATATATGTGAGTCTGTTTTAAGTATAAATCAAAGAGATCATACAGATGACAATTTAATGTGAATAATGAAGAAACAGTAACACAATAACTCACATTCTGATACATGGTTTCAATCACATAATGAAATAAAAAAATTGTTTAAAAATCAAAGCAAATGAACCACATCCAGATATATCCTTGTAACATAAATTAGAGACTCAGTGAAAATCCTCTTTTCTCTTACAAGAACAAGACCATCAAACCTGAGAGTGCCAAAATCAGCTGACTCCAAATACCCCAGTTGATGTTCCTCTGAGAAGAATTTGTTGCTGGCGAAGATTTTGGAGAAGCAGAGCCACCGTCACTTGTTTCAGATGGAGCATCAGAAGTCCGTGCAACATCAGGAGCCGGAGCTGGTGCCGGTGCGGGCATTGGGGGAATGTCGGTACCAAAGATTGCTTCTGGGAGAAGGACTCTATCAACTTGGTACAAGGCAACAGGGTCAGTTGAATGCACGCTGCTGCTGACTTTAGTTCTAGACCATCCTGAATCGATATGGACGGTCCCCGAAACATCAGTGAAGTTCAATTTGTAATCTCCACCAGCATATGTGCTAACAGGGCTTGACTGGCTAAGGTTTTTGAAATCAGCCAATGAGTAGTAATGTGGCAAGGCATGGAATAGACAAAGCTGCTTAAGCTGATCCTGCGTGAGATTGGATAAAGAAGGTTTCTTGAGAGACTTGAAGGCATCATCTTTTGGCACAAAGATGGTAATGCCTTCGTCAGTATTGTTGGCTTGGTTTTGGAAGGTCTCAATCACTTTAGTGGACTCAAGGTAATTGAGGAATGTGTGGAATGGGCCGGCTACAGAGAGTAAATCAGTGAGGTTCACATGTTCAGGAGCCGGTGCCGGGGCCGGAGTTGGGCTGAATGTGGGAGGGCTAGCAGCTTTCTGAGCATTAGCTGAAGACCACATAAGCAATAGTGCACTAATCATCAAAGCCATGGAAATTTCCATTTTGTCCATAAAGTTTTATGTTGCTTTCTGAGTTGACCAGACTCTCCAAATTCCTGCAAAAACCAGAATCAATCAACTGCTAGATCTTAGCCTATCGGCACAAGAGCCTGTGAGCGAATCTTATTGAACCACAGTGTAAGTGAAATCTCTGTCAAATTTTAACACTAAATCTAAGCCACAATGTCTGGAAAGATTATAAAAATCTCACTGTTTTACAAAATCCACACGCCATAACCCACAACCAAGTTTCTGAAAAACCCAGCTCACCAAACTTCTACAAAGATATGACAGAAGTCAGATCTTGAACAACTCATCCCACTGAAACAGACGCTGCAAGAAAGTGAAACTGACATGTGGAGACGATGCAAGCAATTGAAGCACATGCAAAAGCAGATATACGATTCCAAACAGAACAAATCACCAGAAGATCAAAACTTTACTCCAAAACTCAGATCAAAATCAAATTTCGAGTTACAAATTTCATCATGTCTTAGCAAACCCAATTGAAAAATCACACAATGTACATCAAGAATGGGGCACAAGAACAGATCTAGAACTCTTGATCAACTAAGCAAAACAAACCCAGCAAAGCTAAACAATTCTGAGCTGGATGAAGTGCAAAATCATAAATTGGAACCCAAAAGTAAAGCAAAACAAGTACAAGGAGAGCAGCCACTGACCTGACCAAGTGGAATTCAGAGAGAGAGAGAGAGAGAGTGAGAAATGGTGATGATAGTGCTGCTGCAAAAAAAATGAAATGTTTTGACACTATATAAAGATTTGATTTTACATTTACTAGTAAAATAATCATACTACAAAGTTGTGATTGGGGGTGGTACCAGCTGGTGGTGGGGAAGTGTGAGATGAAGGTTAAATAAACAGTGAAAAGAGTAGGTGGTTTACACATTACTGTACAAAATTACAAAGTACCAATATAAATTTAGCAGTAGCGTCTTAAATCTATCACATGGACGATGCCAGAGAAAAAGTTTCCAATCTTGGGAATTTACTTGCTTAGAGCAAACACATTTAACGTTTAAGTGTTTCTTTAATGGAATCGCTTTGAAGAAAAGTGGTCCATGTAGGGTGGCCTTTCTTAATCACTCCTCAACTAATTAGTTTTTTTAAAATCTTTGAGACACCAACTCTTGCCCAGTGGCAATCTGTAACATCATTGTCGAGTTCCCACTCAATTTAATTTATCATGATAAAAATCTGGCTGTACCGTGATAAATCGCACCGCGTGCTAACATGCCCGTATAATATATTTAGATTAAAAATTTTGTTAAATTACAGTTAGCTGCTGCTGTAATTTATAGTTACTATTCACGTAATTTTAAAAAAACTGTAAATTATCACAGTTGTAACACCAAAATATAAATGGTGAAAAACAAAATATCATGAAAATAAATAAATCATGAAAATATCGTAGGCCGATAATTTGAGCAGAAAGTGGGTCAAGATGGGGCCGACCAGGATGTTTGGGCCAAGGAGCATCGCCATCGCCTGTGACCCGATGCCAACTGTTGTTCTCAAATGCTGCGGCGCCTAACGTGCGCACCCGCCACCTCAAACTCGCTTACTTTAGCAATCTCGGTAAACGACATCGTTTCCTTGTGTTTTACTCCCGCCGACACCAATTTTACCAAAACCCATGTTTATATTTGTGGTTACGGATAATTCATGAATTATATTATTATAAGATGGGATTTGACAATTCTGATAATTAAAATATTCTTTTAATTTTTTTTTTCTCTTTTTGGCTTGATAATAATCAAATCACCTTTACGTCTTGATTTAGTACATTTTATAAGCTAAATCAAGTTTCGTGCCGATTTGGTGGGAATCTTAACTGTTCATTCATTTAATTCAGTGCACGAAAAATGTGAAAGGGACAAATACAAATCATTTTAGCATAAACTCATTGATTTTAACCCCTTTAAATCAAGCTTAAACAATTAAGTAAGAGTTTAATAATAGAATCACAGATAACTTTTGACATGTTTCTTAGATAAAACGAAGTTTTTTAACGAGACAAAATTGAATTAGGATAAATAAATTATTGAATCAAACATACCATGTGGATCAAATTTAATATAATATGTGGAAATCGAACACAAAACTTAACTTTAATTCCATATTAAAAGTATTCCTATCATTTATTTTAAAGCTTGGACTATTACGTAAGAATGCAACGATAGTGTTAAATTGTGACAAACTTACTTCAAACTATCCAGCCACCTAGTTCGAAAGATTAAAAAAAAATCATGCATTAGGAATATCTTATCCTCAAATTGGTAATATTTTAATAATATTTGGAGGCTTGGAGCCACTAAAAGCTTTACCCTTCGCACAAATGGAGTGACCAAAAGCCAAATTTCATAAAAGCTGCACGTGAAGTTCAATGGAGTATGCGGTCCCATTAAGTTAACATTTCGTTTATTAATCACATAACTTCATTGACAGTGACTTGGGGAGGTGAGATTTGTCATTTAGGCATGGGAAGGTGCAATGGCAATATCATCAAATACGATGGATTTGGTGGTTAATATTAGCACTTTGTCATATGAACCTTGTTCAAATTAATCAACAAGAAGTCAATTTATTTTACTAATGATGATGTTTTCTTAATAAAATAAATGAACCACTTGGGTCGGTTAGGTTTGAGTGTCTCTTTGCATTAGTCAATGTCTACTTGGTTATTATTAAAGGGCAAATCATGGTCAAAACAGTAAATTAACGATTTAATCAAACATGGGTAAAGCCAAGTTTTGCATATTGTTTATTTTCTGTTCTAAATGTTTTGAAATTGCTCTATGAAATTGGTAATGAGGGCAACGCAACCTTAATCATTGACATTTAATGATTGATAATAAGTGTAACGTTTTACCTGTATTAGTAATAAGGGCAATGCAACCTTAATCATTTTCTATTATTGACATTTAATGATTGATAACAAGTGTAACGTTTTACCTGTATTATCAATGCAACACTAGTTACACTACAATGTCATAAAGATAGTGGCTGAAGAGAAGCTTCCATGACGTGTTTCTCCAGTCTATTCACTCCTCAATCTCGTAAGTTCATGTTGAAGACTGGGTTCTTTTCATCTTTTGGGCTACCCAAGGTTTTAATGCCGGCAAGTTGCTGGTCATTGTCCGAGAATTTAGAAACTAGTTGCATTAGGGCTTATCAATATCATTTTATGTTCTACAGAGCTTTGGAGAAACTTAAGCTGATAATTGAAAATGTTTGCAGAAAAGAATTTTAATAGAAAACTTTTGGCATAGCAGCTAAAACAATAGAAAGAAACAGGTCCGGTTACTTGAAACAAAATAAAACTCATGAACTGAACTGCTTTCTAACATCTTAATAAATCCTAAATTAATGGCAATAGTTTACAGTCTTCTCAATGAATGAAGAAACGAAAGTTAAAAACAAGTATCCAACAGTGAGGCCAGGCGTGCATCCCTGGAAACAAAGGCATATTTCTGTTGTCAAGGGAAGTTGCCGCCAGTAGGATGAAGTGCTTAATATAGCTGCAAAGGCAATAATTTAATAGGTTTGAATTGAAATATCTTCAGCTAATAATATCGGTATAAGGAAAAATAACTGGTGGATGATCAAGCCACGTGAAGTTCTCCGTTCAAACAGCAGCCCATTCTTTTCTGATGTCGAAGGAATAGTTGATCTCCAAGTAGCACTTGTTATCATCATCAAGAAACTGCAAAAATTGGGACCCAAAAAAAAAAAAGAAAAAACCAATAAGTATTGCACTCTAATCTGCATTGGGCATGCTATGTCAGCAGTTTGCTTGGAAACTTAAGCTAGTTAGTTGTACTTTACAGAACAAAGACAAAACTCAGTAAACTAGCAAACTCAAGTCTACATCAGGCAATAAAGCATACAAGGCAAACAGCAAGATGGTCCGCAAGCCATGGCCAAACAGCAATATGTGCAATGAATGAATTGATGGGTCGCACTTCACATGCAACATACGAGATAACAGATAAGAGATGATAGAACTCGTCTCTCGTGTGATGCCAGGAGTCACAATCTCATATTTTGCGCCTCATTCACATCTTCTGGAAAGCTAATTCAATTCGATCAAGCAGCTTTAAAGCAAGAATGGATCACGGTAGAAAGTTTCAAAGGTGAAATTTCTGAATCATGTATCAATTAAGCAACTTCAGTCAATCTACATATGAATCCTAAAATGAAACTACTTTCTAGGAAAATGCATGTGACTATTCTAACAACTCGTTACATAAAGAAAAATGTCAAATGATTTATAAAGAATAGTACTTGCAGAAAACAAGAACTTGACCATTTGATCTAACCTTTGTTCTTGCAGAATACGATCCTCTAGCAAACATGCCCGAAGGGGTTGTCTCCTCGGGCATCTCATGTATGTAAGGTTCTGGCTGAGGACTAAAGGTTCCAAGCATCTGTTTTGCGCTGTCCACTGAAATAAAACTTGTAGTGAGCGAAACATACGAGTGAATGACATCCAAAATGTTAGCATGAGTTACAGCATAGGTGGTTTACTTACCCTTGATACCAGCTTTCCAAACGGTGTTGGTGTACTTAAGGCCAGATACGATGTTATTGCTGACTTCGAATGTGAATTTCAAGCTGTATTTACTACCTTCTTTCAATGTAAACCAAATTCCTGTGGGTTTTCCATCCTCTGGAACAGCAAGCACAATGTCATTTCTGCCAGGCGCAACAATTGAGAGGCTAAGGATCCTCACTTCAGGTTCAAGAGTTTCTGCATCAGGGGAAAACCAAAACCAATTAAATGGACTGATAGCAGTGAGGTTGGTTAAGCTTTAGTTTCTTAGAAAGAAAGCAATAGGACAAGTTCAGTTCAGTGGATATAATTCATATGAATAAGATTGATTACAGAACAGAAAAATGCAAGTGATGCACATAAACCCCGTCTAATGATGTCTCTTATAATGTGACATATAATGAAGCAACGAACGTATTGAACAGTTTTATCAAAGCTTTTTAGCTTCAAAATATTTGAATATAACAAAGGTGAATCATGCTATTGCTTTGGTTAAAAACCAAATTTTACAATCAAATGATGGGAGCAAAAAAATGTAATTGCTTAGGACAGTCCTCGAAGGATTTAAGATTTATCGTCGGCAAACAAACCAAAGAGATTAATATTATCTAGTATAAAGAAAGCCCCAAACTTTCACATCTGTTAGCACCCTTTGATAGGTACCATCAGTGTTATAACACAGATGTCAAAAGAAATTAAAAACAAAAACAAATTCTAACAAAAAAGAATATAAAAACACAAGCAAAAGAACATTAATACCTCCAATGTTGTCAAAATCAACACTGCCAAGAAGCTGCTCCTTCCACTTCCTCAAGCTCTCATCATCCTATTCACGAACTCATAAAGCTCATGAACAAAATTTGTACGTAGCAAAAGATGTAAAATGTTAAGCAAAACAAACCTTATCCTTTTCAATCTGCTCTTTGAGAGTGTACTGAGGACCCAACTGGATATCCTGCTCCTTGTCGTCGTCATCCTCTTCATCAGTTTCACTCACATTCACGTATCTGTTGGGCCTCTGTTCTTCTTGAGGATTTGCTGGTTCCGCAGCAACATTACTGTTCTCGCCTTCCTCCCTGTTCTCATCAACCATGTTATTGGAACTCGACACAGCCCCAACAGCCAAAGACATCAACAATTCATCAACTCTCCGAAACCCCGCAAACCCACCAAAATTTCTTTTCTCAGAAAATGAAAACACAAAAACAAAACAAACCCAACAAACAAAAATGTTACCAATTAGCGCCCCTTTTCTTAATGAACGAACAAAAAAGTATATATATCTGTGAAATGAATTGAACACTGAGCGTCAAAAAAGGCAAGAATTGTTTTTTTGTCAAACAAAAGAGAGCAAAAAGACAGGAAAAAGAAAAAGGAAAAAAACTAAAAAAAAAAAAAGGGAACGGGGTGTTTTGAATTTGAATTTTGTTGGTAGCTTTCTTGTGGTGGGTTGTTGAAGTGTTGAACAGATCATAGAGTAGGGGCCGGGGTGGTTAGTTAATTGGTTAATCAGTTATGTTGGGAGAATTTCTAGCAGGCTAAAAGTGAGAAAACAAGCGTGTGGTGATGCGCAATGAAAGAGAAGCGAATGGAATGGAGCAGAAAACGTGAAGGCGACCAATGGAATTTTTGGCAACAACATGGCCTAAGATTGTGGGGGGAAATGGGAATTTTAGGATGGCATTCAGTTGTGTTTGTTCGTGCCCGATTCGGTGTTGACTCACTCCTCGGAAAAGGTTTCGTTCAATGTTTACACGTAGATGGCGATCGGTTTGACTTTCGCAACTTGGTCCCTTTATTTGCTTCTTCTTCTTCTTATTATTATTATTTTAAGTTTATTGTGCACTGGATTTATTATGCGCTAATTTTGGAGATAAAGAATTCTCACGTGATCTGATATTTTCTTGAATAAAAATAAATATGGGTAATTAATAATTAATAAATTAATAAATTAATAAATTAATAAATTAAAAAAATTAAATTCTATTCATACATTATCACTGAAAGACACATGACACAATATTTTTAAAAGTTCATAAGAGTTCAAATTAAAAAAAAATCTTAATCTTAATTTTAAATGAACGAGGATTTTTTTATTATGAAGATTTGATCGGTTGAAAATTAGGAATTATATGTTGAGTGTAATTAATAATATCACCTAGTTTGGTTCTAATCATAACTATCTTTTTTGTTTTTTAAATAATTGTATCAACACAGTTGGACGCAAGTCTGTCGTCCATTAGTTTTTTCGAAAAAGAAAAAATCGATCACCTATTATGTAAGCGTCTATTAATGCTCTTTTAGGCGCATAAATTTCTAAAGTTCAATATTTTAGAGTGAAAAAGAAATAAAAAATTAAAAAATCAAGCCAAGATTGTGTTATCTGCTCATCAAATCACTATAGAATGAAAGGAATAATTTGTTTCAAAAAATAAAAACATTTGATGCCTATAACATCCAAGTGAAAATACAGGAGAGCAGAGCTGCGGGGTGATTGAGTTTGATTGAAAAGCAAATACAGCATAATTTCTGTCCTTTAGGATAATTTCAATATTGGACAGGCCACGTGAGATGAAATGCGGGGCCGAACCTCTGCATGACCTTCTTTCTTTATCGGGCTTTTAATAGTTTGGGCTGAGCCCAGCTTGCGATGGCCACGAAATCCCATGAAGCTCAAGACTAATAAGGGTGTTTCTGTTACAAGACGCCTCTTTGTTCCTAGGAGTCGCTTGAAATTTAAATCCACACGAGGAGCTCTCCAAGCTACCCAAAAATCATTAATAATCATACAAATCGTTGAAAAAAAATGGTAAGTGCCAAGAGAGATCCGACGATAAGCCATTGACGTTACCACAAATCTTATAATCCTTCCACTCTGTCAAAACAGCAATCATGATGCGTCAAGTGGGCTCCCCATCCTTTTTACATTCCCAATTAGCCAATCAAATCCAAAACTCAATTACGTGGTCGGTGATCTGCTTGCCCACGTGACACTGCTTTAATGGTAAAAGTTGATTATTGGGTCCTACAACGGTAGGCCCCTCCACCGCCCGGCCTATTGTCTTTTTGCCTTTTTGGGATCTGCCTAAACATGGAAGCCATGTTCGGGCCTTTTTAACCTTTGCCTGGTGTCCCGAAAATCAAAAATGAATCGAGGATTTGAATATGAGTGGAACGACACGTCGGACGTCACCCGATATATTAGACGCAGCCGGTACCACAAACCTCGAGGCACAATCGAGTGTTTGCTACCGTACGAAGTCTTCAGTTCAGGGTTGTGCTTTACAGCCCTAGGGATCCGCAGTTCTAACCCTAGTTTCTACGTATTCATGATTGCTCAAAAGCGTAGTAACGCGACAGGTTGCTTAGTTCTTGGCAATAAATAATAATACATTTTTCTGTCTAATTCATGATACTTTAAGCTAAAAAATCTCTTAAAAAAAAAAAAGCTACAAAATCTGAGTTTTTTTTTCTTTTTTTTAACAAAATATTCAACACTAATATTAAAGATTTTTGCAATAACAACAACAACAATGTCTATAAAATTTGCGCACATAAAGGTCAAACATTTCTTGTTTTTACTGCAAAAACCCAACCAAGCCAACTTATTATTTGATATTTGTTAAATTGGAAAAAATAAAAATATTTAAGATAAATTAGACAGGTTTAAATTATAATAGTAGTTCGAATTATATGTTGAAAACTCGTCCTCTGTGTGAATTCATGTTTTTTTTCTCTCATTTTTTCCCCTAAAAATATATAGGCACAAACCTAATTAATCTAAAGTTATATATATATAGTTATTCATCAATACGAGCGCTTTTATTTTTTTTTTTCATACGGACACACTTTAAAATTATACGATTTAAAAGAGTTAAAAACAAACTCACTTAAATCATATGATTTTATAAATTATTAAAAAATAATTTTTTAAAGTTTAAAAATGTGTCTACATTTAAAAAAAAATAGACGTCTACATCTGAGAATAATTATATAAATATACACACGTGCACATACAATCCCTTAAATAATTAACAGGCCTAATAATTCATCGCATTTGCGTACACTGTAACATCAACACTCGAATTTCCCCTACAAAATGGATTGGAAAGGTCGAAAGACACATGATCAAGATAATATTCCAGCTCAGCCGTTGATGTCGATGATGATGAAACAAAGTGGGTCCTGAGTCAGCACGGTCAACATCTGCTCCCTTAGTATATCCACTGGGGTCCACAGTCTTTCATACATGATTCGCTGGAAGAGGGGCGAAGAAGTCATGGAGCATGCGTGCCACGTCAGAATTTTATTCGTTTCTTCCACGTAAATCAATCCTATTGGTTCCTCGGGGACCCACCATCTGACGCCGCCCCTGGCCCTTTACGGTCGAGACCCGTTAGCTGACTTGGTTGGCTGATGTGGATAGCTCTTTCTTTGTTTTTTGGAGCGCTCCCGAAATCAGTGTGAATTCCAAAATCGGAAAAAAAAAAAAAAAGAACATTCCAAATTAGTTTAATATATATTGCATACAGCTCTGCTGGTTCATGGCTTCATTTGACTATAACAAATATCATTCACAGTGAGATTAAATTATTGAGGGTGCCACAGTTGAAGTAATAGATATCCGATCAAGAACGTGAGGTGAATGATTGTTAAGGACACCTAAACAGGCGACTGCACAAAGCACACACTACAAAGGAAGATGATAGCTCAGCTGAAAATTTGCGACCATTGTTTGGCAATTGGCATTTCCCAATCAAACTCAAAAGGGTACAAACTATTATGCATTAAAAATAGCAAAACCCCATCTCATAAACTTTCTTTTCACATAATTACCAAACATGCTCACTCATGCCCTTGGAAGTCAGTGTGGTGAGGTGTCAAATCCCAAGATTCTTCAATCAAGGACCCCACTCAGCCACCGCCTTCTCTATTTCTCTCATCAACTTGATGCCACTTTTCACTACTATATAAAGCAGCCTCATCACTCATTCTCTGAACATCTCAAACACTCAAGCGCATTGTCAATTTCTTTTCTTTCTTATATTTATAAGCTTGTTTTCTTTGTAGTTTTCTAGCTGCTGAAATTGCAATATGGCCACAGTGGAGGTGAAACTCAACTTGTATTAATCAAGTTTTTTCATGCATGCATATTGGTGCTATGATAATAATTGGCTAATTAATTAATTTGATTGTTCGTCAGCAGGTTGTGTCAGCAAAGACTGCTCTTTCTGAGGAGATCAAAGCTGAGGAGACAGTCGTCAAGACTGAAGAAACTAAAACAGAGGAGGTAGTCGCTTCTGCTTCTGCAGCACCTGTGGCACCGGAACCCGTTGCTGAAGAGCCACCACCAGCAGCAGCAGCAGCAAAGGAAGCAGAAGCGGTTGCTGTAACTGAAGAAGCTGTGGTGGTTACTCCAGAAGCTGAAGCCCCCGCTGAAGTTGAGACAAAGGAGGTGGTAGCCGAAGATCAGCCAGCAGCAGCAGAGGAGACCACCGCAGAGAAAACTGAAGAAGAGGAAACTACTCCGAAGGAGACACCAGAGCCAGCTGCTAAGGAGGAACCCAAGGAAGAAGAGAAGAAGCCAGAGGCAGAAGTTGAAGCTGCAAAGGAGGAAGCGAAAGATGAAGAGAAGCCTGCAGTTGAGAAGCCAGCTGAAGCTGAGAAGAAAGCTGAAACTGATGAAGCCCCAGCTGAGAAGACTGAGTAATAAGATTGTAAGAACTAATGTTGGCCAATTTGCACGTCCAAGTTAATTTAGTTCGGTGGTTTCAAATATTTTAGTGTTTGGTAATAATAAGGGATTTTGTTTGAGTCTTGGTTTATGAAACCGGCCCCACTTTTGAATCTACCACTAATTGCAACTCCACATATAGCTCATCGTCACGACATGCATGGTCAGTGCATTGGCTCAAAGAAAACGCATGGTCTGAGCTTAATGGCGAAATTTCTGTACGTGCTATGAGGAATTGGGTTGTTGGTGCCAAGTGGTGGGTTCTTGAAGTTTATGTATTATGTACTGTTTGCTTGTATGTTATATGTAGGAGCTCAAGTATGCTGTTGGCTACTTGGCTTGATGAATTAGTAATAATAATAATATATATCAGTTGCTTTGTTTAATAATAATTACTCATAACTCATAATAATAAAATATAGTGGGTCATAACATATATTTTGTTCCAAATTAATGGTGTTATGTGATCATGATGATCGATGCCAATTAACAATATATGGCTGTGTAACCAAGGGGAGGTAATATTGGAAAATAGTTTTAGCATCAATTAATTAGTTTCTCTTTTTTATCCGAGCAAATAGTAATGATAAATAATAATAAAGATGGCAACCCATGTTTATATATATTTTCTGTAAGAGTAATGATACAGCCACAAACTCTTGTACAAATTAAATTTGTACAAACTGACGTGGCATTAATTCATTGGTTGAAAAAAATATAAAATAATGAAAACAAATCATGTGGACCAAGTGATATTTAATTCAACCAATTAAATCATGCCACATCAGTTTGTACAAAATAAATTTGTACAAGAGTTTGTGGCTGTATCATTACTCTTTCTGTAATGTTTTTGTTTCCCTTTCTGTTTAAGTTCCATTTTGTAAGTCCTAACTCCAAGCTGTGATGAATAAGTAAAACGACGGTTTTACACATCTGGATTTAAATTAGATCACTCGATGTTGGTGAAATGGCGCTCTTCATCTGGGTGAGAATGATGGTGCAGCTTCATTTTTTTTTTTTTAATGCCTCCAGTATTTTAACATATATTATTTTAATAAAATTAAAAAAAAATGGTGGAAAGGACCTTTTATATATAGATATATTTTTGTGCTTCACACGACACGAGATATAGTACTGAATTTAAATTTCATAAAAAGCAATTTAAAGGCCACTGCAATAGAATTCAAATCATGAGTATTACAAAGAACGTATATGAAAGTTTTAGATTAAAATACTATTAAATACATAAGACTTATTGATATTTATCATCTATAATGTTTTAATCTGTATAAAATTAGTGTCTCACTTAAATTGAAAATTTAGAGTAATGAAAGTAAAGCTAGTTTTTTTTTTTTATATACTAAAATTCAAAAACTAAAGAATCAATTGACTTTTGTTACTGAAGAAAGAGAGAAAGAAGAGATCGAGTTTGTCTAACAGTAGAAAATATTTTATGGTTCCTAAGGATGCAAAGGAGGATGGACAAAAGGAGTAGTTTCTGGTTAATGTGGAACAAAATTATCAGTAAATTTAAATTGAAAATTAGAGATTGATATTAAATTAAAAGGATAATTTAGGAGTTATGGGAGTAAAATGTGAATTATTATTTTTTGGTAATGAATGTAAAGAATAAATAGATTTAGAAAGTAATTTGATCATTTCAAATAGTCTCACTCTTTAATTAATTTACATTTAGTATCCTCCAATATTTTAATATCATTATTGGCATAAAAATTTATGAACAACGCTGTGATTTATTACTTATTAGTGAAGGCAAAACTGAAAAAAAAAATGTGGCAAAGGATAGTAGGAATACGAATATTATATTATCTTTTCATCGATTTGTTTCATACATTACACATTTTAGAGATACTTTAAAATGGGTACATTGTGAGAGATTGAACTTCTCATTCTGTGCTTCACGAAAGAAATATTCATTACATGAGTAATAAGTTAAAGAAATTTAAAATGTTTGGGTTGATTTATAAGAACAAATTTTAATGGGTTACATAGTATAGTACGAGTGGACCAAGTGGGCCTATTAGGCCCATTAAAACCAATACTTCTTGTGCCTGTGATAACTTATCGTTACAATATCTTTTCCGGTGTTAACAACTTTTTAACGGTTGTGTTTTGAACGAAAAGCACAAATGGCTTCTGTATTTGCAAATTCAGCAGCAGCGACAAGAGGCAGAGATGAAGTGTACGTGGCAGCAGTGCCATTAAGAGCCACAAAAGGACCTGCCCAGTTGCTCATGTCTTCAGCCTACACTCTCAACGTATGGGATTTGCAGCACTTCATGGTCATCATCAAACCTTCCTCTCCTCCTCAATCTCAGGTCATTTCAATTTAATTATTTTATGTTTTTTAATTGATCATTTGTTATTGGATTTTTTTTAAAAAAAATTTAAGTAATTAACCATTTACCATTTACTAATCGCTGTAAATGTTAGCGTTTTCGCAGGTCTTTGTCTTTGATTTTCAGCCGAAAGATCCTGAAAATATATGTACGGCACTTGAAGTTCTATCTGGCAGATCAGTGCCCGGTAAGAACACAGAAACCCCAATATATTAACCCTCAATTATTAGTCACCTTTAGCTAGCTTATGTAGAGTGTCTTTTCGTGTATGACTTTAAAGGAATGGAACTGTATTGTTTGTCCGGATTAGCTTTTTGAATTGGGCATCCGATGTTTTATTGACTGATATATATTATGGGTTATTTTATCTTAATTGTTACACGTCGGCCACCTAAACCTTGAACTTTTTCAGGTTCCGTGCTTGTGAGGAAATTGACGAAACTGCCAAGAAATAAATGTTGGTTTGTTGGATCTTCCAAATTGGATGCTGTTGATGTTGCAATCAACTTCAACGAGAGCTGGGAAACTCATTTGAGGATCGGCCAACATGACTGTCGGGATTACACTAACGGTAATTGCTCTCCATGTTCTTCAAATACGCTCAACTTACACGTACGCATAAGCGCACATCCATCCACACACCATTTTTGACATTTGCAATAAATTTGAGAGTCGAGTGGGAGTAAATAATTCATTTACATTTTGCTCGGAAGGATTGGTTGAGCATCTCACCGGAAGAAAGCTTGTGTTAGAGCACCTAAGAAGTGTCGGTGGCCAGAGTTAATACCATCCATTCAGTGGTCTCATTGTGGCCATAAGTAGCTCTTTTGTCATTTTTATTAGTGAGTATACACGTGAGCAACATTTTCTACATAAATCAGTAGAAGAATACTTTGTATCATTATGTCAAACAATTTGACCTTACACCTCCAAGCTACCTCGGCTTGTTAATTTTCAACATATTGTTGTGTTCTTTAGCGAGCATTAGCACTATTTCCGTGCTCCAGAAATCTATGTATCTTCATTCATACTATGTAACTTTGTTCTTTCATAGTGAACAATTGAATCCTTGTGGAAAACAATGGAGAAATTTGTACGAGTGTTGCAGTAAAAGAAAATAGTGATGCCTGCTTGATCTGTGTTCTGGCTCAAGTATTTTGCCTTCTTTGGGACAAGCTTTGTAAACCAAAACATTAGTCTAAGTCAAAAGTCTTGCTTCGATTCTGCACTCTTCGTTGACACACACACGCACACACACACACACAACCATACCATCCCACAAGCGAGATGCAAGGTATGGCACGCAAGATTGTAGGCATTGGAAAACTGTGTGGTTGGTTAATCATTCATGCTTGCAGAGAGAGAGAGAGGGACTGGGATAAGTCATGAAGAGATGTTAAGTCAGACGCTTAATGAAAGATGTTCGATTGTTTCCTTTTGATCAGTCGATTTAACAAAGATGAAAGTTCAGCAACGTGTGAAGCTGTCTAGCTGACAGAACTTTACTAGGGTTGGATTAGCAATAGGAAAATGGGGATATAAGAGTGGAAAAGCATCTGTTCTTGACGAGCCGTTGTTTCTTGAAATAAGAAACATATTGGCAATAGGCAATCATCGAGTACAGTGCAAGCTCAATATTAAAATGACAACTTTCTTTCAGGTTGCAAATCTTTCAAGAGAAAAAGTTAACTCTAAATAAAATGGGACTAGAGGCATTGAGTCTCTTTTGGTGGCTGAATTTAATAAAACTTCCACGATCGTTTGGTGGGAAAGCATGATAAGCGGCTCTTTTTGGACTTTGCCTTCAGTTTTATATAATATTACTCCTAGTGGTGGCAGTTTTGCAGCCCAAGAGAGACCTCTAGAACTGGGGACGGATAATCTTAGGTCCCTGTAGCTTCAGAGTGAAGAGGTATCAGCAATGGAGCCTAGAAGTAAAAGAAATAGAATTGAAAATAGTAGTACATGACTTCATAATTTCTGCTAGACATAGGCACTGAATCATTGGCGACTGGTAAAGATCTTCAGAAAACAATACTGATCAAGAAATCCATCAATCGGGTTAATGACCGACTCATTTCATCTTCAAAAAATAAGGCTGTGAGAAAACAGTGAGTCCTTTAGAAACTAGTTCAGAGCTCAGTAACCTGAAGAAGCCCATAATAGAATTAGAATGTGATCTCATTCCAAGGTATACTTTTGAAATGAAGATTACACTTTGCTTTACTAGGACAGTTAAGTTTGTACAGAAATTTTACATAGAAGCAGGCCATTATTTCATTTCCAATAAGCTTTAAGTTGTCTCTTTACATAGCCAGATACTTCAAAAAATTTGCAAACACTAAAAGCATGTGTGTAACATTAACAATGAAGCTTCATAGCAAGTCATAAATTGTTATAAGACAATACAAAAGAAACTTTATAACATAATTTTATTTCAGTAGGGCATAAACTCACAAGAAGAGAAGCAGCACTTATTAATATCTTTCTTCTTCAGTTTAGAAATCATGTGGTGTATCAATCCAATTGAAACTTCCCTGATGTACAATCGTTTGAAACCAATTTGGTGTCCCCTTAAATACAAACTCGTTAAATATTCCGCGCTTCGGATCATAAGAAACCAAAACTCTGCTCTTGTACTCCAACAAGATCTCGCCTTTCTCCAGAATGCATACAACTCGAACAACTCTTCCATTCAAAGAATTCTTCCAGATCTTGAAAGGTCTGTCCAGACTTTGTTTTAGTCCCTTAGGGATATAGGTTCCAATGTTGAATTCCTTAGCCCAAGATTCCTTCACATTATAATCTTTCATAACCCAGATCTCCAGTTTCCCATAATTGCCATAAACTGCTATAGAAAGACAACCTCTTAGAACTGCCAGATGATAGTTACACCTATTCAGACTACCACAATCAGGTTTAGGGACCTCGCGGAATTGCTCATCTGCTATGTCAAATGACACGATTCCACGAACAGGACTATATCTCCGAGGTCTCGTCACCCAATGAAGCCTCCCCTTCACCAACGCCTCCGATGGCCTCCGGACAAACTGGTAAGCTAATTTCCCCATACTCCTCCAGGCAGGGCTTCCTACTGTATACACTTGAACATCTGATCTAGGATAAATGACCCTACGGGTACGTTGGAAATTACTATTACTACAAGATTTCCTATAATAAACTATCTTAATCACCTTGTACTCTTTACTAACCGGGTGGAATCCAAATCCGAACACAACTTCTTGATCAGGATACTGCATAGATTTGGGCAGCTCAATATAATCTCTAGTAAAAGGATTATATATGTAGATTGCATCATTAAATAGTGAATCAGACAGGCAAAGCAAGCCGTTACAAGAACCTACAGCATCAAACTCGGGCATCTTCGCTTGGAAAGGCATGTTAAATTTCCTTACCTTGTCTTGGTTATCTGAAAAATCAATGAAGCAGAGCTGGTTTCTGATGGGAAAGTCGCAGTGAAGGATGAGACATGGATTCTTTTCAGCTTTGCTTGTACTTGTAGTATTATGCAGATTAGCAAGAAGAGGGTCTTGCGCCAAGGCTCTCCAAGCTTTGCATACAAACCTGAACTGTACCAAAGATGTGATGGGGAGCCTCTGCAATATATCGAGCACGATCTCTCGAGGTAGAATTTCCATCCCAGTTGCCTGTTGATGATCATCTTGAAGCTTGCTTCTTTTGTTCACCTTTTGCTTATCGTCCAACTCCATGGCTTGAGCCTGGTACCTTTGGTAGCTTGTTAAATGAATAAATTGAGTTAAAAGCTAAGGGGTTTGGTGATGAAAAATTAAAAGGGGTTGAAGATAAACATGTAGACTTTGATGAGATCAAAATCAAATTATAATAATTAAAAAAAAAAAAAGGAGGAGAGAGACGAAAAGAGCAAGAAGAATCCACCTTTGAATAATTCTCTTGAGGTAAAAGAAAAAAAAAAAAGGTGTTTAGTTTTAGTTTCTTTCTTGATGGACCTAACAATCAGCACCGTTCATAATGTGAGTGCAGAAAACGCAAAATTTTTATGAAATGAATCCAATTCCATGTTAAATGGATGGCTGTCCCTACTGATAGAGACTCTGCAACATTGAAAGAATTTTTTAGCAACAAAAGATTGATAAATAATGCTGTAAATATAGATATAATGAAAAATTTCAAAAGGCTGATGCTTTATTATTATTATTATTATTTTTCTCTCCGTTTCTTTTCTTTTCCATGTGTTATGTCAACAGGCACCCAGTGCAGCATTTTCCAAACTCTGTTAATAACCATGCCGTTGAAAGTTTCTGTACAAAAAGGAGGGCCCATGACAGTATAAAAAAGTCTAAAAGCTAACAAAATCAAAAAGTTATACAGCCCGACGATATTTACGAAGAGAAAGAAACCACACGCTCAGCAAAAGGACAGAGGCACCGATGCCTCACTCTAGCTACCTGCCAATAGAAAATTGGAAATCAGCCCGAAAGTTCCTGATGATTTTCTGCGTTTGATCCATCACCTAGAGCCTTGCAAGTTGGCCAAATTAATTTTTTTTTTTTTCCCTTGGCTTAAAATAAGTGTTGGGTACGAGACAAATCTCGCCGAGAGCAACGTATAAACTTTTATATTTGAAAATGGGATTTCACTGTAGGCTAGCTCCACGTCCACTGGCTGCTAGCCTGCAGTCATCTACGAAGAAAACCCAGTAGCGGCTACACTAGTGTTTAATTATGTCAACAACCACCAAAAAATGAAGAGAGGTATAAAAAAAATCTTAACAAAGACGAAATATATGGGAAAAAATTGTTGAGATTTAAACCAATGGGGACGAAAATGTTAGAAAATAAATATATTTTTGGGTTCAAAGTCTAAAAAAGGAAGGGATATCACTGGGTAAATTATCACAAATTAAAACTATCAGCACCGTTTCATAATATATATATATATATATATATATATATAATATTATAAATTTAAATTATAAATATAAATAAAACTATTTGTGGGTTGAGAGTCCGACCCTACCCAATTTGATCCTAATGTAGTTCTATTATAATGGTACGTTTACTTTTTAGATACAGAAATCTAAAATGATAATAATTAATAATGTTTATTTGTTAAAATAGGTGTACGAATAAGAATGAAACATGTGGGACTTACATATTTTTGGGATTAAAGAATGAGAACTTGATTCTCACGGGAGTTTTGAATCAAATTCTCATTCCTTAAACTGCTCATTTTACTCCACCCAAAATTTTATAATTTTATAATTTTATTTTTATCCTCAATTAAAATATTATTATGTTATTATTATTGTTATTGTTCTTATATTTTGTAATTGTTGATAATAATAAAAATAATAATTAACAATAATTATTTTGAATGATAATAACCACTATTGTTATAATAAATAATGCAATAATCAATTAAAATCATTTTAATAACTTATAACAATTTATTTTGATTCTTATTCTCTATTTCGATTTCAGCCCAATTTAATTACCAATTAGTAAATGCACGGCAAATATTCATGTCTCATTTGTGTTTTCTAACACTTTTTCAAATGATTTTATATACAAATAAAGTTGAAATATTAAATTTGTACTTATCTTAATAACATAACATATTTATAATAAATAATCACGCATTCAATAATTATTTATCTTATCATTTTGCTGTCACATGATGATTTATTCGAGGATTACGTGCTTATTACATGAATTAGATTATCAGAATGAGAGATTATTGTGTAAGTAAGTGGGTGGGGCAGCAATAATTATTTTACTGTTGTGATTTGAAAAAAAAAAATATCTGTCATCATGATGTCATCTCCCGGTCCTGATATAATCATGATCTAACTAACAGATGCACGTTTTTTAAATGAATTTTAAGTGGGTGGGTGACTAGTCTAAATTCTCATTGGTGCGAATAGTCCACGTGCCCGCATATAACTCGCAATATCGGCTCTTCCGAATTAAAATTTGACATAATTATAAGTAAATTGTTAAATGTGTTTTTGTAAATTGAAATAATAAACAGTTTAATTTGTAGTATTAGGTTTCAGAAAAAAAAAAAGTTATCTCTAGCCTAACAAATAATTGACAATTGAGTGTAATAAATCAGAGAGCGGAAACCCTTCTATCCAAACAGTAAACGACTGATATTTAAATTAAGTCAAGCACAAAATAATGTGAATTTAATCTAAATTAAGGAAAATTAACTTTTAGATATTTTGTTCAAAGGTCAAACTAAACAACTCATATTCCCTAAATGATTTTAATTTTGGTTAATTTTGTCACTTTGACTTTTTTAATTGTCACGGTTACGTTTATTATAATACTAATATAGTTTGAAATCATACATTTAGATGCTAAGAAATATTCTTACACTTATCTCATTAATATTTGAGAAAATACAGATGTGGATAGAGGATTTTTGTTGAGTCGCTTGCGTGCTGAGCTGAAGTTTTTAGATAAAAATATAAAATTAATTAAATATTAACCGTATATTATTATGTATGCACTTGGATATAGCAAAAGATTATGAAAAGTTTAGCATAAATCAACTCAAGGTCGGACCCAAATCAAATAAGAAGACTCAAACTAGTGTCCTCAATTCAGAGTGAGCAACGGCTGCCACCGGCTAATGCTGGCTTAGTGGCGTTGATTTGGTCATGTCTTACTAGCTTAATAAAGAAATGTGTAAGTTATTGACTAATTTCATAGATGGCATCTTTTGTTTTTTATCAATCATTCCACAAATGTCACCAATTCAAGGAAAATCAAAATCAAAATTACATACAAGAAAGGTTGTGGCAACTAAATATTTAAGGTAAATGCAGGTCATGAGAGTCGATGAATTCCAGCTGAACAGCTGATACTCAGTCTATTTGATTCTTTATAATATTTAAAAAAAAATGAATAAAAGCTGAGAAAAGAAGCATTAGGTATCGGTGAGATTTTCAATCCGACTGAGGGTTCCTTGGTGAAGATAAGCTTCAAACCGATTAGGCATTCGAAGGAACAAAAGATCCTCATAATCCTTCCCCTTCAGGTCTCGGGACCAGCCCAAGTACACCAATGAAGTCTTCCGTTGACCAAAACTTGTGATGGCCCCTGGATCAAATGCTAATGCACTCTCCCTCAACTTCTCCAGGCTTGGTGGCCTATCGGGAGAATCTGAACCTCTGATTTCCAATAACCATAAGTGACAATTTCACTTCTCCTCCGATATTTATAATAGGCAATCTTGACAACCTTGTACTTGTTTGATGTTGGATGGAGACCAAATCCGAACACCACATGTTGGATATTGAAATCTAAATCTGTGGGTTTGGGCAGCTCTAAGTAGTCCCTAGTAAATGGATTATACACACACAGATCATTCTTTGTAGATGAATCACATAAACACAGCAAGCCCTTGCATGATCCTAGCACATCAAATTCAGGCAAAGTAGGAACACGAATTTTGTTCACCGTTTGATTTTCTTCCTCGCGAGACGATAGCAAGTGGAGGGTTTTGTGCTGTGTTGAGCCAGGCTTTGCATACAAGCTTGAATTGCATTATTGATGTCACGGGGAGCCTTGATATTATGTCTAGGACAATCTCCTCTGGAAGATCCGTTATGCTTGTTCGTTTATGAATGTTTTTGCTCTTATTGGTTGCCATAATGCCATGTTTCTGAAAATATATGAGATCACAGCTAGACATATAATTATGAAGATACAGGAAGACTATGATTGATTAGGTGAAATTAATATAAAGGGAGACGGCACAAACGTCTATTAATATGAAATTAATATGATTGATTAGGTGAAATCAAGATTGTTTTTCTGGATCAATCCATATGCTGATTCTCATGTAGATGGTCTTTGATAAGAACGAACATTTGACTATTTGCTGCAAATGGTTGATATGAGCGACAAATAAGTCGCTTTCCCTTTTCCCTTAATTTATTACAAATTTTAGTTGCCAAATGTCTATTAAGAGAGCATCTTCAACCGGGTGATGGACTTAAATATTAATTTAGCAACATAAATAAGAAAGATGTCAACATGGAATTTGTCAATGATGATAAAAAACGAGTTAAACATAGAAGAGCATCGCTGGTAATAATGTAACAAGCAAAACAACACTGAAAAATCCGGACCGTTAGGAATTCGGATTATGTTCTTAATTCAGTTAGCTTTTTAAGCTGCTGATAATCTTGATGAGTGTCTTCTTGTACTGGTTCTGATTAAATTTACTGAAGCTTCTTTCGCTGTGCTTCTCCCATGGATGAGCTGAACTACCTAAAATACCTATTCTCGTTTCTTCTATGTTGCTGTAACTCGCTGAATTCCAAATTGCAGATTTAATATTGTGTTCCTTGATCAAATCAGCTTTCTTGCTTCATCAACAAAGTTTAAATAAAGTTTTTTAAATAATTCAATGTTCTGAAAATATACATGACATGTCATTAGAATCATACCCTTTTAATTAATTAATAAAGAGCAAACTCACTGAGAAAATAAGCATTAGCTTAGATTATATGTTTATATATCGTTATCACCGAAAGAGTCGATCCAACTGAGGCCGCCCTCATGAACACTAGCTTCGAACAAGTTTGGCATCCCATGGAGCAAAAGATCCTTAAACGTTTGATTTCTTGGGTTGTAAGAAACCAAAGCTCTACATTTATACTCCAACAAGATTTCTCCGTTTTTTTGAAGGCACAAGACTCGAACGAACCTTCTGTTCCTGAAGAACTTCGAGTCCCTGAAAGATTGACTTAAATCTTGTTCCAATCCTCTTGGCACATAAGTTCCAATGTTGTATTCCTTGATCCAAGACTCCTTCACATCATACTCTTTCATAACCCAAATCTCTTTCCCAGAACTGCAAGGGACAGCAGTAGAAAGGCAACCCCCTAAATTCACCAAGTCATAGTGGATCCTGTGTAGCTCATCAGGTTTCTCGACTACTCGGAATTGTTCATCTGCAATGTCAAAGGAGATGAGCAAGCGACTCGGGCCATGGTATCGTGGCCAAGTGCACCAATGGAGTCTTCCATTAACCAAAACTTGTGATGGCGCCTCCAGCATGTGGTAATTTACTTGCCCTAGACTTCTCCATTCTTGGCTGCCTAGAGTGAGAATCTGAACCTCTGATTTTCCATAACCGCGGTTATAGCGGTAGTTTCCATGTGTTTTCCTACAGTAATCAATCTTGACAATCTTGTACTTGTTAGCTGTTGGATGGAAACCAAATCCAAACGCAACATCTCGATTCTGGAACTCTGTTGATTTAGGCAGCTCTACATAGTTCCTAGTAAAAGGATTATATACGTACAGTTGATTTTTTGTTGATGAATCACATACGCACAGCAAGCCCTTGCATGATCCTACCACATCGAATTCAGGCAAAGTAGGGACCCGGATTTGGTGAACCGTTTGGTTGTCTTCATCACGAGATGAGAGCTCAAAGGAGTAGAGCTGGTTTCGGATGGGATAGTCACAGTGCAAGATAAGACATGGATCATTCTTGGCCATGCGGGAAAAATGCAAACTAGGAAGAAGAGGGTTTTGTGCTATGTTGAGCCAGGCTTTGCATACAAGCTTGCAGTGCAGTAATGACGTTACGGGCAGCCTTGATAGTATGTCTAGGACAATCTCCTGCGGAAGATATTCCATTGTGCTTGTTAAGATTTGTTGTTTCCTCGCTTGCTATGTCTCTGTCAATATATGAGTTCTCCTAGTCAGAGAATCAGGAGGACAAGTCTTGAAATGAAAATGAAGAGGAAAACAAACAAAGTGGGACTATGATAACGTCAAATTAATATAAAAAGGAGTCGGAGTCTACGATGAAGATTGTTTGTCTGGATTAATACATTTGATAAAGGATAATTCTCATGAAGGTTGATGTTTGATAAGGACCAAATTAAATTGGACTCTTTTGAAAATGATTAATATAAGAGGCATAATTTATTTCAAAAAACAGCTGTACGGCGAATGTATAATAGAGAGCTTGTTCAATCAGGGACTACTCTCCCTATCCATTTGTCTCAGAGATTAATTTAGCAATGGAAAATGCTAAAGACGACCAAAAAAGAAAAAAATACGTCTTGATCATAAAAGAGCATTGCTGGTAACGCAGCAGGCCGAACACATAAAAAAAATTCCCGACTGTGTTAGTGTGTTCTTAAGCTGTTGATATGGCAGCCGGGCCACAAGAAGTTTGTTAACCTGTTATAATTTAGAGAGAATTCTAAATTTATTTCTTTGTGATATTGAGAGTCCTCTATCCATATTTTGATCAAATTAATTGAAGCTTCTGTAGCTGTGCTTAAACATTATCTAGTGATGGTCAATTTCAAACTCTGAAAGTAAGAAATGAATGCTGAAAAAGCGCAACTAGCTACCAACACCGAACCAAACATTTTTATTTAATGAAAGAGCAAACTCACTGAACAAAGAAGCATTGGCTTACATTTTATATGCCATTATCAATTAAAACAGTCAATCCAGCTTAGGCTCCCTCATGAACACTAGCTTCAAACCAATTAGGCATTCCGGGGAACAATAGATCCCTAAATGTTCCATCTCTTGGATCATAAGAAACCAGAATGCATTTATACTCCAGCAAGATATCTCCATTTTTAAGAAGGCAAAAGACATGAACAAATGAGATATTCCTGTGCAACTTTCAATCCCTGAAAGATTGACTCATTCGAGGATAATCTCCCAGGAAGATGCTCCATTGTGCTCGTTGGTCGGTATTTTATGAGCTAATTAATGAGCTGCCTGCTGCTTCTCCTACTCTGTTTCCCACAAAATAAGATCTCAACCGGGCAGAGATTTGCGGCAATAAGTCTTAATTAAAAACGCAGATGATTAAACAAACAAAGTGGGATTTTCATGACACAAATTGATATGAAAAGTGAGGGAGAGCACGATAAAATTTTTGGTTTTATGGATCCGTCATTCAAATATTCTTTTGGAATGCTAATTCCTTACCAAAAAAAATTAATAATAATAATAAAATAAAAATAAAAGAATTAATAATAATAATAATAATAATAATAATAATAATAATCTTCTAAAAACAATAAACCTGTAATAACATTTGTAAGTAGAAAACCTTGATTAGGATCAAAGCATCTGTGAACTTTCGTTCATCGAGGCTTTTTTTATTGAAACAAGACTAGGAATGTAAGGAATCGCTTGGTAGTTTGACTGAATGTCGAGAACTTTTGGTCTTCTGATACTTTTGCTTCTTACATTGTAGGCAAGCAGAGCTTCTGAGCCAAATAACATTTGCAGCTCAGTTCCTTCAGTTGCTTCCTTGCCCATATTCTCTCTGTAGTTCAGAATGTGCAACGATCCATATACCCTTTGCAACTTGGAGACTACTGAGTTGACAATAACAAACTCCTTAGTCCAAGATTCCTTCACCCCATACTTCTTCATTATCCAAATATCAAGATTAGGTTCCAAAAAACCATCACATAAATAGAGAAACCCTCCTGAAACTCCCACAGAAATGCTGTTAATAGGCCTACATTTATCATAATCTCCAGTTGGGGGACCTGGAAATTGTCGAAACTGCTCATCTCCAAGGTCAAAAGAACACATAAACGCCGTTCTATTATCATGCGAATGAGCGTACCAATGAAGAGCACCGTTCAGAAAAGCTCCATAATATGGTTGATTAAGTACATGTGGAAGATCTCCAATGTTTCTCCACGTATTCGTACCAATTGTATGAACTTCAACCTGAAGCTTAAGGGAGGAAAGCACTGCTTGATCTTTGTAACTGAGGATTTGAATCACCTTGTATTGATTAGTACTCTGATTGTAGCCGAAGCCACGGATACTTGTAGCAACATTTTTCCTTTTAAGTTGTGGAAGGACCAAGTGATCGCCGAGAATTGGATTCCACACGGAAATGACATCTTGCTTGTAAGAAAACTTATGTAAACAAATCAAGCCGTTGCATGAAGATAGCAGAGACAGCCTCTCCTCTTCATCTTGGTTCAATGTAAATATGGGCACCGGGGAATTCGTGTTGAACCTCTTACAGAACTTGGTGAGAATCACTATTGAAAATGGTGCTCTTGCAAGATGTATTTTGGTGAAATAAGGATCTGAGCATAAGCTGTGCCAGATTTTACAAACACACTTGATTTGAAGAATGGTCTTGATTGGGAGCCTGGAGAAAATATCAAAAAGAATTGGCAAAGGAAGATCTTCCATGGACACATTATAATTAGTTGCCAATACACCATCTTCTTCTTTTACAGCTTCTTTGGCTCGGATTTTTCTTCTTGTAATACAGGACTTCATTTTCAGAAAGCGAGAAATGGCCATGAATTAATCTGGAACCTTTATCTATGAAGAATATGGCAAGTTATGACATACGAGGCAAGTCTTTGAAAAACAACAGGGTTGCTTTTGGATCAATTATTGGTTTTAGTTAAATACTGTAAATTTCATAAGCCGTATGAAAGTTCCATCATGTTGCCTCGGCTGCGGGAGAGCTGCATGTGATCATTATTTATTTCGTGTCTTGGAGAAGTATGAGAGAATGGATTTTCAATGCTGCTGGTGGGGCTAACCACCGGTGACTTTGAATTTACAATTGTTGGGAAATATTTGATCCGTAGCTATAAATGAATCCCAGGTAAATGAAGGAACAGTTGCCATAAATGAATCCAAAGTAAATGAAGGAGTAGTTGATGGGAGGTCAGGTAAAATAGTCATAGAGAGTCCTATGATTTTCGGAAATAATGGGTTCCATAACGGAGTGTCACCATTTGTTTTTCAGTTGATAAATAGTAACATCAACTGTCAAAGGGATACGTTTATTAAATTATTAACTTTCAAATGAAGTTAAGCTCAAGCATGCAGAGTTCCAAACGTTCACACTTCGGGTTGAAACTTTCAAAGATTGGGACAAGTCAAGAGTAAACGGGGTAGAATTTCCGTGGAAGAAATGTCGTCCAGAAGAGAAGATGGGTGCAAATTTCTCTCAGAGAGGTTGCAATTTTGTAATCATTTTGTATTTATTTGCATGTTCTCTGTCTAGTCATTTCATAATTAATTGTATAAATAAAGTTCTTGACTTCTTTGAAAATTGGAAGGCCATTTAAATCCGATCAGTCTCGAGGCGGCCAACACTGTCTGCACAACAGGCCGAGGGTGGGCCGCTGATTGCAGTGGTCGGCCCGGTCCTTTATCTGCCATTTCATTTTATTTATGATGATTGTACCAGGGCGGTTTGGTTCTTATAATAATGGAGTCTATGGACTTTATAGTACGGGGTCCCACTATCTAAGATTAATTTTAAAATAATGGGTCTCATTAATGTGGTGAATTTCAAACTTTGTTCACTTTGGGGCAACGAAAATTGAGTTACACTCGCAAGGTTTATGAATTTTTCTTAGAAAATAAAAGATGTCATTATTATTATTTTTTGTCTCTTCCGGATATAATTAAGTGTGGCTCATTATTTCCCTATAATTAGATACACTCTTATTGTAATTAATAAAACTTTTCTTGCACCATCAAGTTTGTTATAAAATATAGTTGAACGTCAGCAACAAATTAAAATAATTTAAATAGAGACTTAACCGAAATTAATTCAACAACACGTAATGAATCTGACTCTACCAATATCGGAAATAAATTAATCTTACAAGCGAGTCGTAAACAAAGCGGAAGACCTCAACTAATGAGATCATAAGATTTTTAAACTTGTGAGGTGCGAAAAAACTCAAAGCAAGAAGAGCGAATTAATAATTCAACAGTTGGAGGTAATCAACGACTAGTTACAAATGATATAAAATGTTTTTTTTTTTTAAAAAAAAACTTGATTTCATTAATCCTTTGTTTCATTGGTTGTAGGCACTAGGCAATGAAGGAACGGCATAAAGAGTTGACGGGAATGATCGAAGAGCTAAGCCTGAGCAGCTGAGCGGCTTACATAGAAATTTGGTGAGCCGAAACAGCTAGCTGCAAAAAGAAGAAAGAAGAAGTTGCGATCAATATAAAAATATGGACAAATAAATTAGTTATGTGTAAGTGAACATTTAACATGGGCCTTGCTAGGGCAAATGTAACGCTAGGGGAAGTGCCCCAATTCAATTATACGTAGATTGTATCAGTCCATACCTCACATTCACCAATGCCGCTTTCGAGAAATCATGTCCGCCCACACTGTCTTCACATCGGGCCAAGGCCCGGCCTAATGGATTCTATTTCTCATCAAATTTGTGGCCCGCTCATTGAAGTGGGTAGGCCTGGTCCTTCCTTCGCCGTTTCATTTGTTTATGAAGAATGTGCACTCACAATTTGGTTCTTAGAAGGAAAATGATAAACAAACAAAAAGATGACCAAAATAATAGTAATAATAATAATTTATCTTCCAATAAATTTATGAATGTTTCTTTAATGATTGCACTTTTCTTTTTGAAATAAAATTCTCAAAGTCTACTAGTGAGATTAGTCTATCTTCGTTAATAGTAGAGTCGGATTCATTACACATTGTTAAATTAGTTCTGGATCGAAATTGTACTTCTTGTACCCAATTGTTTTAGCTTATTGTTGACATTCAACACTTGCTTATGACAGAGCAAGATTTTCAAATTATCATGTCTCAATAATGATTACGACCTCAGCTCATTTTATAGAACTTACCTGCAGCTAAAGGGGTACTGACCAAGAACTCGATCTCCTACATATTAATATTATATTTGTTCCTAACCCAAGTAGAATTTAGAGTCGTAGTAGCGACGAGCAGACAGCATCATGAGTTGCATTATGATGAAACAAAGAAATATATATTTATTTGAATTTTGGTTCTTAACTATCATATACACCAGCCTAACTTCTTCGCGTTCTTCTTCTATCACTAAAGAATGTTCTTGGGACCCCAACCAAAAAAAAAAAAGAAAGAAAAATCAAAATATCTCCACAACAAATGAGGATCTATATACATCTCAGATTAATTTTCACTTGCCTACTTAATCCATTGCACCATCACTAACACCTAATTCACTGCATCCATATTCCTACAAATCTTTATCATTATCGGCTGGTAGGTCCAGAAGAATTAATGTTGGCACATATAGGTATAATCTTCCATTATCTCTTAATTATTAAAAATTAATTGATGGGCCATTTTATTTTTCTACGTATTTGACCATTGAATCTGAATCACAAACAAGGATTGGAACAATGTTATGTGACATCACACGACCTAACCTTCCATACGTGTCTCATCCAATAACACACCAATACTCGGAGAAAGACACTTATCCATTTACAGATTACAGGAGCATATATATATATGTATGTATGTATGTATGTATCTCTGTGTGTGTGTTCTCTCTCATTTGTAAATACATCCAATACTTCTCTTGCGCACATGTTCACACGTTAGATTTAGATTTTATCAAATTGTACTTAAGAACATTTTTACTTGAAGGATATAAAATTCATACTTATTTGATGATTTTTTTTTTAAATTAATTATTAGCCCTTTTCTTATAAGATACTTCTTGACTTTGCTAGACGAGGGATGACTTTTACTTGTAATTGCTTGTCAACCAATCGCACCTAAGACTATTGCAAGAGGAATTTTATATATGTATTATAGTAGTATGAATTAACAAAATTTGTATGTTGATACTCGACAGAATATATAATAAACTTTTTCTTGTGGTGCACTAATGATTCTAGTGTGTTCCGATAAGCCACAAACACATTACATTATACAATTGCTGAAGATAATGTAGACAAATGAATGCAGCATTATAAAAGCAAATTAATTACAAGTCATTTTCCTTTTCAGTGAAGGTTTTATATTAACTTTCCCATCTTATATAAATGGAGATTTCAAACAAACGAAAAAAAAAGAAAAAAAAAAAAGAAGAAAAGTGCATAATTTGTATTAGGTGTATTAGCATTATTGAATGAATCCATTTGAACATGTTTTATTTTTTACTATTTTAAATGTCCAACTTTTTGGACATCAATGGCTTTGTTGTATATTTATTCCAAAAATTATTTATATATCCATTTACATTGAACCTTGGTATATATTGTTTCTTATTAATGGAATAACCCGTGGGCTTAAAATAAAACAAGAGGCGACAGTAAAAATAACAACTAAAATATGGTTTATGATCATCATCAATCATATATCATCATTCTCATTCTTTTTCTTTTATTTTTTTTCTTAAATATAAATAAAATTAGGATTTTGCTAAGTTGCAGCAACTATAATTTACAGCTGCTGCAAAAATAATGAACAATACCACACGTGGACGCTGTTCACGCGATTTTACAGCAACTGTAACTTACAATTGCTGCAAAAATAATGGACAGTACCACACGTGGACACTGTTCACGCTATTTTAAAGCAGCTGTAACTTACAGTTGCTGTAAAAATAATGAACAGTACCACACGTTGACACTGTTCATGCAATTTTACAACAGTTATAACTTACAGCTGCTGCAACTTAGTGGCTCCCATCAAATTATTCAATTACCTGTTAATTGGCATGCATATGCAACTTGCTTCAAGCACTATTAGTGGAGCAATACTTGTAATGATACCATAGCCATACAGGTCTCTGTCACAATCATATTACACGTATTTATTCTCCCCTTAGAGACTAAAAGTAGGACCTTAAAAAGGGAGACTACAGAAATAATTTGTCCAGTTAAAATCAAATCGATGTATATTTTAAAATTTTTAAGTTTGGATTTCTGTATGCTTAAAAAAAAAAAAATTTGTGCTATAAAATGATATTTTAAATATAATTTAATATTACAAAGTAGAATTATTATCTAAATCAAATTTATATTTTAAAACGTATAAATATCCACGTCGAAAAATGGCAATTGAATAAATAAATATTCTGCATTTGATTGCAGAATAGCTGGGAAAATTAAAGCATGATATGCAACGTTTAGCCAACAATTGGTCATCTAAAACTGATATACAAAGATTACCCAGGTGAACTTTTTGTCTTAAGCCTCATGGACTGTAAAGGTCTCTCTGAAAAAATTTTCTTTGTATTAGCCGAATGAAGTGATTTTAATTTTGAAAACTTTTTCTTTTTTGTATAATTAGGCTACTTTGTCGGCAAATTGGACAAGAACGACCCCACAATTTGATAGAAAGAATAAAAAAATAATAACATGAGTGAAGGGGGTCCATAAAAGAGACCCATAACAATTTGTGATAGACACAAGCACTATCAACAGCACTACCAACTAGCCATTATCATCAAAAGCCAAAAAGACCCCCTCCCTCTATATACAAAAAGGTGGTCCTTGCAACCATTTTCTCTTCACAATACAAGGAGCAGCAGCAAGCAAGCAACAGAATTTAAAATTTCCCATAAAAAAAAAAATGTGGCGCATGTTGAGGCCAAGAAAGAGCCCGCGGGTGGCGGACGAGACGACGCTGAATGGAACTCATCCGCTGCCAATGTTTGTGCACGGAATGAACAGAAGATCGAGAAGGGACGCATTGAATCTTGCTTTCTCAATCATATACACAGTCGTCCGGGTGCCGGTCGAGGTCTTCAGTTGCTTCTCGCAGCCTCATGTTACTGGTGCTGCTGATGGCTCTTGGGTGTCCGGTGAGTTCACTCAAATATCAGAAATGAATCATTTGATGGTCAGTGACAGCTTGCGCTATGCAATCTTGATGTAAATTAGCGCTATATATATATATACATATACATATAGCAATAGTTATAACAACTATTGGTGGGTTGGTTAATTAATCAATTAGGGCAAATTAAGGATAAAGTACCGGGTGGTGAAATTTTATCCCAAGTTTGGGTCTTTATACAGAATTGGGGTACTTTTTATTTGCATGGATTTTACATAGAATGGTCTCGTTTAAGATTGTGTACCATGTAAAATTTTTTCTTTTAAACCTTTTTTGAACCAAATCACTTGTGTTAGTGGAGAAAGTACACGAATAAATCCATATATGATAAATGGAATTTTGCCAGTCATGAATAAAGCATTTTCTGTTTTTTTTTTCTCTCCATTGTTCATTTTTTCCCTTGTTTCTCAGTGTTACATGGAGATTATATCTCCGGAATGATGATCAGAATAGATATTTAATCAAGTTTTAAATTAAAACAACCACATGCATTAGTTTAAGTGCAATTAATAATTAATGATAAAGTAATAGTACTACTGAAAAAAAATGGAAAATTAAACTAGTGGTGGTTGTATTTTTTTCTTTTGTATAACGAAGCAGGCTTCTGGCTGCAGCGGAGGCCGCAGGATATAAAAATTAGAAAATTATTATTTTGTTTTTTAAAAAGGAAAGGTGGATGCAACATATTATTAATACATAATCAATTAAAGCTTCATTATGTTTTTGATGAGTTTGAAGAAAGGCAGTGTGTGTGCACAAATTAATCGAATTTAAATAACCACAGAGATCAATGTGCACTCTATTAATTTGAATCTTATAGGCCAAAATTAACCCTGCTTCTGTCAAAAGAAAATTAAAAGCAAGATACTCCAGCAGTCTAGCCTTATAACCTTAATTTTTTCTCCCAAAAAAAAAAAGAAAAAGAAAGAAAGAAAAGGAAAGATAATGATAATCAAAGATATGGAATAAATTCTACCGGGTACTAATCTACAAGCGTATACTTTATCAGACACCAGCTATCGCTTACTAACACATCATGGATTCCATTAGAACAAGCATATCAAATAATAGCTACTTTTATAATGTGTTTGTAAAAGAGAATTTTGGCTCGATAATAATCTAAGTACATAAAGATATAAATTTATTTTATATATATATATATTCTCTTAAATTTTTTGCTACCAAAAGTCTCAATGATGCATATAACAAGCACCAATATTATTCACAACTTGCAACCCAATTCAATTGGTATCAGATTTGAACTTTTTTCCAATCAGTAATCATCAGAAGGTTTATGGAATATTCTTGGTGTACAAATGAGAGGGAAGCGTGAGAGAAATGGCAATGATGTGGTTGGTTTTATGTCCGTATTTAGTGCAAAAGGAAAAATGAGCAAACGAGTCAACCATCAATTCCAATTAAACTTTGTATTGCTTATCATCATTATATATATGTGAACTAGATCTAGTATTAGTGAGTGCCGCACGTACAATGAATTAATTTGATTGTTTTTCAGATTTCCCACTCAATTTTATTGAGAACACTTTGGTCATTTAGTCTATTAGATAATTAAGAGAAAAAAAGAAAAAGAAAAAAACATTGTTCATAACATTCTAGAACAATTAATCCATTATCTGCAAAGTCTGCAATGTGGAGATCAAGCGTGAATATTACGATTGTGCACAGGACTACTTCACCTAAGAGTAACGATGCACTATATTATTTAAAATTCGTATTTTAAAAAAATGAACATCCTAGAGATTTTAGAGATTGTGTTTTATTATCTGTTAGCGGCATTCTCATTTTAACAAAATGATGATGTCTCATTGAAGAATTATTATTATTATATATTCCTTTTTTTTTTACTTTGTTGATATTGCCTTTGTAGCCTTAATGCATGGTAAAATTTATATCTATATGCTCGAGCTAAAATTATACTATTTTTTAAATAAAATTTTATTTCTTTTGATTTTTGACAAGAAGGTCGATATTATAAAAAATTTAACAACAAGAATCATATATATATGTATGGTAGGGCTGGAAGATAAATGTACACAAGCAATGGCAATATATGTAGGTTGGTAATGCACAAAGCATCTTTGCTCATAAATAAATATTTTTGTTCAACTTGATTAAAAGTTGAAATGGATATGTGTGAGAGTGATTATTGTCTTTGCGTTGTACAATTTATTACTTCCATTTTGCAATTCGCAGGCTAAGATTCTTATCCAAAAATGGAGGGGAAAAAAGATTAAAATTATGAGTTGTGCATATGATATGACATGAGTACTTGAATTCCTACAAAGTCTATCAAAATGATGAAATGTGAATCTCTTCATCATTACTTGCTCAAGCCGTGTCAAAACCTAATTCTTTATCAGAGTTGCTCCAAGTTTTTCAATATTTTCGGCTTCTCTTGGGTTTTTCCCTTTGGATTTATTTGCAAGTATGATTGTCTCATAGCCCCAAATTTTTGTATTGAACTAAACAGAAGTGGCACCAAAGAGTTACTGATAATTTTGACTGGAAGTGAAAATTGACAAACTTATAATGAATAAGGATAAAGTATATTGTTAGAAATTAAGAAAAAGTTTTGCAAGATCTTTTAAGCTTTAAATCCTAGGCACCTGTTCGTTTTCTCTTCTAAGCAATCATAATTATAATGTAGCTAGTGGAATAAAAAAGTGGTGGTAACCAATAATAATTCTGAAAGTACCAATGAAAGAAAGATACCATATCAAACAAATCACTAAAGGAAAAATAGCATGCATCAATAATAAAGTACCTTTCTGGAACTCCTTTCAACTTTCACTTAATATGTTGTTTTGCTTAATCAACAAGGCTTGGAATTTGCTAAGCTTTAATTCCCACAATACTCCTTTTCACACATTTTAGAATAAAGGTGAAAATGACAAGCAAATTAAAGTAAATCATCAAGGAACGATGGAAATCATTGAGTATTGAAAATGACTAACCAATACTTGATCGAAGAGTACCATTATATGTAAATGTAATCATACAACAATTACATTTTCCAAATATTGGTGCTGATATTTTTTAATGCGTTGCGTTAGTCCACGCCGACATACAAGAAGGTCATTTTATCCAAGAACAAAACTAAAATCTATTCAATCATTACTACAACATGGATGTCTTCATTTTTTCTTCATACTGAACAAACTTTTAAATCTCACGGTTTAACAGCGTGTTTGCATTAAAGAAAAAATACAAACACCCACACCTGAGAATAATTATGTGTGTGTATGTATAGAGTACTAATTTGGTTAGGGTCTTGAACTTCATTAACGTCCAAATAAACTATTAAATCATATAATTTAATATTATAATATTATTATACTATTAAACCATTAAATCATATAGTTTAATAGTTTTTCCGGATATTAATGAATCCAAAATCTATATATACACACAACACGTATGCATGTATTTATGTATGTATGTATCAATCTGCTGACTCTCTCTCTCATGTAAAGTCAATAGCTCACCCATCTTGAATTTTTTCCCACTTTGTTTATTTTATTTTTTTATTTAATTATGACAATTTAACCGGAGAGAATTTTGTAAGCAAATAATAATTAGTTCTTGACTTCTCTCTCAGAAATGGAAAGTTCTAGTATTGGGCTCAAATCTAATGTAAAAGTTCAACGCCCCAGTACCTTGAAGTGGCAACTAGAGAATTGTTTATTTATATTCGACCAGATGAAATAATCCGATATTATTTTTTCAGTAAATTTCGTAAATTTCAGTAACATCTACATGTATACGCATACTCCCATAATTTGCATTGTGTTGCATGCAATGCACGGTTTCTCCATGCACTCTTTGCCATGTTCTCTGAGAAAACATCGCAAGGAGTGAAGCAAAAAGTAGCGAGCGAGCATTTCAACAAACACATAATTAATGCCTTGTCTGGTGACCGTACAACAAAACTAGACTGATCGTACGTAGATCAGGCGTCGGATACGTGTTTGCATCTGATCATGATGCCGTTGGTTCAACAGCAGAAAGAAAAAAATATTAAGGACTTGTGAAAATTCCACGTCACTATCTCTCTATGCCATTTTTTTTTTGCGATTATTAAAATCAGTTGATTTATCGATAACACCACCAGAGTTCTTAAAGGCCTATTGAAATCTAGAGACGAGATAGCTCTCCAATGAATGGAAATAGTACGGACAGATATTGTAGTCGAATTTAATTTTAGATATAAGAGTAGAAATCAGTGTTTAAAAATTATAAATGAAATAAATATTTATAAAATTAACATAAAATTTATAAAGCAACATTAAACTTTAATTAAAAAAATAATTTATTTATTTAATTTAATTAAACCAAAAAAAAATTATTCACCAATTGCAAACAAAAAGGAATTATATATGACAAAAAAGAAACCAAATCTTTTCATAAATAGCTACTCACCAACAATCGAAGGTTCATAGTCAACCCATCGAAGTCAACAAAATCAATGGATGAAATGTTTACAAACAAAGATAGATGGAATCCAATGGCTGACTCTTAGACTCTTAGCTTCATGCAACTTGAAGGTTCATAGTAATTAAGTTTCATCATTTTTGGCAAATTATGCGCCATTGGCTCAAATAATAGCTAGTAATTATATTTTCTTATTTTTCACTTGAATAGTGAAATTTTATTAGTGACATATTGGTTAGGATATAAACTAAGTGTTCCAACTAAGCATAACATTACTCTTCATTTAATATCGTCATTCTCCAAGAGGCAACATACCTATTTTTCTTTTTGCCCTTAATAGGAAATAAACAAAACCCAAATCAATTTTTTAATTCCCTACCTTCTTAAGACTCGAATGTTATAACAATAAACCTCTGGTAAATACTATCACCTATAATTCAAGAACATTCATATTATACCATCAAGAATCAATGAACGAATATGCGAAAATATACATGAATCTATAATGTTTAATTGCACCCTAGAGTCGTGTGGTTTGTCTTTCAGATCAACACATTTTCCTAAAGAATCTTTTAAACTTCTCTGTGCTCACTCTCTGATGATAGGATATCAGAAAGAATAGAATGACACGTGAGACGCAGGGACCATAATCACTTATATAAATAACTTTTTCTATTATCTTTAGATATTTCTATTTTAGCCTATCATAGAAATAAAAATTATCCATAAGTATTTACACATTAAAGGCTCACACCCTATTAGATACATTGAAGCTCAAATTACCAAAAACCTTAATTAATTACTTTCAGTTGGGCTTAACCTTATATGATAGTTTGCAATACATAATTAATCACATATAAGCCCAACGTTGGATTAAGGATCTAACAACATTGGATAAAAAATCCAATAATCTCCTAATTTGGCTATATATGTAACTTTATAATCATGCTTTCAAACAATAACGGTATGAGCTCAACCTTACTATCATTAACGAAATATATCTACAACCAATCTGGTCCATCAACCATACTAATAGAGGATTAAAGCAACTTTTATTACAACTATCATAACTTGACCCATTAATGGTCACTATACCAATATAACTAAATGACATAGATCATTATATGGATGTGTAGCATGAAAATTTCATATGATGTGATCTTAACATGCTTGTTTTTAATTGGTCTTTCTTAAACTTTAGTGAGATCAAACCGTACTAAAATAAAAGTGTAAATAAATCAAAACTTTATTTCTACAGAAAATAACCTAAAATATATATAAACTGAAATAACTGAAAAAAGTCTATCTTATAAGAGTATCTAAAATCACAAACTTCCATTAAAACTGAATATCATTTAATGACACAACATCCATATGAGCAGTGTGCTCATGAAATATTTTGGGTGGCAATCCTTTAGTAAGTGGATCTGCAATCACGGAATTCGTGCCGATGTACTGTATATACAACTGTCAACTCTAAGCTCTTTCTTTAACAACTAGGAACTTGATGTCTATATGCTTCGATTTCATTGAGCTCTTATTGTTATTAGAACATAGCACTGTTCATTTATTGTCACAAACTAACTTGAATGATTTGTCAATACCATTTACTATGCAGTCCTATAATAAAATTTCGCAATCATATTCCATGATTGGATACCTCATAACATACTATGAACTTTACTGCCATCATAAAAGAGGTTATAATAGACTATTTAGCACTCTTCCAACAGACAATACTCCTAGATAGTGGATAAATGTAGCCGAACGTGAACTTCATACTATCTTGGCATCCAGCAAATCAGAGTCAGTATACCCAATGATCTCAAGCTGATCTGATTTCGATACGTGAGCATGTAGTCTTTTATTCTCTGTACGTATTATAAGACCCATTTAGCGGCTTTCCAATGGTATACTCCTAGACTATTTAAATACCTGCCCAGTGTCCTAGTAATGTATGCAATATCTGGTCACGTACAGACCTGAGTATATATCATACTTGATACTACTAACGCATAAGAAATCTTCTGCATATCTTTTTTCTCAAAATCATTCTTGAGGCACTGATAGAGACTAAATTTGTTTTCCTTTAGCCACATGAGTATTACTAGTTTGCAATCTTGCATGCCATATCTCTTGAGAACCGTTTTGATATAGCTCTTTTGTAATAATCTAAGAATATCCCGAGAATAATCTCAATGTATCTGTATGCCTCATACAAAAAAAAAAAAAAAGGCATTACTAAAATCTTTTATCTCAAAATTCTTATATAGAAATCTTTTGATGTCATACAATAAGCATATATCGTTGCTAGCAAGCAAAATATGATCAACATATAAAATCAGAACAAATGCATTTGCTCTTATAAAACTTATAGCATATGCAATCATCGAAAAATTTATCTTAAAAACGAACGAGATGATCACTTGATGAAACTTAAAATATTATTAACGAGATGCTTGCTTGAGCCTATAGATGAATTTTTTAAGTTTACAAATTATATTCTTTGAGTCTTCTTACATAAAGTTTTTTGACTGCACCATATAGATTGTCTTATCAATGTCACAATTGAGAAACATTGTCTTCACATCCATCTAATGTAACTCAAAATTGAAATGCTCCATTAATGCCATTATGAACCTAAGAGAGTCTTTCAAAGAAACAGGAGAGAAAGTCTCTTTATAGTTGATACTTTCTTTCTGTTTATAGTGCTTTGCGACAAGACGCGCCTTGTATCTTTCCACATTACCTTTTGAATCCCTCTTGGTCTCAAATATTAATTTGCAACCAATAAGTTTTATACATTCTGGCAATAGGACAAGATTTCATACATCATTGTCCTTTATGGACTCATCTCCTTATTCATGGCATCAATTAACTTCTGAAAGTTAAAACTTTTCATGACTTAATGGAAATTGATCGAATCTCATAACTTCACTCCAATATCTATCTCATGCTCTTGGAGAAATACAATGTAATCATTTAACACTGCACTTCTCCTTTCTTTAATGGATCTCCTTAATGGCATAGGTTCTTGAGATGGTAGAGTTTGTTCTTTTGCAATAATTTTTTGTATGGAGGGTTCTCTAATATTGTCTTAATTTATTGTGTCTTAAACAAGGTCAAGAATGAGAAACTAATCAATGCCAATAACATATAAGGTAATATCAACATATTTCTCTTCAAAGACAAAGTCCCCAGCTATATCTCCCTCCGCAAACTCGACATCCTCAAAGAATCGAGCATTTCCCAACTCAAAAATTGACCTAGTCGTGGGATCATAAAGTTCATACCCCCTGGATCATTAAAAGTATCCAATAAAATAGCAACTCACTGTTCTTGAGTTTAATTTCTTCTCATTAGGCCTATAAGGCCTTACCTTAGCTGGACATCTCAAAACATGCAAGTGTTTTACATTATGCTTCTTTCTCGTTCAAAATTCGTAAGGCGTTTTAACAGTCGCTTTGGTTGGAACCTTGTTAAGGATATATGCTGCAGTCTTAAGTGTTTCTCCCCATAGTGATTCTGATAAGGTACAATGACATATCATACTTCTCATCATATCCTTAAGCATCTTGTTTCGTCTTTCAAGAACATTGTTTATAGTTGATGAACTCAGCATAGTATACTATGAAATGATACCACATTCCTTTAGAAATTTAACAAACGGTCGCAGACATTGTTTGCTTGAACTGTCATATCTGCCACAATATTCACCACCACAGTCAAATTTGACACTTTTAATTCTTTTACCGAGTTGGTTTTTAACTTCAGCCTTAAAACTTTTGAACACGACCAACGATTATGACTTTTTATGGAGTAGATATATGTAACCACATAGAAAATGACTCACAAATATCTGTATATATGAGTTCTAAAATGTCCAAGATCCTATTGGCCTTAAATCTTCTTTTAGTGGTTTGTTTTACCTTGAAACAATTAACACAAATATCAAAATCTGTAAAATTTAAAGGGTTAAGAATTTCATCTGATAAAAGTCTCTTTATTCTCCATATGAAAATATGACCTAATCTTTTGTGCGATAACGCAGCTAAATTCTCATTGGTTAATTTTTTTTTATAACGCATATGCTGAATTGTAGGGATTCACTAAATGAAACAATCATACCAATTAAATAAAGATTATCATCACCTGATAGAGAACTAGAACCTCCAAATTTTGAATCATGAAACAAACTAAAATTTTCATTTTCAAATGAAAAAGTAAAACCAGACTTATCTAAAGCAGAAATAGAAATCAAATTCTGTCTAAAAGACGAAATAATAAATGTTTTATCAAGATTCAAATAAAATTTGGTCTTTAATAATAATTTAAAATTTTCAATTGCTTCAACTTCAACTGCCTTACCATCGCCCACATTGATGTATTTTTCACCATCATTAGTCTTTCGGCAATTCAATCAATCCTAAATAGACACACTAATGTGATTTATTACACTAATATATCCATCATGTGTGTCTTAGTACCAAAGTTAAATTAACCTCAGAAAAAACCAATCATCCTCTTCAGTTCTGTAAAAGAAATAACTAATGCCTTCTAGATCAGCTAGTTTTTTTTGTTGTTTTCTTTGAGGTGCTATATTTACAGCTTTCTTATCCTTTCTCATTTTCTTACCCTTATCCTTGCCTTTATATCTTATTGAAATTAGATTTGTAAGAGCGCACTTATTTTTGTCTTTTCGTTCTTGACAAATCTCCTTTCAATGTCTCTATGGAATTCCTTAGCCGTAATTATTTTTTCAGACATTGAGTCATTGAATGCTTTCAAACTGACCTTCTTTATGATCATAAGATACATGCGATTTGATTTCTCCTAACTTTCTATTTCCCTTTTGCCATAAGGGATACTCTCATCCATAAGAGGTATGGAACAATCAACCTTTAACGCAATGTTGAGATCAATGATTGTAAGAACTATTAAGAGGTTTTCTTACCATGACTTGAAATTAGAGTTATTTAAAATAAGAATATATTGATGTTGGCAGTGGTATTGATAGGAAATATAACTAAACAGAGAACAACAAATAAACAATACAAGCTCATATAAGCTTAAAATAAAAATAAATTCAAATAAAGGTAAACCTCATATTAAGATACTAGAAACTCCATTAATATTTTATTTTTGGACAAAATATTAACTTGTAAGTGAAATCTTGGTGTAGTAATCAAACAATAATATTAAGAACATCAAACAATAAAATTTTCCTTTGGGCCGATTTATTGTTCACATGTGAAACTAAATAATCATTATGTGTTTATTATCACATGTGCACATGCAATTTTATTAAATATGAACATTCATGTGGGCTGATAGATATTCACATGAATTACATACACACAACTGTTTGTATTCTAAAAACAAATTAATTTCCACAAGAGATGTCACTTTAGTGAAATGTTGCTTGAATTAATTCATTCAAAATACATATAAATATATCAATATTTGAATTTATAATTTTACCAGAAAATTACCTTAAAAAAATTTGGGCCAAGGTCAAAGTCAACTGAACTAGATCCTAAATCGACCCCAAACTAAAACATTAACCCCATTTTTTTTTTTTTGTGATTCCTTCTCTTCATAGCCACTGCTTCTAGCTTATTTGCCTCAGCCTGGTAGTTGCGGCTTGCTTGGTTGGCCGTGCCTTGACTGACGTTAAGCTGCCCTTTTTTTTTTTCTATAACATCACAGCTTTGCCTTCCCAGCGCGGCCTAGACAACCCAGGCCAGTGCTGGTGATGCTGGCAGTGGCAGTGGCAGTGGCTACCGCCGGCTTAAACCCTTTAAACCAAATTCCGAAGATCAAATTTCAAAAATACCGAGTTTTTTTTTATTAATCCAAAAATTAACCACCAATTGTTCTCAAACTCCAGACTACCAGATTTATTAAATTTGAGAACACTAAAGATTTAATCATTAATAAAAAATAAATTCGATTCTCAATTATTCAATTTGAAGAGACTCTAATACAACTTGTTAGAACAATAAACCTTAGTAAAAATCATCACCTATAATTCAGGAATATTTATGTTGTATCACCAAGAATCAATGAACAAATATGCGAAAGCATACCTGAATCCATAATGCTTAATTGCTGCTCTAGAGTCGTGTGGTTTATCTTCCAGGTCAACATGTTCTCCTAGAAAATCCTTTAAACTTCTCTGTGCTTTCTCTTTAATGATAAGATGTCAGAAAGACGTATGACTTGGAGACCATAACCACTTATATAGACAACTTTTTCTGTTGTCTTTAAGTATTACTATTTCAATCCATTATAGAAATACAAATTACCCATAAAATGATGGGTATTTTAGTAACATCATTTAGTAAACTTATAAACTTGCTTATAAACGATTTATTTTATTTTTTAATTTAACCCATGGGTCCGGCAGTCGGAAGATTGCTGACTCATGCTCGATCAATTTCTGCCACTAGATCAAACTAGATTGATCCAGTTGCCGATGATCAACACCAGCATAATTTTAAAAGTGTGGAAGCATGCGCAAAAAAAGCACCACACACACACGAGTTAGGCTCCATTAAAGAATCTTGTTCTTTAACTCAATTCTAGAATCCAGAGATTTAATAGAACCTAACTCTATAAATATATATACAATAAAACTTTGATAAATTAATAATATTGGGATTATGAAAAATTTGTTAATTTGGCAAATATTAATATATCGAGAAATTAATTATTAATTTGTGAAAAAATTCCTTATTTCTAGAAAATATGATTGCATTTATAATTTTTTCCTTAATTTAGTATTTATTATGTTTTATTTAAATAGTATTTAGATGTCTTACATCGATAGTAATTAGATTATTGTAGAGTTAGTAATTAGATAATTGAAGGGGTTTTTTTTTCTATATTAAAGATGACATGGAGCCCGTCTGGCACCTGTTGCAAAATGACAATATAAACTGAAATTCTAAATCAATTCCAAGAAGCAACAAATATCACTTAGAACATATTTTATAAAAGCCACTTGACATATTATGTAATTTTAGTTTAAAATTAGTAAGTATTATTTTATATAGTAGGTAAGTCCTATAGGAAAATAGGATTTTAAAAAAAAAATCATTATCTTATAAATTTATCGACTTATTAATTTATCACATTGACCCGACCCAAGTCAAAACCAGCAAAAATTATTATTTAATCGAAGTTATCAATTTAGCAAGGGTTGTTGTTGATGGTGCTGCTATTGTTGATGTAAAAAAAAAAGGACTCAAAATGTAATTTTTGATTCATCAATTCCCAAAAACCTAACAGCTATACTCGTTGATTTATATTTATAAACCTTAGACAAACTCTGGTTATGATTTAAAAAAAAAAAAATTCCATTAATCGAGTGTTAAGCAAAACGTAGCTCCACACTTAATACTAATCTGGTAGATGCATATGCAGAAAAAGGGGGAAAAAAGTGTGTAATATTGTGACTAGCCATCATTTAAAAAAAAAACTAAATAATGTTTGTTCTTTACCAATTCATCCTGACCAGGAAATATTTGCGAAAGCTTAAAAAACTAAAAACTAAAAATAGGAAAGAAATTGAGCCACTGAGTTACGACAATAAGGAAAGGGGGCATAAAATTAGCTAAAGATTTGGTTGAAATTTTTGTGGCATGAGCTTCCCTGAGCGCACTATAAAATGTTATCAGGGGAAAACAGGATTTCATGCAATTCATCCAAAATCTCGAGTTAATTAAGAAATTAAATAAGTGCAGGTAAAACCAAGACATGGCGAAATCGAACATCCGGGCAATGTGCCTCTCATTACTGATGTTATCAGCTGCTACAGCTTTGGACGTCGATGTAACAAAACACGGTGCAAAGCAAAATGCAGATATAAGGCAGGTAATAGTTGAGCCTTAATTTGATGATATGTAGAATGAATATCCGCACTAGCTTTTGATTTTTATCTTTTTTCAATTTCAACTTGTACCAAATAATGCCTGTTGTTTCTTGTCTTAATTAGGCTTTAACGGATGCTTGGAAAGAAGCCTGTGCAGCGGCTACACCAAGCAAAGTGTTGATTCCGCAAGGGACGTATCAATTGAGTCCAGTGACCATGGAAGGCCCGTGCAAGGCTGCCATTGAGCTTCAGGTTAAAGGCACCCTTAAAGCCCTGACAGATCCTGCAAATGTCAAGGATGCTGGCAGTTGGGTTGCATTCAATAAAATCGAACATCTGACGATATCCGGTGGTGGAACTTTTGATGGCCAAGGAGCCGTCGCTCCTTCTGATTGTGAAAAGGATGATTATTGCAAGAAACGTCCCATTGTAAGTGCTTGTTTACAATCCTGACAGGCTCGGCTTTATTTATTTTACATTTATGTGCGTGTAGCATTTTAATTCACTGGAGCTAAGCCAACAAGATTGTACGTAATTAATTTTGCCAGAATTTGAGTTTCAACGCCATTACAAACTCGGTGGTACAAGATGTGACTTCACTGAACAGCAAACAGTTTCACATTAACGTAATTGGCGCCAAGAACTTCACCTTCCGGAGAGTTACCGTGACGGCACCTGAGGATAGTCTGAACACGGACGGAATTCACGTAGGGCGATCCAGTGGAGTGACGATTACGGACTCGAAAATCGGAACGGGGGATGATTGTATCTCGATTGGCGACGGCACCCAACAAATGGAAATAAACAAGATTGATTGCGGACCCGGTCATGGAATCAGTGTAGGAAGTCTAGGAAAGTACCAAAATGAACAACCTGTAGTTGGAATCAGGGTCAGGGAATGCAACATTAGCAACACCATGAACGGTGTGAGGATCAAAACCTGGCCAGCTTCATATCCAGGCACTGCGTCCGACATGCATTTCGAAGACATTACAATGAATAATGTCAGCAATCCTATCATCTTGGATCAAGTGTACTGCCCCCATAATCAGTGCAATGCCAAGGTACATGTTCTTTAATTAATTAATTAGTTATATATATTTAATGGGATTATTAATTAATTATTTTCCCCAGGTTCCATCGCGTGTTAAGCTGGACAAGGTAAGCTTCAAGAACATACGAGGCACTTCAGCGACGGCGATGGCTATAAAGCTGGCTTGCAGCAGTGGCGTGCCATGCGAGGGCGTGGAGCTTGCTGACATTAGTCTTACATACAAGGGACCTGAAGGACCCATTAAATCCGAATGTACGAATATTCAACCCAAGACTTCGGGCAAAATGAACCCGCCCCCCTGCATCGCCAGGTCCCCTCCCTCTGGCTCCGTCACCCCTGGTCGCCGCCGTCTTTCTTTTCATTTCTGATGCTGCAAGAAGGAGCAATATCCTTCATTCTACAACCCCTTCATGTCCGGGTGCATGTTGAGTGGTGGTGCGTGAAGTTTTACTTTGCACTAGATCTAGTTAAGTTGATGTTGAATTCTCGTAATTTTATTTGACAATAAATTTTTCGAATAATAAGAAGGGAATAGACCAATTTTTCTATTTATGCTTCCATTTATTTTTAAAAATTTTTCAGTTTATTTATTTCTTGAACATATTATATATCCATTAGGCTGTTGCTTCAACATTTTTACAATTCAACAGTTTTTTTTTTCTCGTTTCTGAATTTTTACCGGCTGTTTTAACACACGATGAAATAAAGTTAAGTATTGTTACTTTAGGTTAAGTAAAGGATTTTCTTATTATAAAATTACTCCTAGCGACAATGATTTCAATTTATTCAATAAATATATAATTGAATTATTTTATAAAATAATTCTCTAACTTTAATTGAAAAAAAAAATTGAATTGGGGACATAGTTGAAAAAAAGAATTTTATTATTTTATGAAAATTATAAAAACTTTAGGGGTATAAGCTAAATTTTCTAAAGGCGTTTGCAACCAATTTATTAAACATGTCACCCTTGAAGAAGTAATAGGTTAAAAATAAATAAATTCTTTGACTTAAATACAATTATTATTATTAATTTACACAGTTATAATTTAGGGTAACAAAATCCAAGTCATTGAATTTGAAGAAAGTTTAAGAAAAAGAAGAAAAAAGATTTCGTAAAGGTACAGTAAGATTACTCCACCAATAATTTGCATTAAGTTTGAAAACAGAAAAAATAAATAAATAAATCTTTGGCCAATATTGTGTAACATATCGTTAATAATTTATGACATAGATTACACGTCATACGTATCTACCACATATGTCTGACAAATTGTTGATATACTTAAATCAAATATGACATGTCATACAACTTTAATTATAGCGTAAGTACTAAGATTTATGTCGTGTCGTTTATTTATTTATTTATTTTTCCCTTTTTCTCTCTTATAAGGTATGTCATGTCATTTTAAGATCATTATATAGATGAAATCACATACAGTTACAGAAGTGGTATGACATAAACTTTACTCCGGATAAAATTTTTATGTGTTGTTTATAAATTCATTATAGAGATGATATATTAGATTTTTTTTTTTTTATGGATATTGTATGACTAGTCGTTTAACTTAATTATTTATTGAAATCAATTTTCATTTAACTAAATACTAATTTAATTTTAATTATTATTTATTTATAAAAAAAATTTGTATGGTATTATTTCATATTTAGATTGTTAGCTAGATAATAAAGTAATCAAATATAAAAATTTTAATTTAAAATAATGAAATCATAAGTATAATGGGTTTGGGGGAAAAATAGATGGTGGATGACATCCATCATACGAACAAGGAAGGAATGGTTGAGTATTAAGGGGAGCTAGGTTACCTCAAATATGCTAAAGATGAGTGAAATATTATAAGAATGTGGGGGCTACCTTACAGTTGAGTAAGGTACAGCCCCCTCACATTAACAGTACCAGATACTGTTCATGTAAGGGAGCTGTACCTTACGCAACTGTAAGGTAAAGGTTCCCTTATAAGAAATACAATAGTATTAATAAAGTCTTAGTTATAAGAACAATATAAAAAGAAAATGAATTTATTCAAAATCACGTGAGAAGTCGTTATCATCTAAAAAGAATATTGTCTCCTTAGTTAAAAATGAGGAAATAAGTAAACAAACTTGCAAAAGAAGGCAACAATGGTCTGCCACGTCAACAACTACAGGGCTACTCCCACAGAGCTGACACAAATTACATTAATAATGAGCAAATTTATTCTGCAAACGGGCTCCGAGGGTCCAAACGGTTATAAGCATAGACTTGTTACAGCTTCAATGAAGTGCCATAGAAGAAACATTCATATCACATTCTTGATATTTTCAAATAAAGAACTGTACCTCCGTTGTTTCTTTGTTCTGTAGGAATGCGTTGACTCTACATAAAAACAAATACAGAATCAAGTACACAATTCACCGATCACCATCACTCATCATGTAAGCAAGCATGAAGGGACTCTTAGACAGTTTTTTCTAGCATGAATATGAATAATATCTTGGACTTCAACTTGGTCAGCATCTGACGAAGCTCATGTATTCTTGAAGCAAGCACGCGGAACCACTTTGCTGGAAACTACAGGCCTGACGTTGGTACATTCTGAGAAGGCAGTGCCTTGTGCTGTATATGTCAAGTGAATGTCACCAATATGTATGTTCCTGCATGGTATGCCTGCACTACAAGCAAGCTTCACTGCTAGCTGAGTCGTGGATGTTCCACTGATGTTGTTGAAGCTCACGTTGCTGATCCTAACACGAGAGGGGGCCTAGATACACGAAAGAATTTATCAATTCAATAACTTAATGTAATTTTCTCTTAATGCAATTTTAATCAACGAGTCCTTTAAGTACCTTAGCTTTGCATTCACCATAAGGGCAGTATTTTTGGTCTATGAGAATAGGATTGCTAACATTGTCCATGATGATGTCCTCAAAAGTCATATCTGAGGCAACACCACTAGGCGAATCTGGCCAAGTCTTGACGCTAACACCATTCATTGTGTTTCTGAGAGTGCAATTTCTCACTGTAATTCCGTTAACGGGTTGCTCATCATGGTATCTTCCAAGGCTACCAACACTGATGCCATGGCCAGGGCCACAGGTCACTTTTTCAATGCTTATTTGTTGGCTTCCATCGCCAAGTGAAACACAGTCATCCCCAGTTTTAATGTCTGCATCAGTGATGTGAACCCCGTTTGATCGACCAATGTGGATCCCATCAGTGTTTAGGCTGTTTGCTGGTGCATTGATGGTAATATGTTGAAGGCTCAAGTTCTTGCAATTCAAAATGTTAATGTGAAACAGCTTGCTGTTAAGCGAAGTTATGTCTTGTATCTTCGAATTGGTGACTGAAGAGAATCTCAAGTTCTGTTTTCAAATTAAAGAACCATAGTCATAACTCATTGCATTAGCATTAGTATGAGTTAAAAAATTAAAAATCCGGAAGCAATGTATTTTATACTGCCAAATACTTACCATCGGCAAAGAATTGCATTTTCCAGTTTTCCGGCAATCATTTTCAGCCCAAGCAGCTGATCCTTGACCGTCAAATGTTCCTCCTCCAGAGACTTGTAGCCCATCAATGTCCTGGAAAACAATCCATCCGTCCTGTGAGCTGAGCCTTTCTATGTCTACTGGCGCCTTCAGGTTTCCCTCAAAATGAAGAGTTATAGGAGATTTGCAGGGTCCTTTGAGCGTTACTGAACCAACCATGTAGTTTCCTTTCGAAATTACAACAGTGCTCGGATTTTCAGATGTGCATGCCTCTTTCCAGGCACTTGCAATAGCCTAAAGAAAGGAAAAAAATTAGATAAACCAAAGAAAAACCTTTTGAAATTACTCGAGTTATAGAAAGGTTCGTACCTTGCTATCATCTGAGTTGCCATCAGCCTTTGCTCCGTAGTTACTGACATCAAAAACTGCACCTTGTGATCGCGCGGCATCTGGTTCAGGTTGTCTGACAACAGTTAAACCTTTTGAGGCCTCTGCTTCTGAGGCTTGTGCTTCAGGTTTTTGGAAATCCAAATTTGCTCCTTCTGACCCTATGACTAATGCCAGCCAGCACAAAAGCAATGTACCCACTACTTTCATTTTGGAAACTCTCTTTAATCCCTTCATTTATTTATTTATTTTTTAAATAAGGCCTTTTGAGCTTGGATTATCTTTTTATTAAGACGAAATTATCTCCCAAAAAGGTTCATTTATAGTGAGATTTAAGGGAACTTAACACCACAAATCTTCACCTAATTTTAGGTGGTTCAAGGTCAAATATTTGAAGAACCATAAATGTTGACGGGAGATTCAGCTTTCCTGGAGGAAATTAAACTCTATTTTAGGGTAAATAACAATATACGCTAAACGTATTTGCTCACTGAGCAATTTTAGCTCCAATGCTCCATTCATTCACCTGGACATGCAAGCTATTTACAAGTAAACATTTCAGTGAAAGCTTTTTAGACAACTCTACAAAATATGATAAATACGTATTAATGCTGGTTTCAAATCAATGCTGCATCAGAAAATATCACGTGAACAAAAGAAACCAAACCATGTGAACAAGAGAATCCAGATTCCAAACCATGTGAACGAACAAAAGAAATGCTTCAACAATCACAGAAAAGGAAAAATGAAAAGGGATATCTGGTTGTTCCGAAATATAAATAAATTTAAATTACACAGCAAACAAACTTTGACTTGATATAAGTAATTTCTGTTACAACCTCGACAAACATTTTCTTTGAGAAACAGGTATTTATTTGCTTATTAGGAAAAATAGAAACTAAAATTATTGTACACCGGCTACAACCTTAAAATTTATGAAGACATATTTAGGTTGTCAAGTAGATAAATTTACAAGTAAAAAAATGTTGCTATCTAATGGAAATTGTATGTATTCGAATCCCTGTGAAAATATCATATCTAAGAATTTCAAAGAACTTTACATCGAAGTTCTGTTTTCAGTGGCAGACTTGATTCTGCTGATAAAATCATCAACTTTCATGGTCCCAAGCTCTCCACCAAACCTAGATCTGACTGTAACAGTTTGTGTATCAACTTCCTTGGCTCCAACAACTGCCATCAAAGGAATTTTCTGTTTCTCTGCATTTCTAATGAGCTTGGGCAGGCGCTCGCCATGGCAAATTTCAGCTCGTATACCATTAGTTTTCAGCTTTTTTATCACCTCATTGCAGTATTCAAGCTGTGTAAATGCGTCCAATTAGTTATTTTATAGCAAAGATTATATAAATCTCAAGTCACTTGCAAAACCGTCAATATATTCATAACAATGGAAATTGAGGTTCATAACAGAAGTCGCTATGCACACCTGTGTGTCTGTAACCGGTAAAACACGAGCTTGGATTGGAGAAAGCCACAAAGGAAAATCCCCGGCATAATGCTCTATTAGAACTCCAAAGAAACGTTCCAAGGATCCGAGCACTGCTCTGTGGATCATGATGGGACGCTTCTTTTCTGAGTTTGAGTCAACATAAGCAATGTCAAATCGCAGTGGTAAATTGAAATCAACCTGCATACATTGAGAAACAAAATGTCACTCAATCAAACAGTTTTGCCATGGAAATAAATGAATGAAATCAATATGCCTTGATATGAAGTTTTTTCAGAATCACTACAGCATAGAGAGAGAGAGACGAGGGGCTTGTTACGAATGTAAGGAAACAGGACATGAGCTATAATGGAAATAATATTGCTGACGTATTCTTACATACCCTGTGAGAACCCTTGTCAAAATTAGATAAAGTATTTAAAAGTATTAGGACTTGCCTGTATGGTTGAGCACTGCCACTTCCTTCCAAGAGCATCCTCAATCTTAAGATCAATCTTTGGACCATAAAACGCACCACCACCTTCATCAATTTGGTAATCCCATCCCTTATCATCCAAAGCGTCTCTAAGGGCACATGTTGCCTTTTCCCATATATCATCACCTCCAACAGCTTTCTCTGGTTTAGTTGAAAGGTTCACTTCATATTTGTTGAAACCAAATTGTAGTAATATCTCTTCTGTAAGATCTAAAACAGCCCTAATTTCATCTTTTATTTGATCCTCTAAACAAAATATGTGAGCATCATCCTGCAAGAGCAAAATGGGAGGATTGCGTTCTGCTTACCTTGATCCGAGAACTATAAATGTAGTGAATAATATATTAAAACGTGCAAAATCATATACACACAAAGCTACCCTTAGCATCAGACATGTGATGCAAAATTATAAGGCAAACCATTTCTACATTGTCTCATAACTAACAATGTGGATAAACTTACCTGGGTGAAGCCTCTTACGCGGAAAAGGCCATGTAAGCTTCCAGACAACTCATATCTATATACTGTTCCCAGCTCAGCAACCCTGATCGGAAAATCACGATATGACTGAAGCTTCCTCTGGTAAACCAAAATATGGTAAGGGCAATTCATGGGACGGAGCTGATAAAGTTCGTCTTCAATGTTCATCTGATCATACATATTCTCTCTGTAGAAGTCCAGATGACCACTAATCTTCCAGAGATCTGCCTTGGCCACATGGGGAGTATATAGCAAATCGTAACCATGTTCTATATGGGATTTCTTCCAAAAATCCTCAATGATGTGCCGAACAATCGAACCCTTTGGATGCCAAAATACTAAACCTCCACCAGCTTCATCCTGCACAAAGTCCTAACCGTTACGTACAGTTATAGTATGCAAAATAGCAATTATCAGTTTTGAAAGAAAGCAACCTGTATGGAAAACAGATCAAGATCTTGGCCAAGGCGCCTGTGATCCCTACGTTTGGCCTCTTCTTTAAGGTGAAGGTATGCTTTTAATTGTTCTTCATTCTCCCATGCTGTTCCATAGATCCTCTGCAGCATTGGTTTTTTCTCATCTCCTCTCCAGTATGCTCCCGCAACAGACTCAAGTTCAACAGCTTTCTTGTCTATTTTACCAGTAGTTTCAATGTGAGGTCCAGCGCAAAGGTCCCACCATTCCTCACCTTAGGAGAACAACCAAAATTAAAATTTTTGTAAATTTAAATTCCCCTCAAAGTCATTCCACTTTATTACCCCGGTTACACAGAAGGAAACACTATATAAACAATAAAAGAGAATCAGCCTGTAGCAGCACTGGTAGAACGACTTGAAATTAGCACAAATGTTAACAACTAAGCAAATATGAAACCATACATCAATATCTATAATCACAACCTGGACTTTACAACGTAGTTCACAATCACATAGAAAAAATTTCAAAATGAAGGACCAAATCACTGAAGAATCCAACAGCTATATTAATGATGGTAACAATAAAATAGAGTAATAAATCTAATAATAGAACTAGGAAATACCAATATGATAGATAGTGATAGGATCCTCTTTGATACTCTCCAAAATCTCCATTTTGTAAGGTTCATGAATAGCCATTATCCTGCTTTGAGCTTCATCTCTGGAGACTTCTTCTCTCACAAGTGGTAAATTTCGACCAATGATGCGATCCTACAGACGATGTAAGAAATAAATTCTGTACCCTGAAATCATAGGCCAATGAGCATTTTCCCAATCTCATGACCTTCCCCTACACTCAAATCTACAACAACATTACTACTGAAGGACCAAGTGTACTCACCATCTCTTTCTTGATCCTCTTCAGATCCTTATCAGTCAAAGGCTCCATATCAAAATCATAATAGAACCCATTTTCTATCCAAGGCCCTATTGTCACTTTTGCATCCGGGTATAGCTTTTGAACAGCCATGGCCATCACATGAGCACACTAGACCACAAACAATATCACTTAGCCAGAAAAAAATGCAAAATTGAGTACATAAATCATCTCCCGTACACAAAATTTTTTCATTTCATACAACAAAGAAAGTTCCTCAAAATAATTTAAAGAATTCAATGAGATAATGAACAATGAAATCACAGGACTACTAAGAACATTTACGTAGCTGCCCTGCGGCTTAATTTTGAAAAGACAACAGATAAAGTAATAGCTAATCACTCATTTTACTTGATAGCTAACGCTTGTTAAACAGAAACAGATAAACTCGACAGCTAATGATTCCATTTTACACCAGCTATGGATTAAAAGTAACAACACATCAACCCCAACAACCAAGCTACAAGATCATATACGACATTAAAATTTCATATTAAATTTTCTTTTTCTTCACAAATGCCAAAACTCACCGTGTGGCGAATTCTCAAGAGCTGCTCATTGGACTCATTAGTGGGAAGCACGACTTTTTCAGCCTCAACAGTCATCTGGGCCTGCTGCACGTTGCCGTTTTGAGACACGGATGGTGTCTCAGCTGGCTCAGTGGCCACTGAAGTAGCAGAGACCACCGCCCCATATCTTTGCCTGAACTGGGCCGAGCTCGAAACTAATCGTTTTACAGGCAAGTGAAGAAAGAGTGGGGATGGTGACGAGGGCTTGGAGATGAACAAAGAAGATGACAAGAGAGAAGCTGTGGCCATTTTCTGGACAATGAACCTCATGGTTGCTAGCGCCTCCCGGTCACTTAACCGAACAGCAGATGCTGTCTTGCTTTGTTGTGTGGATGAGGTCGTTTGTTCGTAATTCGGGTGGGTTGTTTATACCCGAATTTCATTGAGTTTGGATTCGGCCCATTTTCGGAAATATTAAGCCCGATCCAATTCAATGGAATCTTTTTTACAGCCCATAACATTGTATCCGCCTTCAAAATTTGGAATCTTATACAAATTACAAACATAACTTTTGGTTAAAAAAAAAAAATGGTCGTTAATTAAAGAAACAAAAATATTTTAGACAATAATTTTCTAAATAAACTCACAGTAGTTATTTATAATATCAATAATTAAGGACATGCAAATAAAATTTTAGTTATAATCAACTGAACAAACTTGATTTATGTAATTTGCTTAGTTGTATCAGGATTTATTTCATAAATCAAACAAAAATTGATTCAAATGTGGTAATAAATATGGCACTAAATAAAAATATTTTGTAAAATTATATAGTAGTTAAAGATGTATTAGGATTTAAGAAGAAAGCTTTCTCTCTCCAGTGTCTCTCTCTGTGAAAAAATTTCTCTGCAAACTCTCTCTTAAAACATTCGTTTCTAGTAACTTAAATTACAATATAAAATAGAAAGGGGGAAAAAAAAAAGAGGCATTATATATAGATTGCATGTTATAAGAAATTATAGAGTAATTGATTTATCATGGCAATTTATATCAATCAAGTGTAGGTGTAGCCTCCATTGCGATTGGCTTTCGATACTTTTTTTTTTTTTTTTCAGAGAGATTTTGGATTGAGAAAAAAAAAGATATTTTTTTTTCAGGTATTTCGACTCAATTTTCTACCATTAAATGAGGAAATTCACCATTGCAAAAAAGATAACAATCAATTTTAAAGAAATCAAGATCTCGAATTCCAGATTCTAACGATGAGAATTTGAATAGAATTTCCAAAGTTCTGAGAATCTGATATTAGGAAAAAATAATCAAAAACTGTAATTCTCTTTTATTTTATTCTAAGGAGAAATTTTACCTAAACTAAAACCTTATAATGACACGCGTCACATGCCAGATTAAGTTAAATAATAATTATTGCCCTTGTTTGCTTATTGACCGTAAACCGGGTTGAAACTCAAATTTTGACCGCTGTCTTACGCGCTCTCAAATCAGAAAAAAGCACCTCTGAAAATACGCCGACGTGTCTCCATTCAACAGAGAGTATACAACACGCGCAGAACGATGAGAGTGGTCAAATGATGCCCTCTATTTATAACCAATCACCATGCTGTATGGCAACAGCGAGCTTCGGTTTGTTGTTTCATGGTTTTTGCATGAAACCGCAATTCCTCTTCTCCTCGATCTCATTTTGCGGATTGGGTTCTGAATTTTCTCCTCTTCGAGTACTTCGAGTTCTAACTCTAAAACCCTAATAAACAATCCAATCCTCAAGAAAAAATGGAAATAGTGGAAAAATAAAAATTAATTAGTTAAAGAGATGAAGAAAAGAAAATAAAATTTAAAAAGTTGCTGTTTTGGAGGTCTGCATTTTGGAAGAAGAAAATGAAAGGCCTGTTCAAGCCCAAGCCAAAGACGCCCGTCGAGCTCGTCAAACTCACTCGCGAGCTCCTTCTTTACGCCAACCGCACCACCGAGACCCGCGAGAAGAAGCGCGAAGAAAAGGTTTTATTATTATTATTATTATTATTAAAATATTTTTTCTTTTTCTTTTGGAAAAATTAATGGCTTATGTTTGTATATTGATATGGTGAATACAAGGAGAGATGAGCTTGGAAATTTTTTTTGTTGGTATTTTAAATTTGTTGTTTTTATTTTGTTCAAAAAAAAAATTTTTTTGGGGGCTCTTGTTGGTGCAACAAGCGTTATGCATGCAATGTAAATGACTGCAAATTTTAGAACTTGCTATAAGTTATTTCTATTGATAAATATAAAATTTAAATAAAATACAACAGAGTTCAGGTGTTTTTCTTTTTTTCTTTTACCCCCGAGATCTTCTATGGATATTAATGCGAATAAGTTTTAATTTTGTATTTATTATTTAACTTACATAGAAAACACGTATTTAGTTTGGATTTTGTGGTACAGATGTCTGAGCTAAGTAAACTGTTATTGGAGATAAGGATGGTTCTTTTTGGCTCTGATCAATCGGAGCCAAATGCAGATGCTTGTGAACAATTGACCCGTGAATTCTTCAAAGAAGGCACTCTCCGTCTTCTCGTAGCTTCTCTTCCAAAATTAGCAACGGGGGTAAGCTCTAAATCAATTAATCAGGATGGTTTTATGAACAATCTTCAATTAACAATTTTACCGATTGATGTCTAAAGTCAGTTTATTTCTCTAATTAGTATCATGTGTGTTTTTTGTGGTTTGATGTCATGATCATGAGCATTTTTTGCTTGCAGCCTCGACGAGATGCCACTCATGTGGTTGCAAATTTGCAGAGGCAAAGGGTTGACTCAAAGTTGATTGCCTGCACGTATTTAGAAGCAAACTTCGATATTATGGATACTTTGATTCTTGGGTAATTTTTTTCCTTTAATCTATGTTCAATAAATAGTGTTATATTACCCTTGAGACATAGGATTTTGGATGAGTAATTTACAGTTTTTCTTCATCAGTTATGAAGATGGGGATGTTGCTTTGACTTACGGTGCTATTGCAAGGGAGTGCATTCGTCATCAAAGTGTTGCAAGGTAAGCAACTTAGTTTAGTTTGAGTTGTTAAATGTCATCTTCACCAGTATTGAAAATCTTTCTTGAAATAAATAATTCACTAGCCATAAGGTAATCAACAGGAATTTAGATTCTTTTATGATTTTGGAAAATGATTCTTGGTCTAGTGTACAGTATTCACACTCTTGTCTATGAATGTTAATGCTCATTTGAGGAGCTACCAAAGGTTAAGGACTTGTTAGACGCTGACTTATTCCTTGTCACTTGTCGGCATTTTTTTGTTAAATAAATTGATTTGATTTGACAGATATGTGCTGGAGTCTGAGCATATGAAGAAGTTCTTCAGCTTCCTACAAAATCCAAATTTTGACATAGCCTCAGATGCTCAAGCGACTTTTAAAGTTAGTAGCACTGATTTAAAACAACTTTATTTATAGTATTCTTTTTTCTAATTCAATTCTTAAAGATAGATATAATTTGTTATTTTCCTTTGTACTTTATATGAAAGTATGGAGGAGAACAATATACTTTCCTGAACCTTTATGAAGTGTTCATATCATACTTATGCTATGCCCTTTTTTTTCCTCCTCTTTTGATACAAATACTACAAGTATGAATTCTGATGCCATGAAGATTTACACAGGAGCTTTTGACAAGGCATAAATCAACTGTTGCTGAATTTTTGTCTAAGAATTATGACTGGGTAAGCATTGGACTAATTGTCTATTTCTGTTGTCTTATGCTGCTATTCATCTTTAGTGATAACTAACTCTGATAATAAATGCATATTGGGCTGATGATTATAGAATTTGTTTTCCTTTTTTTTTTTTTTAATATTTCAATAAATGATTGTTGCATGCCATTTTGGCATGTTGGTTCAAAATTCAACAATGGCTGAGGCCATGATTGAGTGACAGATATTTCTTCATGGTGTTCATATCTGGAAATTGATCTTGTAAATATCATTCGTGATTGATTGGTTCATTGGAACTTTATGCTAAAATTTGCATTTCTTTAGGACTTGTTGCTAGATAACAACAATGGCCACTACTTGCTTTCAAGTTTCATGCAACAGAAAGAACTTAGATTTTTAGATGACTCAAACACTGCCCCTTTTGGTTCTTGTTAGAGATTCCTGATCTTTATCTGAAGCCTTTTCATTTGTTTTATGGTTCCAGTTTTTTCAAGAATACAATTCACAATTGCTGGAATCTTCTAGTTATATCACCAAGCGGCAAGCTGTCAAGGTATAGAACAATAATGCTCTGTCTTTGATCCAAGGGACTACTTAACTCCAAAAGTTTCCATTGACACCATCACATTGAGTTGTTCAATCATTTTAGGTGTCTTAATCAGCATGCATGTGTTTTCTCTGTAGCAGAAGAATTCCTTCATGAACTCTGCAGTTTTGCATTTTGTTTCGAAAGTCAATAAGGAATGCTTCACCTCACTGATTCATTTCTCAAAGCCTTTTTTATCAAACAAAATGAAAAAGAAAACATTTCTCTTCAAATTTTCACTACCTCAATCTATCAGCCCAAACCAAAAGGAATCAATTAATTTATAAAAAGAAAACATTTGTAGTACTAATTTTGCTGACATTCTACCATACGTCTTAGCTGCTGGGAGATATTTTGCTAGATCGTTCAAATTCTGCTGTTATGGTTAAGTATGTAAGCTCATTGGATAACATGAGGATCCTGATGAATCTTCTGAGGGTATTATCTCTCTCTCTCTCTCTGTTTGTTTTGGAATGAATTTTATGCAATTTTTTCACTATAAGTCATCCAGTTCACCAATTTGCAGGACTCAAACAAAAATATACAGTTTGAAAGTTTTCATGTCTTCAAGGTATAGTACATAACCCTGACCTATCTGGATATTGCAAAATGCAAAATATTGCCTTTGATCTTATATGGAGAAACTTTCATTCTCTCCTTTTTTGTTATTGATAGCTGTTCGTTGCAAATCAAAATAAACCTCCCGAGATCATCGGTGTCCTGATTACAAACAGGAGCAAGCTTCTCCGGTTCTTTAGTGACTTCAATATTGATAAAGGTAGATGACATTTGTTTACGAATATTAAATTCTTAAAAACTTTTCCTTTGAATTGTGATTATGTTACTAAATTATGTTTTGCCACAGTGAATGAACAATTCGAAGCAGACAAATCACTGGTTATAAGAGAGATTGCTAATTTGGATCTAAATGAGGCCCCATCCACATATGGTGATGGCGATGATGGCGAGACTAGTCCAAGTTAATTCTTGTATGCTTATTTATTTTGTCCATTATTGTATAATACCTAAATGCAAATTTTTCAGTGTATGTTTAGGAAAGTGTAAAAGAATATGGGCATAATTTTTCTGTGTAAATAAAGTTCATAGACCGCATTGGATTCGATATCGATTGCCAGAACTTTTTTAAAGAACTGCTTCTCATTTTTTCCCTCGGTTTCAGGACATTCTGTTGTTATTTGTCAATGTTTATAATAAACAGACATTGTCTTAACATTCACATCAAGGTTTACTGGGTTAACTTTCCAGATATAATAATAGTCAAGAAGAAACGAGAAGAAAGTAAATTTAAAAGCTGTCCATATGTGTGTATACATAAAAAAATCTAGCTATGCCAAAATACAGCAGTCTCCTCACAAATATCAAGTATGAGTAAAAACATAACAAAAAAATAAAATACTCTCACCGATGACATATAGGACTGAAAAGAATAAATGGTAGGGTTCTAAAACAAAAGCGGAAATCCTAGAAAGTATACTATACAGAAACTAAGCACCCTGCTGTGTTCTGGCACTATAGCCATTGGCTCCATTAGCTCCATTGCTGCTGTGATGGTGTTTCACAGAATTGCCATTTTTCCTCTTTAAAACAATAACCCAAGTTATGGCTTCCAACAGAGCAGCAACAGCGCCCAGGAATATGAGAATGCCAATGTATGCCCTCTTCCATTTCTTTTCAGGATCCAAGATATCGAAGCCCTCAAAGATGTTGATAATGCTCAGGACTATGATACTGTAACCCAGGCCCCAGTGATAGATGTTCCAGTATAGTCTGTATTTGTGATCAGGCTTTGGCCTCAAAAGCATTGCAAACATCTGCATATCAAGCAGGCAAATTTATCGCAAAACTATGTTAGCAGAAGCCTGGAGGCATAAGAAACTTGACATTTCTTGCAAGTATTAGGCTTTTTGGGCAAATGGGTAAATTACTTTGCCCAAAACAGACTTGGTAAAGAAAAGATGATAATTCTAGAATGTGCACATGGATCATGACTTTGGCACAATAATTGTCGAATTTTTTTTTTTAATTCTCGGCCTCATAAATGTTGAAGTTGACCAGCACAAATAATTGACCAAGATTCGCGTTGTCCAAACGTCAAGTTTCAACAACATATAAATAATTCAACAATGATAATGACAAGACAAGTTAGGTAATGACTGCGAAAGCGGGGAAAAAGGAAAGAAAGAATAGTTACCTGAAGTGTTGCAATGGCAAAGAGGGCAATGCCAATGTTCCTGTGTTTATCATACTTAATTCCAGGACTATCATTGCCGAGCTTGATACCAGTTCCCCATCCTGCGACGCCGACAATATAGCCAGAAGCTTGGCAGGCAACGTGGAGATAAAACCATGCCGGATTTGCAGTCTTGAACACCTTAAGGTACCTAGCTATCATGGCTCCCATTGGCATAAGAACTCCCCAACTCACTGCGTTTAGTACTCCATGAGTCTGCCAAATCAAGGCAGTCACATTAAAAACCCAATCTAGGAATATATATAGCCAATACGGTTTTCAAGATTGAGCTTGTTTATTAGAAAGATGCTGATCTGTTTCCCAACCATGGGATAAATCTCCCATTTCTAGAATAACACAAATACATCAAAACTACTAGTCATGATATTAGAATATTAAAATGAGACACGAAAAAGCGTATTTGTCTCAAGCCAGCTGCCCGCATAAAGTTTTGGAAGCTAGTTGAAATTTCAAAATTATGCAGCACATGCCAATCATAAAAACCTCACCAAACCCATAAGTTGAGACGAACAACATATGATGATGTTGATGGTGAAGAACATATGTACATGAATATGTATGAGAATTAAGGACTCTGTACATGTAACAAGTGAATTGATCAATTAAAAAATGTTTCAATCAAGCACTTACATTCCTCCTCCTTCTCCTGGAGTCGGAGCTTCCACCACCTGCTGTTGTCTGTCCAGTTCTAAAATCAATAGTACCAACTGATCTTGTATTATCACCACTCAGAGGATGGACTCCAGGAGTATCACCATTCACCGGACCTTCTTGCCAAACTTGGTTAGTCGACAACAAATCATTAGTAAGCCGCAAAGTTGCAAATATAGTCCACTGATTCCCCTCAAGAGTGGCTGAAATATTTGGCACTTGGAAGCTCAAAGGACCCTGTTGCAGCGACGGCGTGCCAGAACCAATAGGAGAAGTATAAGCCACGATGCCCCTAGTTGAGTTTTGAAAGGCCACAAGACACTGTGAGCCTGCCATTCTTTGGCCTGATGGGTTCAGTGCCCATGCCACCCATTGGGATGAGCTCGTACTCACGCGGCGGAAGGCGAGATCGACGGTGTTTGTTGACGAATCATAATTCCAGTGGAGAAATGAATTCAGCACCGGAAGATCTCTGCATGTGCTGTATAATTTGTTGTTGGCGAAGGCCTGGCTTCCGCAAGTTTGTTGTGCGTATGACGAAGCAAAAAGAGCAGCAACCAAACCAAAGAACAAAGCACATGCTATAGCTTTGTTCACCATGTTGATCTACAGACGCAAATCAAATCCTTGGAATGAAAACAAGTTCCTGAAAGCACTGAAAGTGTTTTCCCAGGCAAAATGTTTCCAGATGAAAAGTCTGGGGTTTGTGCAACAAAGATGTTAGAATTTATAGAGGTTTTTTCTTTTTTTTCTTTTTCTTTTTGTGGGTTCAAAGGCTTTGTGATTTTTGACTTATTCCCCTAACAACTCTGTGATGGAAGCATGCAAGAAAGTCTAAATGATGGGTGAATCTTTTTCCAGGTCTTTGTTTAGTTATTTTTCTAACTTTTGAAAGATCAAGCTGAGTCTCCATTTTCCAACTCTTCTCTTTGTTCACACCTTCCTTTTTGTTTTTTTTGTTTTTTAACCTTTTTCTCGGTCATCAAATTTCCAAAAAAATTGGTTTATATTCTCATGACGTTGCATACGCGTCATGACAAGATGGAGGTTGGTATAATTGGTGAACACATGTACGAATTTTTCAACTAATAATACACCTAATTTAATTCTGCAATATGAAATTTATTTGGTGTAACTAAAGAATAAGATAGTGCCCTAATTTAAAATATTGTTACGTGGATTGCTAGCATATGATTTTTAAAATTCAATAGTGACATGTCATGTAATCGTGCTGCCTAAAATAAGTAAATATGTTTTGTATTTTTTGCAAGTTATTGTTACCCTTTGACCAGAACTTTACACAGAACTATTGTATAATTTTTTAAGTTCATCTTGGCGCATAATCTTCATTGACCAAAGCTTTGGTCTCATATTTTTTTGACCAAGCTATAAAATAGTGTTTGCTAGTTATCAAATGAAGGACGAAATTAAAAAGAAAAGGAAAAGGAGATGATATAAATAAAATGTGAGAACGTGTCTTCCTCAGGCCCGCAGCCGGGTCAACATTGCTCACTCGAGGAGTTTGTTTTTTCAAAGAAAATAATTTTGATAAATAATTTTTTTTTAATTTATTTCTTCTTATCTTATCTTTTTTTGGTTAAGGTACGGGAAAATTTTTTGGGGAAAATTTTGAGAAAATAATGGGACTCAGTAATTTTTTATCTTTTTTTTTTAAATTTTTTTATGCCTATTGATGAACATAGGATAAATTGAATATGTATTTCCTCTTTATGTGAGATTATCAAATTTATATTTAGCTATAAATGAAAAGTAAATAATTAAAGGATCCTCTGTTTTTTTTTTAATACCGATATTACAATAAGACTATAATTCATATTATACGAGATTACTGCTGATATTTATAATTAAACTATTGTTCCGATTAATTTTCATAACTACTATTTATATTTACAATCAGACTATTATTGAAACTAATTTACATTAAAGAAGTATTATTCAAAATTTTTAAAGGTAATTTTCTATTTGTATAAAATAGTCCCTAGCTTCTGTTCAAATGGCTAACTTGCCCAAGTAATCTTGGGTTTTGACCAACACAATTTCAAGTAGGGAATATTTGAGTACAGGGTCAGGGACCCGGTTGATATAAATTGACATAGTATATCCTAGTTTAGTAATTTTATAACAACACAAAAAACAAAAAATCAATAAAAGGACCCCATATGCCGTAATACAAAACTTGTAGTTGTGAAAGACTTGTCACTTTTCACTTAGAATTTAAGAAGCCAAGCGCAACTCAAACTAAAATTCAGGCTTAAAGTAATTATCATCATCGAAATTTAATCCAAGCTCTAAATTAAAGAATGAAAAGGAAGAAAAATACTGAAAAGAACGAAATACAAATACATTTTGACAATGGTGTCTTGCCTTTTTATTTACAGTAAAGAAGTTCAGTCTCCAGCAACACTCCTCTCCTCACAAAACTGGAACTTCTATTACAATTTACAACGCATTAAGTTACACCTCTGGTTCTAGCTATACTGTCCTGGCAGCATGACCGTTTGCTCCGTTTACTCCATTGGTTCTCTGATTTTGCTTCTCTTTATTTGCCTTCTTCCTCTTTGTAACAATTGTCCATGTAATTGCTTCCAAAACAGCGGAGATGATGCCCAATGATATGGCAGTGACAGTGTCCGCATACCACCACTGAATCTCAGGATCCAAAAGGCCCTTCAACACAATGAACACACTCATAACAATTGTAGCATATATAGCCAACGGCCCAATGGTTGATGTTCCAATATAGTCTGTACTTGTGATCTGGCTTTGGCCTCAAAACCAATGCAAGCACCTGCTTGTATATAAGAAGATTGGCAAACAAGCAAATAACTGAATGTGCTAAATGAAAGGTGAGTTATTAGTATCCACCTGAAGTGTCGCAAGGGAGAACAGAACCCCGCGAACCTGATAAATTGATGAAACTTGAAGCTTAAGCAGCACATGCAAAATGTAATCATCATCAAATAAAAATTCAGAAACTCTGTTAACCAAGCACTCACATTTCTTTTTCTTTGTCTGGAGTCGAAGTCACCGCCATTTGATGCAATCTGCCCTGTCCTAAAATCAATGGTTCCAACCGATCTCGCGTTGCCTCCAGTCACAGGATGCCTGCCAGGAATGTTTCCATTCATTGGACCTTCTTGCCAAACTAACAAGAAGCCTCTTCCAGTGTGGGGGTCCCAGAGCCGATGGCAGAAGTATAAGCTCAAATGGCTCCAGTTGAATTCCGAAAGGCCACAAGACACTGTGAGCCGGCCATTCTTTGGCTTGAAGGGTTCAGAGCCCATGTTTCCCACCGAGATGATGAGGTGCTGCCCGTAGGCCTGCGGCGGAAAGCAAGATCAACAATGGTTGTTGATGGATCATAAGTCCAGTGGAGAAATGAACTCAATGCAGGAAGATCACTGCATGTGGCGTACACTCTGTTAGGGAAACTGTGACTAGTACATCTTTGTTGTGCAAGTGACGATAAAACAAAAAGACAGGGATGGCAAAATTACCTACCAAACCGTCCAAATTCACCCGTAAAAACCTACCCGCTGCAGGTAATTTTATAGGTTATTGGCGGGTTTGGTATTTCAAAATTAAATTCACTGAGGGTTACGGATGAGTTTGATATTAAGAAAAAATCTGCCGGATAACAATGCTAGTATCCACCAACCTACATTCTTTATTTTAATTATTTATATTTTTAATTTTAATCATAAAATTACATTAAAAAATTTAATTATAAATATATTTAAGTTAAAATTTTTAATTCCTAAACCTAACTCATCTCGCTGCAACATATATACAATAAGCTTTCAATAAGTAAAAATTTTTAAATTTTTAAATTTAATATTACTAATATTTTATTTTACTTTAATTGATTTTGTTTGTTTTGCCTTAACGACAATTGCATAAAATTTACTTACTAATATTATTGATAATACTTGTATATTGATTAAAAGATAGAGCAAGACATTGATATTAGTGATAATGATTTACTTATAATAGAAATATTTTGTGTTAGATTAATATATTTTGTGTATTTTTTTAATGTTGAAATTTTAATTTCTTATTTACATTGATAAAATTTAGGATTGAGTATTGTTTGCCGATTTTTTGGGCTATTATTATATATTTATAGTTTGAATTATATAATTTAAGGTTTTTATGTGTTATTAAAATTATTTTTTATATTTATGATTTTAAATAAGAAAACCCGCAAAAAAAAAAAAAAAACTTATGTTTGTTTTGTGGAGCTACAACAAGTTGATAAAGTAAGATGGGAGTGGTCAAGAAGAATGGTTTGAAGAATTTGAGGAGTTGAATGTTTAGACTAATTCTAGAGTGAGAGGTGTTTCTCATTTGTTTCTGTTTTTTTTTTTCCAATAATTCTGACTTCAGCAGGTTGTGTTGATGCTTCGAGTCCGCGTCGGCACTACAAAATAAAAGCATTAATATTTAGGCCTGCCCATTCTGCAACTTGGAGGGAAACTGCTTTACATTTTACGTACTGGGAGCCTAGTCTTTTTTTTTTTTTTTTGATTACATGAGACTATTGCTCAGATTACAACTCATATTAAATGAGACTATAACTGCTATGTACAAAGCAGACTATTACTGGGACTAGATATCAATTCGTATGAAGCACTGCCCAGACTTGAAATCCTCTATAATATTCGAGGACTGTCTACTCCACTCACACATGTTCGAGGACTGTCTACTCCACTCACACATGTTCGAGGACTGTCTACTCCACTCACACATGAGCGAGGGAGAAGACTACCTTCACTCAAATAATTGAAGAAGGAATAACCCCCACAATGCGTTTGTGGGGGTTCGAACTCAAGGGTGGCTGCTTCTAGGCAAACCTCCTGGCTGTCTCTGCACCCCTACCTCCTTTATCACTGAGCGGTCATTTAGGGGCCTTAGCTGGTGCTGCCCTCGACGAAGCTATCCCCCTCGTCGCACTGGCCGACTTACCCTTAGCCATATCAGGAGTTGCCTCGATTTACCGCGCTCAGGGGCCGCCCCCCTGATCGGCTAAACCGGATGGAGAGCCTAGTCTAAGTCTATCAACTTGGTTTACTATTCTATTCAGGAAATACTGCTTCACATTCTGTTGAATCTAGTCTACACATTTGTTTAAAAAAATACCGGCTTCTCGGTACAAATTAATTTCAATTTTTTTCTTGCAATTGTTATTATTATCATTAATGCTACCGACGAAACTATCTATATAAAATCACCATGGCCACGATTCATGAGGCCATATAAATAAAAAAATTATTATTATTATTTTTTCAATTAATTTTTTTTTTTTTTTGTGTCGTATTAATTTGTACATGGCCATTATTAAAAAAAAATGTCTCTTAGCTTTAACGTGAATGGAATGGTGGGAATAGAATCTTCCTTTGACCGAAACCTTTTACATACACAGGAAAACGACGTTGCATCAAGTCCTGTGGGGTCCATCTTTTGCCGTGTCCGCTCTTCCCTCTTAAACTCAACCACACGTCCTCCTCCCACCGACGTCGTTTTCGGAACCAAACGTAAAGCCTACGCTCCGCCCCTCCCCCGCCGGCCACTCGGCATAATTTTTCTGTTCTGTACGGATTGCACGTCAATTTTGTTTATCTTTTGAAAAAATAAATTTACAAAATTAAAAACAAACTGTATATTAGGACGGGTCAAAACGTTTGCAATTACAAAGAAATGGGCTAGATTCAATTACGACCTCCATGTTTTCGAGCCACGACGTAGGTCCACCGTCCACTCTTGTTACCTCTCGAAAATCTCTTTCTCTTTCTCAATATTTACTGATTTAATAAACATTTAAGAAAGTATTATTTTGGCCGAGGACATACATATAAAACCAAGAAATGAACTCATCCTGTCACAAAAAGATTTTCTTTTTCACTTTGATAATGTAAGCAATTTTCATCTTTTTTTTTTTCTTTTTTCTTTAAATCCGCGATAACATTATAAAGACTACGAATTATGTCAGCAAAGCATCAGCAATACGTGTATATTGGGACAAAAATTCAAACACCTACACAGACAAAAAGATTTTTTTTTTTTTCCTACGACGCAACAACCATCCGTCTTTTTCACTTGGAAAATAGACAACACCGTCGTACTTGAGGGTTTAGTTAAAGGTCAGGATAACCAATGGCAGTGATCCCTTCTTTTACAAACAACACGGTTTCATCTGAATCGGATTTCTATTCTAGCAACGCTTGAACCCCCCAATCACTCCTTTCCTCAAAAGCAGTACTCGGATGGCCAATTGATTATTATTAATCGATGCATGCAATGATGAAGCAAGAAAACTGACATTAATGTTGGAAAGTACGCTGACCCCTTGTTCAAAATTCAAAAAGGTTATTGGTGATAATTTCGCAGTATCAAGATTTCTCACCAACCCATTTGAGGTCACATCTGGCCAGAAATTAATTCTCTTCTTAAAACCAATCAATCCATATTAAGCCCAAATGGCAGGTTGCCAAACTCTAATGTGAGTGAATCAAAGCACTAATCATAGTCTTCAGAGGTGAGTTTGTGGTGGCTTTAATTATGTTATAGCCTGGATTAAGTTTAAATGTAGTAGTTGTGGTTAGGCTGCTTAACAACAAACCTGAATTCTCTCTCATTCGTCTCTTAAAACACTTCTGTTGTACAACTATTTTTGGTTTAAATTCCACTCAGATTGTTTAGCTCAAAAGCACACACAATGTGAACAAAAATAAAATCCATCCATCGACTCTGCCTGAATTCATACAATAAAATTTACTATCAATAATTTTTCTGCATTTCTCTTACTCTCCATTAATCTTCAGAACCCACTACAAGCCAAAACACAAAGTGACCAAGTCCAGAATTTTAAGTTTGTGCATCTTTTTAGGGCTAACATGAAGTGCAAAAGCAGTCTTTGTAGACCTTTAATTGCCTAAACCAACCATGGAAAAAGTACAATGCTTTCTCTGCCATGTATGAAGTACAGACTAGTCTCCGGTAACTTATTAGAAAGATTCAAACATACCCACCAAATCTTTCTGCACCTATAAGCCACCTAAACTAAAGGACAGAAACATTTGAGTTATACTTTTCCATATAATACAAGAAAGATGATAATCAATCGGTTAGATAATACACGTTAATCCTATGTCATTTAATCACACTAAAAGAAAACGTGTTCTAGAGGAATCAATAAATTCCTTGTCAAACAAGAAAAGTTTCTGTTTCTTTTATTGGGCAAAATAAATATCTCATACCTTTCTTTTTTTTGGCTTTACGGACGATATTCTGGAACAGTTCAAACCAAAATATCTCTTACCGGTCACTTAAATTGGTTTTAAACTTAGAATAGAAGCTGTTAGTCAGTAGGAGAAAAGCAGAACCAAAAAGACCATCATGAACCAAAACAATTGGAGAAAACTTTCATGACTACTCTATCATGAACCAAAAAAATTGGAGAAGCTTTTATGACTAATCTATCGTGATCCATTTAGCCAATAATACAATTGCGTTATCTAGAGCGGCAGCCATCACTTCTCCTATAAAAAGCCCCATTATTACTCTCCAATTTACAGACAATTCATTTCACACTCCTAAAACTCATCTCTTCAAAATTAGGCATGAATCAAGAAAAGATAGAATCCACACTTAGAAATATTATACCACTCTCATTGTCACCATCTGCTTAACTACTTCTTTTCCAACTTTTTCAGTTTTAACTCTAACAGTTTCATTCATATAGGCCCAAAAGCCCAAGCTTCAATGAAACCAGGCTCAGTTTGCAGATTCTGGGCAGCGCCGTGAAAATTCAGATTTTTGACAAGAAATTCTAACCTTTCTGCTCCGTTTCATTCTGTAAACATAAGTTTTGACCCTGCATTGCCCACAAAATCTTCAAATCGCTGAAATATCTCTATACACACGCATCAGTAACCCTTCATATATCCAGTATTAAATGGATCTATTCTCAGAAACCATCTTCATAATCAGCATTATTCTATCTTTATTCCTTGTTTCATCAGCTCAAACCTGCAAAAACTATACCTTTGCAAGTGACCGAGTCTTCAGTTCTTGCAGCGAGCTTCCTGTGCTGCAGGCCAATCTCCACTGGAACTACATTCCAGAAACAAAAAGTGTTCATATAGCATACAGAGCCAACCAAACACCTACAGGATGGGTGGCATGGGCAATCAACCCAGCTGGAACAGGCATGGTTGGGTCACAAGCTATTGTTGCTTTCAGACATTCTAATGGGACAATGGCTGTTTACACAACACCAATAGACAGCTACAACCCTTTAATGCAACCGGGAATTTTAACCTTTCCGGTTTCCAATGTATCTGCCACATATGCCAACAGTGAGATGACAATATTCGCTGTTGTTGGTCCATTAGTTAATGGAACTACTTTTAATCATGCCTGGCAAGCAGGTCCAGTTTCAAATGAAAATCCTCAGATTCATTCAACTTCAGGGCCGAATATCGAATCAATGGGCACATTGGATGTGTTGTCATAGGAACAAACCTGCGAGGAAATGTTTAGAATGTGTCCAAGCTTGCCTCTCTATGTCCCAAATGCTTTACATTCCCGCATGAGTTCAATTATTACTCTTGTAATTGTTGTGTCATCATTGGAATCCTTATGCATCACCATCACCAGAATGATTCAAGTGGTTGTTTAAGTAAACCTTGCAGACACCAGAACAGCTATAACAATATTTTGTTTATTGTATTCTCCAAATAGCGAAGAGATAAATTGCAGGCATGTTTGGCCTAAAGAAAGATAAGAATATCAAGATAATAATCAAAAAGCAACAGTAATGTATCTCTATGGTTTATGAATTCAGCTTGTACATTGTATCCCTTAAGATGAAAGGCTGAATTACGCAGTTCTGTTGTGTACAAATAGGATATGGGATACAACGAGATGAATAAGGTGAATAAATAACACAGTCCACACATCCTCAGCTTCTCAGCATAAACACAAAACCACCATGGGGGAGTTTCTTTTAGGGCAAAAAATAAAAACATGTAGCTCCGTTAGGATTATGCATGTTGAACCACGTTACCAGTTAAAAGAAGCAGCTCCTCTCGCTTGGCATTTTCCACTAGCAACTCCAAAGTCACCTGTGAATACGTCCCATTAAAATCGAATAAAACATGAGACAAGCTACCTGACACTGACATAAACGAGTTCTTCCAATATGAAAGTTTACTGAGTGTTATTCAACTAACTTGAACATCCCTTATTCTAGGACATCATTTACAAGCTGTCCACTGCCTGTAGTAATTATACCCTATTTAGTTTTATCAATTAATTGAATCAGACAGTAATTAAGCAGTCACAAACACCTATAGTTAAAATTCCGTAATGGACCCCAAGGTAGAGATATTGCGGGGAGGAATTAACCAACATAAGCATGCGCACTAATACTCTTGATGAATGTCACTACATCTTCTGATGGTTAAAGACAAAGTTTGCTCACAGATGGTTAGAGACAAAGTTTGCTCACCTCTTTGAAGATTTCACTATGGGAAATGTCCCGGAAGCCCTACACCAACCGTAATATTAGTCAATAAAATCTCGATACACACACACACACAGCCACATAAATATAGAGAGAGTGAGAGAGACCAATTTTCGAAATAAACTAAGAGATGCTCCATTTGATTCTGCAATCTTAGCACGGAAGATGTGGATCCCAAAATTCTCAACTGCATAGGCCATCATCATCAAGACAGATTCCTTTGCGAGTCCTTTACCACGGCTATGCTAGCAAGAACAAAACGACACAAATAAGACTGAAAAGCAAACCAACATCTCTGATTTTTCCACTGGTCTACGAAAACTGATCAATGAAGTCCATTCAACATCTGCCCTATATTAATCCAACAAATCTCTAAGCACAATGCTAATACAATACGGACAGTGTAACCACAGTCGGAGACAGCAACAACAAAAACAGAATAACCCACGCCAACAGAAGAATCTTAATGACAAGTAATAATAATTAGTCTCTACAATCAATAGATGCTGCTTTTCATGAATTTATAGTAAATAAACCTTTTTTAATCAGAATTCCCCATTTCAAAAAGCAAATTGGGAACTTATTCAAAGAAGTACAAGGCTTTTTATGAACATGCACAAGCACAATGCCAAAAGAAGGTACCTTTTGGGCTCAGCAATCATTATCTCAATCTCCGCTAATCCCAAATCATCCAAGTCATTCATGTAAATATTCACATCACCAACCATGGCTGCAAAAGAACTTGCCATTACTTTTTCACGAATGGTAAATAATACAACATAACACATGAAGCGAAACCTCATACGACTGAAATTACAAGTATCCCAAACTACAATCTCTCCAGCAATTTCAACAGCTGAAGTGTGAAGATAAAAGGGGCAAAATGCAAAAATTTTAATTTTTTTTTTTAATTATCATTCATGGCCAAATTGAACTGACCTTCCACATGGGGATCTCCATGAACAAACGTTCCCTCTATCATATCCTTGTCCAAAACAATGAAAGTTTTCTCTGAGAAAAAAAATAAAAATAAATTTAATTAATAAAAAATAAAACAAGTTAAAAATTGAGCACAAGCAAAACGCAATTGAGAGAGGGAGGGTCGAGAGAGAGAGAGAGAACTGAGGGGGTCTTGGCACCAGGAGAGATGCATTTGGTACTCTTGCTCGAGGGTGAGAGGCTCGGACGCCGTCGTTTCAAGGAGAAATGGGTCTTGCATCCACTGGTGGTACTTTGGCACGTGTTCTTTCATGTAAGGTACAAGCACCACCTTCTCTCCCTCCAAGCTCACTCCAACCATTCTTTGCATCACTGCTTCTTTATCATGTATTTTCGATCGGGAGATGAAAAAAAACAAACAGAGAGCTTTCGCTCGATGGCTGACAGCAGCAGATAAGTGTTTCCCTTAAAATAAACAACTAATTAACTCGAAACTTTCAAATTATGTAATATATATTACGCAAACCGTAATAATTAAAAGACGAAATTGTCCTCTTTGATAGATTTCAATTAAAAATCAAACCCATAACATAGGTGAGGTGTGCTGGCGTAAAGGTACGTAAAATACGCCAATACGCGCAATTAATAAGACAATTAGTTGTCCATTCAAAAAATAATAATAATAATAATAAGAGAATTAGTTGTTTTGTGCAATTTTATTTGAGGTTAAAATAGTCAATACAATGGTGGGGTTTCGAGAGAGTTATTGAGGGGTGCCAATAGCTCAACTCGAAAATAAACAACAAAATTAAAAAAAAAAAAACAATTTGGAAAAGCTCGATATAAACGTAATTATTTATATTTGACTTTGGGGTCCGTTTGATACACCGAAAAAACAAATGTGGCGGCAAAAAATTTTCCCGGTAAGAACTCTGGCTTTAAATATTTTTCTTATTTTCTTCTTTGGGATTTCTTTGCCTGTTTTAATGTATGATAATTTGTTTTATTTTTCCCCTCCTTTTTGCGGGAATTTTGTGCGCTTTCAGGGAGATGAAGATTCTGATCAAAGCATTTCTGGTAATTTAATTGGCATTTCATATTGGGCTGCCGTTATTTTTGAATTTATGTATACAATTAACACTGTACGCGTTTTAAGCATTTCTGTATTTTTTTTTATTTTTTACAAATTTTTTTATTTGTAGATGAGGAAGATTTCAACGTCGATTTACGAGATAATTGTGTTTCGTTTGGTGGGCCATCGGCGAAAGATGTCAGTTTTCAATTTACCAGTTTAATTGTCATTCGATTTAATTGTTGAATGAATTGTCAGTAAAATTTACTTAAATTTCTCCAAATCGTCGTAATTGATGTGATGATGTTGAGTTTGTAAATTTGGAGGCATTTGTTTGTTTTATTTATTCATGCTATGATTTTTGTAAATTGATAGGAAGCAGTACAACTTCAATCGCGTCTAGACATACTGAAAGGTAACCGCAAAACCCTAGTATCATTTTGTAATAAAGTGTTATTTTCATGTCATTGTGTGCATTCAAGCAAGGGTCATATATTGTGATTGTTTATGGTTTTGTTTTGTCATCGACAATCATGTTTAGTTTTCAAAGCACAGATTTGGTTTCTGACATACAGGTACTCATGGAGTAACTTGTGGAAGGATTGCTGGCAATTTATCACCAAAGGCAAGTGATTAAATTTGAATAGAAGTTTCAATTTCCGACCAGTTTTCTTAGGAGACACTGACATTTGTGTATGTCGCTGTAACAGAAGCAAACAAGTGCCTTTGTCGAAGATGAGGTTGAAATGCCTGAATTTCCTGATGAGGTTGGCTTTATCTTCTCGCCAAGGAAGGCATCGACATGTTCCTCAGATGAAGAAGCAATATCTGCTAATGAGGTATTATATCCAATAAGGTTTAGGATTAGCTATTATGTGTTGACTCTGTCTGTGTAGTCATCTGCGTCTATCTTTTCATGGATGTGCTGCTCCCAAGCGAATTTTTGTCCTTGTTACTTGACATAAGAATTATTTACAAGCTCCCTCTTTATTTAGAAAGCAAATGCGCTCCCAAAATTTTCACTCACTCCTGGCATTAAGACATTCCACAAGGATGGATTTCATGATTTTGGAAGTGGGAGGCTAGATGGGGAGAACACATGGTCTGTAGTAAGTAAAGAAGCTAAGGCACTTGTCCACTTAAATGAAAATGCTTTATGCTCATCATCATCACAGCCCACCTGCAAAGTAAACAAATCTGGTAAAGGTACTCTATGATTGTTTAATGGTGCTTGATAATGTTTTTCCTTTATAGTTTCTGTACATTTCTATCTAAAAAAAATTGTTGTGCTACAAGTTAAACCAATAAACCTAGTTAAATACAGTAGTTTGCTGCCATTTGAAGTGTCTCTAAATACATGTAATGTTTTAGTTCTTAAATGTTTGTACGTAAATCATATATTTCAATGTAATCTATGCCAGAAGCTCAACAACGCCTTGGTCTCAAATTAATTGCTGTCAGCTGCAAGAATGTCTGCATATGGAAGTTAGATTTCACCTTCTGAGTTGGAGCTTATTCTCAAAAAATTGCTAAATGAAAGCTAAAGGGAAAAATGAATAAGACAGAGAACAGTTAATGTGCTTTGAGCTATGTGATGCACTGTTGTTCACACATTTGTGCTCTACCATTTGTGAAATACTAATGTAATCATTCTTTATTGGATGAATAATATCCAGATGTTAATATTAGCAAAGAGATATCTTATGCATAAGATCACTCGAGTATTTAATTCATATTGCTGGAGTTCATTTATGTGGCTTTGGAAACGACAATCAATTATTTCTTGCCTAGTTTTTTATGCCCTGCGCTCTGCAGGTATCCAAAGCAAATCCAAGCCAAAATTTTCATTCCGCTTTCAGTCACATAGGGAAGGACTCTCTTCTCCTTACATTTCAAAGGATGATAATGGTATTCCATGCAAAGTTGATGAATTACCTGAAAGGATAATTGCTGAGTGCAAAAAAAATTCAGTTGCTGGGCTTCTTGAAGGCTTCCCTGGAAAGAAGGTAAGGCAATCAGAAATGGTGCCTGATGAAGTAGAAGATCCACACTGGGGTGATGATCCTTCAGTGGCGGAGCATTTGGATGGCCTTCGGGATAACTCGAGCTTACGAAGAAACTCAAAGATGGTAGCTTTCTTCTTTGATCAATGCCTCTTTCCCTGTACTGCTCTCTATACCCAGTTTAATCAAATATCTAGTGCAGAATAGCAGAACCAGAGGGAAAAGGATGCAAGTTTTTTCAAGGAGAAGTATTTCACAACTAGGAGACAGAACTATTGACTGTGAAGACCTTGAACCCATGGGGAGTGGATCATCGAGTGATAATGAGGTACTACCTGGTTTCAATAGCTTTACTATGGTGTATGTCGCTGAATTCCTTAATTTTATGTAATCTTATCTGCATGATCACTTAGGCCAGTTATCAAAACCCAAAACCTGCATTCCCTGAAGTGAAGAGGCAAACTATTGTGGATAGGTTTCAGGAAGCATTGGGTACTACCTCGAGAGATGAAGCTGCCTTTGTTGCTGTACCTAGATCATTTGGGTAAATGACAAGACTAGAGTCTTCCTTCAACCCATGCCTTAGATGATTGTCAAAGTAAATCTTTAATGAGTAACTATATACCAAATGTGTTTTGATGCTTCTCAATTCCACAGTGTTGGGTTATTTGGGAAGTTGCAGCAGGTTATGCAGAGTGAAAAAGAGACAGATTTGGATTTTTTGGAGTTACAGACCAAGGCCAGCCCAAATAGTAAGACCTTTCAATTGTTAATCTTTCTTTTTCTCTTTTGTAGAAAACATGCCTGCTCATGGAAATGGATTTGCGTTGACGATAGACTGTTTTGTTGTGCAAGACAAAAAAGTTTGTGCTCATTAACCCATTGCTTATTCCTAGTGTTTTCTTCAGATGTTTCCTCAGATGAACCAACCTGCCTCAATGTAAAAATCCTTTCAAGATACTTGGATGCAAAGTTGATAGTTTGTCATGTTTCTTCTAGCAAGGACATTGAGGTCAAGTTTCATCCCATCGATAGTTGCACTTGCTCTTAACAATTTGTAAATTTTTCAGTGATATTTTTCACATACACACACACTCTTTCTGTTTGTAAGTGGATGTTTTGGAGAGAGGATTCCATTCAGGAATCAGGATCTAACAGCATCTGTCTATTAACTGCAAAAGCACTTCTGTTCATGTACCCAATAAAGGAAAACTGAAGGTGCATTCTGCTTCTACAGGACCCCCAGTGGCCACAGAGTAACCAAAAAATGGGAAATGGAGGAAGAGAGAGGACAATTATTTTCAATCCAAGAGTTTGCTGTGATGTTGACCTTGAAGTTGGAAGTTCAATTCGTATTCACCCTCCCTGGTATGCACATCAAAGTTGAAATCTTGTTTTTGAGTGATGTCAAAGAACCATCTGTTGAATTAGTTAGATAATCACTAGTTGTCTTCTGAGCCATTTGAATGGAAGTAATACAGTTCAATCATATGAAGCTTTTTTCGGGTAAACTTCTGGGCAGGAAAGAGGTTCAGGTCAGGGGGAATGATGAGAGCATTATTTTATCTACGTATTTCTCCCAAATTTCTGCATGAGCTGTCGGGTTTCTTTCTGGAGCCGACGAACAATTACTTTCATTGCCTGAACAAGTTTTACTTGGTGAATTGGGATTCAGCAGAGTCATCCAGCGCCACTTATCAATAATTGTTAATATAATATATATAGTCGCGAGATTTTGAGTACTTATGATGATTGTATCTTCCAGAGTTACTAGATTAGTACACGACACAGGGTGATACCTAGTGAATGTTTCAATGAAAGCTCGTTTGCTTCTTGTCACTAAGTTATGTTTACGGTAAAATTTAAGAAGTGGATTTTGGTCATGAGATGATTCACATTCGTTTGCTTCTTGTCAGTAAGTTATGCTTATAGTAAAATTTAAGAAACGGATTTCGGTCATGTAATGATTCCACAATTGAGCACGCCGTCCATTGTACACCCCGAAGATTTCACTGTTGCAACTTAGCTTAAAAGCCAAGCTCCACTTCAGATTCCCCACTGAAACACTCTTCCATTTTCCAATAGAAAAAAGACAACACAGATAAGAAAATTGTTTAATTAAAGCAAATGGTCCACATATACCTCCCCCGATATCATGCGCCCACTATTTAAGTTACATGTTTAATTCACTCATTCACATCTACCAAACTAAGACATCATGTTATCTTGCCTTCAAAGCCAAGCACAAGCACAATCTTCTTACAAATGCCCAATGGCAATCATTACCCACCATTTTCTTTTGCATCAAAAAGAAACATTATTATCAAACACATAAATGTTAACAAAAGCATGCTACTTCTTTGAACCCTAACCAATTCCTCTCCTCTCTTCTTTCACCCCCAATATGCCTCTCCTATTCTTCTTCTTTCTCTTCACTTCCCGTCTACACGTTGTACTTTCATCACATTGCTCTACCACTACTGCAACAAAAACTTTTCAAAAATGCATGACACTCCCCACACAACAAGCCTCACTCGCTTGGACCTTCCATGCCCACAATGCCACCTTAGACCTTTGCTTCTTTGGCACTTTCATTTCACCCTCCGGTTGGGTCGGTTGGGGCATAAACCCTAGTTCCGCAGAAATGACGGGAACACGTGCCCTAGTGGCCTTCCCAGATCCTAACTCCGGCCAACTGGTCCTTCTTCCTTATATTTTAGACCCAACTGTCAAGCTCCAAAAATCCCCTCTTCTGTCAAGACCTCTCGACATCAACCTCATTTCGTCCTCCGCTACCCTTTATGGTGGTAAAATGGCAACTATACACAATGGTGCCTCAGTCCAAATCTTTGCCACTTTAAAACTTGTCTCCAATAAAACCAAAATCCACCACGTATGGAACCGTGGCCTCTATGTCCAAGGCTACTCCCCAACTATTCATCCCACAACATCTAACGATCTTTCATCAATTGCCACCATTGATGTCATGTCTGGCTCAACTGCAGTGCAACACAGCAACATCAAGTTATTAAGGACGGTTCACGGAATCATAAACGCCATTGCATGGGGAGTTTTGCTTCCCATTGGAGCTGTTACCGCGCGTTACTTGCGGCACATTCAAGCACTAGGGCCATCATGGTTTTATGCCCACTCGGGGATCCAACTCTCAGCATTTTGTCTGGGAACAGTTGGTTTTGCCATTGGAATTAGGCTAGGGGATCTGTCACCGGGGGTTGTCTACGGGCTGCACCGTAAGCTCGGGTTCGCGGCATTTTGCTTGGGGGCACTGCAGACACTAGCACTGCTGTTCAGGCCGAAGACCACAAACAAGTTTAGGAAGTATTGGAAATCATATCACCATTTTGTTGGGTATGCTTGTGTGGTGCTTGGAGTCGTGAATGTGTTCCAAGGATTTGAAGTGATGGGAGAAGGCAGGTCTTATGCTAAGTTGGCTTACTGTTTGTGTTTGTCAACATTGATTGGTGTTTGTATAGCTTTGGAGGTGAATTCTTGGGTGATTTTTTGTAGAAAATCTAAGGAAGAGAAGCTTAGAAGAGAAGGATTAATTGGCGGGTCCGACAAAGGAAGTGGAAGCCACAGTTTTGTAAGTTATAACTAGAAAGTCTGAATTGTTCCTGTAATAGGTAATCAAGGAACGAACTTTTTGTGTCAAATGTATCATGTGCCTCTTTTTTTTCTCTCTGCTTTTTACCCCTGATTACTGGAAAGCAAGCAAATTCTTTTGTTGAAATGGAATATGGCTTCTTCTGTAATCCGATTATTTCTTCGTTTTTGCCCAATACAAAAGCATTATTTATAAATTATTTATAAAAAAATTAAAAATTAAATAAATAAATCATGTCAAGAATGGGATTCGAACCCATGCCCTTTCGGACCAGTACCTGAAACTGGCGCCTTAGACCAACTCGGCCATCTTGACTTCGTTGGCGTTGTGGTGCGGAAAATGCATTTTAGAAAGAACAAAAGCACAGCAGCTTTACGTGAGCTCATTAACGTACGCGCATGCAGCCATGAATATACAATTTCCAAGTCACACGAATTCTCTTAACTGGCATAGCCATGGCGTGTCGGCACTTACTCCTATGACCTATCACTGCTCTTGCTCGGGAAGAACAAGAAGCTACCCGCAAGCCCTGTCATCCTATATAGCATGTAAGTTGGTGGACATATATGGCGTTCGTTGCTGACGTCCGACAATGGCTTGAAGCAAATGCCGCCTTGAAGGGTTTCGCAGACACTGCAACTCCACAAGATGCGACATAACCTAGACTTGTCTGTTGTCACCTTGTTAATTTGGAAACCGGGGAAAATTCCTGAAATTCACTCACTCTATCTCTATATGTACTACTTCCCAATTTTTAAAATTTGAAGCATCTTTGAGACCCTTTGTGTTGTGGTTGTGCATGATCGTCCTTCTAGGTCAAAATATTCAAGCAATTGATTGTTGATTGATAAATGGAATACAACGATAGCTAAATATTAACCACTAAAAGACACGTGATGTAAAATCCGTTCCATAAGAGCTCAAGAGACCTCGAGTAAATGTGCTTGGCCCGTGCCACGACTGAATTGGTCTGAAAATGGGTTCCAAAACTGCACCCACAAGTTTTAGAGAGCAGGAAAGTGTTGTGTCACCCCATGCGTCGTTCGCATTAATCATGTGTTTCTTACTTAGGGTCAACACAAACAGCCTGTAAAGGTTGAATCGTTGAATGTGAGTTGATAGATCTCATCAACCACACAGCGAATCAGGATGCAAACAAGAATGCTCCACGTTCCGCACCCACTTTATCAATTGCTTAGTTGTTGTGCTTCGATAGTCTAGTCGCCTCTTCCTATCCCCATCAGAAAACAAAGCCAATGAACACAGCAGACAAATTGGTCTCACTTTAAGGTGTCTCTATCATACACATCATAAGCCTTTTTCATCACAATTCTTTATACAGGGAAGGGAGCTAACTTCCTTGCTGTACTGAACTTTCATTCTCTTTTTTCCCTTGTTCATGACTTAAATATTAGTTGACAGGTAGAGAGTCTTTTTAACACCTTAAATTTGTAGTAAAATTATTTGTAACAGATACAATTGAAAAGAGATTAAACACCAACAGAAATGCTTCATACAAATTAATAGGGGCCTTACCTGTAAGAGTTATCAATCGACTGCTGAGAGGAAAACAGTTAACACAAGTAATTGGAATGTAACAAAAGAAATTTATCTGAAGAATAGCTAGCCCAAGCTTTTTTTAAAAAAATAGTCATAATAGCATGATTTCAAGTTTTAAATCATTGTAACAATGGCGTTGTGGCAGTACATCGAAAAGAAAGAAGAAGCATTAAATCAAAATTGAAAAGAAAAGAAAAAGTGTTAAACAAAAATTGAAAAATCCATTCAAGTAGAGTCTATTTCACAAACAAATGAAGTTTCTACTGTTGCATAAAATATTCCAATGGAAAAAAGAATCAGAATATGGGGAACTTATTGAGAGGGACCCTAGATGGGTATCCCCTTTAATGTTTCACACTAGTAATTCAACAAGAACCTCAGGTACAATCTGCTGAAAAACAAACCCAGATATTGGGACGACGAAAAAACAAAGCATGCCTGACAAGAACCCACAATATTTTGCCAGAGCCGTTACAGGACATAAAAATCTAGAAAAAGAAAAATAATAATAGTCTATACCGTTACGTATTGCTGCCTCACCGGAGATGCATAATACATTTTTTGACTATATGCCGCAATCTGATTTTACATCTCACTCAAATACCAAAAACTAAAAACCTAAAATTGTAACTCGATACTCAAGCCTCAACAGAAAATCCCTTTCAACTTCTATCAACTCAAAACTCAAGCCTTACACAAAATCCCTTGTAACATCTATCCCTAAGTTTAATTCTTCAAAACAGGCACTCCAGTTAGCTCTAGATGAACAATTTTCTTCTAACTGAAACATATTTATGAAGTGGATGTGGGAAATTCACAGTTCACCTGCTTCACATGATTATCTTCACCTATAGTGTTGTGATGACGTAATCAATCCTCCTAGGTAGCAATTCCTGAAAGGGGAGACAAATAGAAAGATATTAGTATCAAAATTAGATCCATAATTACAGAATTTCTAATGACATTTAAAATATAAAATATAAAATATGTCAGTGATGTGCAACAGCCAAAACATACAAGGAATTAAGGTGGCACCAACAACTTCAAGTGAAATCAGTAATCGTAGTCACAGTTTCATGCCTAAAATTCCACTTACTATTAAGCACATAAAGTCATTTATGCCTTCTGCTGATACTAAATATACAGAGCAATCATAAAGAATTACAATGTGTTTTTACATGCCAAAAACAAGGATACCGAACAAAAAGTAATTTATTTAGCCAACACATTGGTATTCCAAAAAAACTTAAGAATAATCTGAACAGTCTGCAAAAGAAGCCATTAAGATGAATCCTACATGAATCAGCAACATAACAAGATTTTAGAAATGTAATTTCAAAAAATATTAATAGGCAGAAAGACAGGTTTATCCCTTTATCCAAAACCAGGCACCTCCAATATCTTCATTTTATATTCATAAAGAACTAACATATAACAATTTTGTTATGAGGCAAGCGCTTTCCTTCCTGGTCTTAGGGAAAAACATTAGAATTGCAGCAAGATTGGTAAGACTACAGTCAGGAATTATGGATTTGATAGGAGGAACAAGTGCCCATTAGTTAACTCAAATACAAAATTCTTAGTCTCACTAGTCATTTCGTCTTCTCCCATAATCTTAACTGCAGGATCCTGACCAAATATCCATTAGATCGAGCTTTTCCAGCATCGGCCAGTGTCCACATAATTAGGTGCCTTCTTGCCAATAGTTTTGAGCATAATAAGTGAAATAAATAACAACATAAAAATCTTAAATTTTTATGACCTCAGAGCCAACCAACCCCATGGCACACTGTAACAACCTGAGCAAAAGCCAAGGAGCAACATATGAAAACAAATCCCTAGGCGAAATCTAAGGTTGAGAATGAGCCTCCGTTCATACTTCTTCAAAGTTAATGAACCCAACATCTTCCCTTCTCTATGCGTTTTGTTTCTTATATTTTCAGGGAAGCATCCATCCGCAAAAAAGGCAGACACATTTTTAGAGTAGAACTAAATCCTACTCAATGCGATCACTTACACGACCACAGAAATAGGAATTTGGAGCCGAGGCAGCACTTTGTAGTCATGACTTAATGATACTAAGATTGCAATGAGTCATTCACATGGCACCAAAACAGATGAAAGACGCTAAGTCTAGGAAGAAGAATAATAATTCTATCTTCTGTTGTGATAAGTATTTTCTTCACTTTATTGCTGAAACATTCTCCTAGAGCAACAGCTGTAATTTTAATCTTGAAATTTTATATGATTTTAACCAGTTCAATAAAATTTGACCACTGAACCAATAATGAATCTAAGGGTTATTTTAAAATTTAATCAAACTAGAAATATTTTATATAGATAATCCTCTTTCAGTTAACATATCTGTTCTATTATCATGGCAAGTAGAAATTCTCAGTTTAAATATCAGAGATCTAAATCTAAATAAGACGATGTTAAGAAATAGGAGATAACTGCCAACTCAGAGATAGAGGTTCAAAGAAGCAGAGCTTCATGAATACTTAAAATGTCTACAAGGCAGGACCAAGAAACACATTAAGGAATTCGTTGCATCAGAATCATGTTTCACCTAATGCAGAAGAGATGTTCTCAGCTGCAAATATGAGCTACACAAGTACGATATATTATTATTGAGTTATATTTAACAGGACCAACCATCAAACTGACCTAGACACTTGACAACAACTCTTGGTAGGATGATAAAATAAAAGTTGAAAAGAATTTTTGGAATCAATATCACGGTTCATCTTCGTATAAACCATCAATGCCACTCAAATTTTGAATACAGTGCCAGTCACCTCAAATTAGTGCACAAAAATGGAAAGTGCAAACTGTAAACAATATAATGAAACATAATAATAAGAAAAATTGCCAAGTTTTCTCAATGTTCTCTTGACAAACGCATAGTTTCCTCAAAGATTCATAATGTTCTAAAAACTACACTATCTCAACTAAAGTTTCCTACATTGATAAAGTTCTGGGAGGCACAGGAAAAGGAGCAAGCAAATGCAGGAAGATGATAAACAGAAACCCTTACCTCTATTTGACTGTCTCTTATTAACACTATAACCACCAACAAAACCAGGAGAATTTTTAGCTGAAACATCGGAAGTGCCACTACCGAGTCCATAACCAAAAGAACCTGAACCATCTCGCTCAGACGATGATGATCTCCATGTGGGATCCCCATAAACAGAACCGCCGCCGCCGCCGCCGCCGCCACCACCGCCATATAGGTCTGCAAAGACTCCATCATAACCACCATTTGAAGCTGCAAATGATGATGTTTGAGCCAAACTAGTTCCAGGATTTCTTCCATATCCTCCAGTCCCCAAGCCAAAACTATTATCTCCACTTCCATACCCAAAATTAGCATTATTGTTAGAAACATTATTACCTCCACCTTGAGCAGAAATTGCTGATGAACTCCAATTGACTCCAGTACTACCAAAGGTGTTTCCTCCAATGGTCCCGCTTCCCGATCCCATATATGCACTGGAACTAGCAGTGTTCGAGTTATAGTTAAGGCCCCCATTTCCCCACAAATTTCTGGTGACTGAGCTGAAAAAGGAAGTGTTTCCTCCATTACCTCCATCATAACCAAGAGGACTACCATACCTATTCGGATTCCCAATATAATACGGACTCAAACCCCTCCCATAACTGAGATTGCTGTTATAATTGGCATTAGCTCCAAAACTTGGGTTCAATCCCGGTTCAATCATACCCATTCCATAACCAGAACCAAACGGAGGAAAACCACTTCGTCCACCAGCAACTGGACTGAATCTACCATCCATCCTAAGTCCATAGCCCCCAACTGTGCTAGGAGTATATCCCTGAGTGTAACCATTAAGAAAACTATTGACTCTACTTAGACCATAGTGGTATCCTCCAAGTGGGCTGCGAGTAGGACCAGGTGATAGCTCTTTGGGAACTGCTCTCTTAACCTCGACCATTTTACCATTCAATTCATGAAAAGTCTTAAGCAATACCTTGTCCACTGCCTCCTCTGAATCATAAGTAATGAAACCAAAGCCTCTTGGCCTCTGGGTGTTGTGGTCATACATCACCACAACATCTGTGATTGTCCCAAACTGATCAAAGTACTTCTTAAAGTCACTTTCTGTGACGGTGGATGCTAAACCTCCTACAAAAATCTTTCGTGTACGGCCTGGACCAGGAGAACCATGAATGCTGCCACTGTTTCTATTGAGCACAATCTGGTCATCCCTAGGAACAGCTTTTTTTGCCTCAACCTGGTGGCAAAGAATTAGCATGAAAACCAAGCTCAAATAACAAGAGATCATCAAACTCTCAGAATCAACTTAAATTAGTAACTTCAAAAATCCATCAATTAAGAACATAATTGATATCATTTTAAAAATAAATGAATAAATGCATAAGAGGAGAAGGCATGACTTTTACTCTTGGCTCAATTTGAAATTTAGTTGAACACAGAACCAGAATTAAACGAATTCCTGCAATTACAATATCGGATTCATAACTCCTATAGGAAATGAATTCCATCCTACATGAGATAATGATCAAAGACGATGACACAGTAAAAAAATTTAAAGATCTGCTCAGAGATTAATATCTTACCATTCTCCCATCAATGTTGTGCTTCTCCTGAATGACAATCTCAGCAACAGCAGGATCAGCAAAGACAACAAAGCCAAATCCACGGGCGCGCCCTGTGTTCCGATCCTTCATGATCACCGCCTCCACCACCTCACCATAAGTACTAAAGTACTCCTTGAGACGCTCCTCATTGGTGTCCCAAGATATTCCACCAATAAATAACTTTCCATTATCAGATTGCATTTTGTTTCTGCACTCAAAATGATTAAAAACACTCCATCAATACAATATCTAACAAATGCAAATCATAATAACACTGAATTCATTACTAAAACAGACTTTTTGATACAATCAAACTCCTACTTCATATTTTACACTGGATCCAATCCGAAACTGACAATTCTATCACAATTTGATAAAAAAATGGAAACGATAAATCAGAAGTAGAGAAAAGGAGATGCAATGCTAATGTACAATCAATCAAGTAAATAAAAACTCTACCTTATTGAATGAACAACGTGAAACACACAATTTATATTGAGTTACAATACGGATATCTTCTGATTCAATTTATAATGAACAGATCCTTCATCGATCAATCAACAGACTCAGAATTGAGCACCAGCCTGGAATCACATCAATCAAAAGAAAATTAAAAGCAAATAAGAACAAAAGCGCGAAACAAATTCATTTCCAGCATTGAAAAAAATGACAATTAATCAAAGATCGAAACTTGAACCGAGATTCACAATAAACCCACCAATCAAAGCAAACCCAGATGCCCAAATCTTGCAAAAAGCTAAGATCTGATAAGAGGAGGCATGTTCATCCTCCTCTGAGAAACCACCCAAACAATCTCAAAGTTCAATTGTGTTTGATTTTTATTTTTTTTAAATTTTTTTTTTGGATTCAAAAACAGATGCAAATTCATTCACCAAACAATTTGCAATCCAAATATAAGTATTTAAATTGATGATGTATTGGTTTTTAGAGAGAGAAAGAGAGAGACATGTGATAGACAGAAAGAGAAGCCTATTCAAGCTTTGGTGTTGAGAATATATAGAGAAACTCATTTATTTTATTATTTTAAATTTTTTTTTTTGGCAATGTGATTTTTTATTTTATTTTTATTAGAGAAATTTATGGAAATTCATAATTTTGAAGTGAAATGCTTTTAAAAAGTGAAAAATGGAAATTGATTTTTTTTTTTAAATCTTTTGGATGTGGTTGATAAATTGGAAAGTAGTTGTTTTGCTCTCTCATTTTGTTCCTTTCTATAATTCATTGGGATGAAAATAAATACGACGCAATGCATGCATGCACAGAGCTTCAAGTTGCATGCAACTAAGAATTAGCCGTTGGATTCCATCTAACTTTGATGGTAAACTTTTCAATGCTTGGTGCCCATTGATCTTGTTGACTTTGATGGGTTGACTATGAACCTTTTGTCGTTGGTTAGTAGCTATTTATGGAAAGATGATTTGGTCTTTTTCTTTGTTATGGTTCCCTTATGAAAATTTCATTCGAAACAAATAATAGCAGATTTGAGCCTTGCTCATTTAGCAGGGTTAAAAAGGGTTTAAGGTTAACAAGGGCTAAACCCCACATTAATTAATTGTTAATTCACCACTGTTTTTCTTTTTCCACCTTTTATTTAAAAAAAAAAAGTTAGCAAAATCATTCTCACTTGATGCCATGAAAGGTCTTATGAATAGTTCAAATATGGTCACATTTCAAATTTTCTTAAAGAGATGGATTTCGTTTTACAAAAATAACATGCCTAAATTATATGCCTATAGGGTGGTAACATTATAAATTATTATGTGTCAAGCAATATGTGAATATTCGTCAAATTATTTTAGGTACACATAATGATATATATGAGAGTCATGTATATGTCTCATCATTTAAAATGTAAAGATTAAATTTCGACTTAGTAAGTGTAATGTTATCTAAAGGTCAAGTCTTCATTGTATGCTTAAATATTTATGCAAGATTATTACTACAAGCTACCCTTAAGGCCTAAACACTTTGGATTTGATTTTGATATATGATGGCACGTTTTATAACACTACCGACCCAAGTGTTTCGTTGTAGACGTCTATAGGATACTCACGGATTATTTTTAAACAAATGTTGCTTTGTTTTATATTATTTTGGCCTTTTTCCAATTTACATATCCATCTGCACGAAAGAAAAAATGAAAAAATAAAATTACTTGATAGCTGGCTCTCAAGCTGGAAATAATTTATTTTCATTAAAAATTACATTTAACTTCGCACAAATTAAATATAAAGTTTTTTTTTTTTTTGTGGGTTTCTTTCTACATAATATTGCATTGGTAATTCATATTAGGGCACGAGAGCAAAGATACACCGTTTGAAGATACACAATTGTGATTTTTTTTTTTTGGGTCCATTATTAAATTCCTAGTAACGAATGTAGAGCTAAAGTTAAACTTATTAGAATATAACTCAATTAAAATATTTTTAATTTCAAAAAAAAAAAGACTCGCATGCTTTTAAAGTTTACAATTTTTATCAATCTATTTCTTCAAGCAACTTATTTAGTGTCATCATGTTTTTCATGTAAATTTCAGTTATATGATGTTTAACAAATGAAATGTATGATGTTTAATAATACGACAAATAATATTTTTAACACATCCACAATGGGGACCAGAATTTTTGAATTTTTTAGTAAGGGTCATTTACAATAATATCAATTACTAATAGGTGTTAAAATACAAAATGAATTCTAATTTTGAAGATCAAATTGTAAAAAAAATAATTTATCATTTTTATTGATACTAATTTCTTTTTTTAAGGGCGATGTTGTTGGTGTTATAGTTATATGTGAAGTTGTAATTAATGATGATTTACAAGATCATCAATAATTGTCGCAGCATTATGTGAAGTTGAAATTGTGTTTGAGTCTGATTACAAAAAATAAAATTTAAGCTCCAAAACAAATAATAATAATAATAATAAAAATAGATGCCATCAAACACAAGGTAACATTATGAGAATATTATTAAAGCAACGCAAGCGAATGGGGTTCGTGCATGCCACGAAAGGCACTTCGGTCTTTCCACTGGATAGCTGTCTTAAAATCCTCCAGCTATATCCTTTCAATTTCCCATTTTCTAAATTTACATTATCCACAAAACCCTTGTACAACTCATTATCACACAACTAACCCAAGGTTAATCCTGTCATTTCTTATTGATAGCTACAATCCTAAGGTTATTTTGGACATTTTATTTATCATCATCAACTGGCTTAGGTTAGCGGGTTGGCCTCCAGCCTACCATTAGTCGTGATTGGTCATCGAAGAATTGGGTTTTTATCACATGCAGATGCACCACACATTCATTAAATTAAATTTGGAGGGAAATGCTTTTGTGTCCCCTTGATTCTCATCATCCAATTGTATGACTGCTTTAAGTTTACTTTTGGTATCTAATCGGATGGCACACATACTTTGATGAATGTCCATGCATTCGAATTTTGACTTGTGATTGCTCGAAATATGAAGCTATCTCGCCGTCTTGTACCATGCGTACCGGATATTTGCGTCATCGCACTTTCACATTCTTTAAATGAGATTATTGTTTTTCTGACTTTAATATTTAAAAAGTGATTTCTTTATTTTCAAATAATATCATATTTTTCTATTATATCGTTATCATTGAGAAAAGAGAAAATTTTGACTACGCTATTAAAAAAAATAATTTTGAGAGTAGTTAAATTTAATTAAAATAATATAAATTTATTTTTATTTAAAAAATCTTTTAGAAGACACTTTATTTTTTTCACTATTCTATTCACCATATAGGAAGTAAGTAAATAAATATTTAAGTAGCAAGATTAGACGAGACTTTTGCCAATGCATTAATTATATACAATTTACTAGCAATTTCATATAACGCAACAATCCCATTAACCAATAACCAAATTGTTGTCTTTTATAAATATGTTTATTTCTTTTTTTTTTATATATATATAACAATGGTGGTTATTCAAATAAATTTAAATTAATTTGGAGAAATATGATCATTGAATATTATTATGTGCAATGGGACACGTGTTATGAATTTATTGCCCGCATCCTATAGTTTGACTAATGAAATCATGACCCATCCTTAAAATGTGTGACAACACCCACCTAACCATAACTTCTTTCATACACACATATATAATCATGCTCAGTTGGAGGGCACCCTTATTTTTTTTAAATGTAAATATGCTACTAAATTGTGCGATTTATTTATATATAGTGTGGATTGATCTCTCTCTGTCTATATATATATATATATATTAAAATTATGTATAAAAAGGACTTATTTATTTAATTTGGCTCCCACTAAATTTTTTGGTCATCGCCGGTTTCTAAACCTTTGAAGAGTGAATGATGAATTCATCATATTTGGCAAATGGAAGACATGACACTTGAGTTGAGAGAGGTGATGATTAATAATTGAAAAAAAAAAAGAAAAAAATTTCATAACACGAGTTTCATTCATCAATAAATGTAAATAAAGTGCCTTTTTATGCATATAAATGCATCTAATTAAGCATGTTGGTTATTTCTAATAAATGAACTGAAAATATATAATATTATATGCAACTTCCAAAAAAGGAAAAATCTTTAATATAAAAACGTGTGCTGTGTGTGGGCTTATCGACTTCTGATCCTTAAAGCCCATGCATTTAAAAATACGCATCTCAAAACGACGTCGCAGTTTCTGACCCGGCTCTTACGTTCCCTCCAATTAAAACAAAATTTATGTTCCCTCCAAAGTTTAAAACCAATCAAATTCAAACCCCCCGCTCGCTCTGAATACAAGAGCAAAGCTTGCGCGACACTCTTTGAGAGTCTCCTATTTAACTCTTAGCTTCAACGACTCCTTCAAAATCAGCCATCCCCACTTCTCTTCGCTGGTCAATTCTCTCCCGTCTCGTAACCGTACGACGATACCGTCGCTCGCATCAACATGGCGGCCTCCAGCTTCAAGCCCGCAGCAGTTACCGCGAATCAGGTCAACATTGGCGGCGACCGTGTGGGACTGCCCCACCGTAATTCCGGGGAGATCCACGTCATCATGGGCCCCATGTTCGCCGGAAAAACCACGGCTCTCCTCCGTCGTATCAGATCCGAAAGCGACAATGGCAGGTTTACCATTTTAAATTATTAATTATATATTTTCTTTGTGAATTCTGAGTTGATTTTCATTTTTCTTTTATCTTCTTTTAAATAAATCGGTTGTAATGCAGAAATATTGCAATGATAAAATCAAGCAAGGACACAAGATACGCGATTGACTTCGTGGTGACTCATGATGGGGCTAAGTTCCCGTGTTGGGCGCTACCAGATCTGACGTCGTTTCGGCAGAAACTCGGAGATGATGCTTACGAGAAGGTAATTTTTAAGATTTTATATAAAAAAAAATTACTTGCTACTTCTTTTTATTGTATTGCTGGATCTGATTAGTTTTATAATTATTTGAATAATAAAAAAAAATCAACAGAGTGTTTTGGCCACTCACTTGGCTGCGTTATCGTGTTTGATTTTGAGGTTTCCCTTTAAAATTGCTTATGAAATTTTTCAATATAATATTTTAGTTTGAGTTTATAAATGCTTATTTTATAAATGCATTATAAAACCAAATCCGAATTGGATTGTAGGTACTGGTTTATAAATGCCCTGTTTTTTTATAATCTTCCAGGCAATTCATTATTCATTAGATAGCAGTTTGAAAATTAGGATTCTCTCCCGAGTTTGACACGTGTTATATTATGTGGTTCTGTCCTTTGAGGCATAAAACGGACGTTTCTCTTTTTTTGGATGTGGGCAGCTTGATGTGATCGGCATTGACGAAGCTCAATTTTTCGAAGACCTATATGAATTCTGCTGCGATGCCGCTGATCACGATGGGAAAACTGTAGTAGTTGCGGGCCTTGACGGTGATTATTTGAGGTGTGCCGTTTAATACCGATGATAAAATTTCCAATTTCAGTTATCAGCAGCCTTTTTGTTTCGTTTGTTAACGGAAACCCACGCTTGCATTTTGCAGAAGGAGCTTTGGTTCAGTTCTGGACATAATACCCCTTGCTGATACGGTAACCAAGTTGACCGCCCGCTGTGAACTCTGCGGAAAACGGGCATTCTTTACTTTTCGGAAAACAGAGGAAACGGAGACCGAAATCATTGGCGGAGCTGATGTCTACATGCCTGTTTGCCGCCAGCACTATGTCAATGGCCAAGTAGTCGTTGGAGCTGCAAGGAATGCCCTGGCGTCTCATAAGGTTCAGAGCAAATCCTGTGTTGAGGCAGCAGCTGCTGCTATCTAACGAGATCAGTTCTACCTTATTTACAGCTCGTCTATATCATGTTTGGGCTTGCTTTTAGTATTAGTAGTACCCGCAGTAATTACTTTTCCAACATGCTTAATTTGAATCTTTCATGTTATGATTTTTTTTTTTTTTTTTGGTATTTTCTTTTCAGTGTACTGCTTCTCATATATGTATATAGAATGAAGTTTCTTTTAAAAGATTTGCTATCTTCGTGGTTACTTTTAAGTAAGGGTGGGCAATTTCGGGTTCGGATCGGGCTTCGATCAACCCAATTGGATTTCGGATCAATTGGGTTGGGAAAAATATAATCTGAATTTAACTTGAATATGAGATTTGATTTTATCCGAATATATTTAGATCGGATTGGATTAAAGATTTGTGATTGTTTTACCTTTGATTTTTTTAGATTTTTGGATCGGATCAAGTTTTGATTCAATCTGATTCGATCGAGTTGATTAAAATCTAACTTTATTGGATTAGAGCCTTCATCTGAATCCGATTCGAATCTGAATTTTTCGGATTGGGTTGGGTCAGGTCATTTGCCCATTTTACTTTTAAGTGTTTTTACCTTCACTTAATCAAAGAAAGGAATAGATTTAGATTTAAGGGTGTGTTTGGTATACTGCATTGTATTGGATTGTATTGATTTATAATAAATTGTATTGTATTAGAATGTATTAAATAATATATTAATCAATCTTTGGTGTAAGTATGAAATGTATTATGTACTTTAATATTTTATTATATCATATTATTTTAAATTATAATTTTTTAAATTTAATAGTAGAAAGTAAAATAATCATCGATAGCCACTATTGGCCTTCATTGATCTTCATTGGATATTTTTAAACATTGCTGGTTTAAGTTATTTTTTTATTATTAGAATTTTTTTATTGAGCTCCACACAATGGTATTAAAATTTCGTTTGTCATAGATCGACAGTTAAAATTTTAAAAGCTAAAACTTTAACTATATATTTACCACAAATGGAAGTTCTATTGCTGGAGATATTGATACAGTTATGTAGAGTTCATGACGAAAATTCTATTGGTACTAATATTAATGTCAAGAGACACCAAAAAAAATAACAACGGTCGGCAGTTGGTGTTGGTCAAATCACCGGTTAATAAATAATAAAAATAAATTAAAGAATTTACTTAAAAATTAACAAAAAAATGGTAAATGTGGCAAGACCTGCATAAACCCGGGGGGTGGGCGGGTCTTGATAAGCCACCCAAAATTGATTAATTTATTATTTATACACCAAACATAGTGCTGAAAATTTTGTAAAACCCATGAAACCCGCGCGCCAAACATGCCCCGGGCATAATTGTAATCGTGGTAATTGTATTTAAGTATTTAGTTATAATCCACTTTTTTCCCCAAAAAAAAAAAAATTCCGAAAGTCACCATTTCAAAGTCAAAATTTGCTTTTGTTGTAAAATAAACTATGACATTGGTGGATGTGATGAAAATTTAAAATACAATAAAATTTCAATAAAAGTAATATTGTTGGGACTAAGAAAAAAATTGTAATCCCAATAATATTGTTTTAATGAGGTTATTTATTTATTATTAAATGAATAATTTATTAGTTTATCAATAAATGTATGTTTATTAATTCAAAAAGAGTTTTGTATTTTGGTTACTCGTATCACTTTAGTATGTATACTATTTCTTTGACCACCATTTATGAATTTCAAAAGTTATCACATATGTATAAGAAAAAGTATTAATAAATTTATGAATTCATATGTAGAACACTAAAAATGAATGTAAGTATATTGTACATAGACATAAAAATGAGGTGTGCACACTTTTAAAATTTAATACCATATGTTTGGGGAAGAAGTGGAAGGCTAAATGAAAAAAATATTACGTGTCGATATAAAGTTTTATAACTTGAGTCACAAAAGGATATTGGTCTACCCCGAGCACTCCAAGTGTTATAACAAAAAAAAAAAAGAATCAATAAGAGAATATTGTGTTAAGAAATACGGGACAGCGACCTGTCACGCCTACAAATAGGCCAAAGGTTGTTGTAAAGACAGCTGGGACCATCCATCCTCCCCTACTACACCTGTAAAGCTCTAACAGCTTTAGCAGAGGTACGCAGGACTACCATTCTACACTTAAAATGTGCATGCGCCTCAAACTTATTCTCAAAGTATATTTTTTAATACTTCGGCAGTCACATGTGTGAACGGTGAAAAAATCTCTAATAATAACAGTAAGGGACGCCAATAAAATAACGTCAGACAGTAGTCGGGGTATTTTTTATAAAATACTCAAGTTTTATTTTTTATTTTTATCATAACAACCAACACACACACAAGAGGGCTGAGGTTTGTTGCACTTCTAATCACTATTATAGAGAGCTTGTAACCTCTCTAACATGTGATAATCCAACTTTGACTTGAGCGTGGAAGTGTGGTCGCCGGCCGCCCCGGCTCCACCTCTGACCTTCTTTCATTTGTTTTGCAGGCCTAAGGCCTAGCTCGCTAAGGTCAGATCCCTGTCTCCCACCATATCCACCACTCTCTCACTCTTCCTTCCTCACAATAAAAAACTTTACACCCCGACCAAGCGATACACCCTAGCTCCCAACCAAAAATAAATTTATTGTTTTTAATTTGGTTTTGAAGTTGTCATTAATATACACCAAAATCAATTAAAAACACCATATAAGATAAAGTGTTTCAAATGCTTAAAGTTCACAAAATAAAGACTATAAATACAGTAGTCATTAAATTTATTTTTAATCTCAAATTATTAGATGCATATTTTAAAAAAGGGTTAAATTGAGAAAATTGAAATCATTAAGAAAAATTACTTAATATTATGAATTTTATAAGTTATTTGTTATCAGTACTCTTTGTACATGATTAATTATTAATTTTATATTTTCTTTGGGGCCTAAAGGATTCAAAAAAAAAATTATTATCTTATGCATTTAGCAAAATTATTAATTTATAAATTGGCCTAAGTTAGGACCGAAAATCTTTATTATTTCATCAAGGTTATTCATTTATTGAACATTCATTTATTAAGCTTTAACTACAGTTGGTTAGTTAAATATCTTTAATATGTTTACATTAAATAATTATATGCTTTGGAAATGGATATCTAAGATCTGTTTGATGCTACCTTTGAGAGAATAAAAAATGATTTTAAAAAATTAAAAGTTAGTTTTGGTATTTAGTAAATTTTTTTTAAAAATTATTTTTAGTAAAATCACATCTTCTTACAATAAATTTTGAAAAATAAAGAAGTAATATCTTTTCAAAATTTAATTTTGGGAATCAATTTATACTTAATACAATCCATATATATATATATATATATATATGAGTAATGATACAACCACAAACTCTTGTACAAATTTATTTTGTACAAATTGATGTGGCATGATTTAATTGGTTGAATTAAATATCACTTGGTCCACATGATCTATTTTTATTATTTTATATTTTCTTTCAACCAATGAATTAATGCCACATCAGTTTGTACAAATTTAATTTGTACAAGAGTTTGTGGCTGTATCATTACTCTATATATATATATATATATCCTCATATGTATTAAAAAAATCTAAAATTATCCTTATACAATTACAAAATCAAATCACTAAATGGAAATAGAGTATCGTTAGTAATAATTATATTAAGCGGGTAAAAAAACTTGGGCCCTGGCCTGCCCCAGGCCCACAGGCTTTGGCCCGGCTCTCTATATAAGGCTTTGGACAAGGGCTTAAGGGCAAAAAAAATGACTCGGGCCTCATTCTTAAAAAATAAATTTATAAATTTGATTAATAAATTAAATTTTAAAAAATAGAAAAAAAAAACTTAAATCCCTAATTCATAAATCAATAATGATTAAAAATATATAAAATTATAACACTAAACTCTCACTTAAGCATTAGGTGCTTAAATTAGAAATTCAATATTAAAAAATTAAATCTCTAAACTTTTATTGCTTTATTTTATTTATTTATTATTTTATTTTAAAATATTTATTTTTAATTTATTATTGATTACAACAATATATTAATTATTAACTCATTTTAAATTTACAATATTTAAAAATACAAGTGAAAGCCCAAGCCCGCAATAGGCTGACCCTTATACTTTTCCTAAAATGAACTTGGGTCTAGACTTGAAAAAGTATGACACAGGCTCACATTTTACCATCTCTAAGTTATATTGGGATAACAAAATTAAAAAATAAAATTAATCAAATAAAAAATATTTATTTTAATTATCAATTATTACATATACATATTTCTCAGGTGTGTGCGCCCTTATTGTTTTAATGTGAACATGTTCTTAAACCGTACAGTTTAAAAGAGTTAAAAATCAACTCTCTTAAACTCTATGGTTTAAAAGTATGTTAGCATGAAAAAAGTTGAGAGTGCCACCATTACAGAAAGACTCTATATATATGTGTGTGTGCAAAAATTTTAGTTATTTATATTTTTATAGTAGTTTAATATTAAGATTTATTAAACCACTAAAAACTCATAAAATTTTTAACAATAATATTTATCAAATATTTAATCGATTGTTTTTTGTAACTAATTATTTTTACAGCTCTTTTAATAATAATTATTTTAGTATTTTAAAAACTATAGTAGTACGAAACTGACCATAGAGTCCTTTATGTTTAATGGGAGAAAAAGATTATAATATGTAAATCTCTGTGGGTGTTTAAGTACATTAATGTTATAATTTCCGTTTAAATAAACGTACACTAACAAAGGAGATCGGAATGTTCTGTTTTTTCCAAAACAATAGGAATATCTAGATGTCCATCGAAGCAAAATCTTGAGAATCTCGGATTCGTGCCTCAGGCGAAACGAAGGGGTCTAAAAGGCCCAGTCCTAACCTTGAATTGGAAGAAAGCCCATCGATAGTTTATCTAATTGGGCTGACATAAAGGCCTTAGCCCAATCTCTTAGATAACGCCACGTATGTCGGGTAGTTTTACAAAATGGGGATTAGGTTTTTCCCAGCTATGCTTCCTATTGACCCCAAAACTCATCGTTTATCATTATCTCTAACGACGCCTTCTTCGTCGTTTTGAGGGTTTTCAGATTCAAGCTAAATTTCTCACACTTCACCGCAAGGACGCGCAATTTCAGTGCTCTCCGTCGTCGTTTTGATTAAAATCCTCTTATTCAGGTTAGTTAATTTTATCCCTCTCATTCGTACTCCCCTCCTTTTCCGTCGTCGTTTCATCTTAAATTAATTCTGATCTTCGAACTCCCTCGCAAAATACAACACACAACATTAAAACTTAAACCGAAAATTGTCCTTCCGTTTCCTTCATTTTCCTCCGCTTTCTCGGCAACCAAACGGAGAGATTACTAAAAATTTTACTGGCCTTGAGCTTCTTTGTCCGAGTAAACTCATTCTAACTAACTTGCATTGGTTTTGGATCAGCGGTGATAATCAGTCACCATTAATGGATACTTCAACGACCAATCCCGGACCACTTGATCCTTCTGTACTTTATGATCAAGAGAAGCATGTTTCCTCTGCTGTTTGGGAGGGCCAGGTTCATTTGATGTGAAATTTTGAATTGAATTATTAATAATACTACATTTTATAATATGATTTAAATTTTGAATAATTTTATTAATTTGTCTAGGAGCGGGGTGCACTTAGATGTCATGAACACACTTCAAAGTTAGGAGAATGGAAGTTGACACCGAAACAGATTGAGTTAGTTGAAAGAGCTGGATTTGGTTATTTAAGAAAGATTCCGGCAATAAGTTTAGACAATCCGCTGATATCAGCATTGGTTGAGCGATGGAGGAGAGAGACGAATACATTTCATTTCACAGTGGGTGAAATGACTGTGACTTTACAAGATGTAGCATTATTGTTAGGATTGGCAATTGATGGCAAGCCTGTGATTGGAACGACACACACTACGTGTCATTCTGTTTGTCTTAAGTATTTAGGGAGTTCACCAGAGGCAAAGTATGCGAGTGGTGGGATGGTGAAGTTGAGTTGGTTGAAGGAATTTTTTTCAAATTGTCCTCTGGACGCCTCAATTGAAGTGATCGAGAGATACACTAGAGCTTACTTGTTGTATCTTGTGGGAAGTACAATATTTTCTACTACTACGGGGAATAAGGTGCCTGTTATGTATCTTCCATTGTTTGAGGATTTTGATGAAGCTGGGAGGTATGCTTGGGGTGCTGCCGCTTTGGCCTTTTTGTATAGAGCACTTGGGAATGCCTCTGTAAAATCGCAGAGTACAATATGTGGTTGCTTGACATTACTACAGGTTATTCACGTTTTCCCTTATTTATTTTATTCTGTTTTGTTCTTTCCTACTGGGAAGGTAATATTCATTTGTGAAGCATTGATTAGAATACTGGAATGATAAGTCGTATATTTTGTTGTAGTGTTGGAGTTATTATCATCTGGATGTAGGCAAGCCAAAGCTTAATAAGGATCCAATGCATTGCCATTTTCCATTTGTACTGTCATGGAAGGGAAAACAAAGTGGCCCAACAACTAACCGGGATGTAGTTTTTTACCGTAAGGCGTTGGACTCCCTGAAACCATCTGATGTAAGCTTTAGTATATGTTTTCATTTTCTGTTCCTTCTAGTTTTCTAGAAAACTACAATACAGTTTATATTGCTTCACATATAGGTTCAGTGGGTTCCTTACACAATTAAGGACGAAACAGAAATACCATTGAATATCAGAAATACTCTTATTCTGGGAAGATCAAGGACAATGTTGATATGCTTTGACAAGGCAGAAAGACACCTTCCTGATCGCTGCCTTAGGCAATACAAAATGCTTCAAGGAATTCCAGAAGATGTACCACGATGGGTGAGAAAGAGTCGTGGAGTTGATGGTGGGGTGGATTTGGCAACAAAAATGGAGTCGGAGCTTAATGAATGGGCAGACCGTAGACTTCAGATCATCGAAGAAGATGATGATGCAGATGAAAGTGAATACATGCATTGGTACATAAGAATTACCCGTAGAGTTGTGGGAAGACCTATATCCCTCTCATCTGAGTTTCAGAGAACGGTGGGACTAAAATTTAACTCGTTATTTGACATTTCTTAGCCATTGGCCTTTTACAAATAAATTTAACATATTTATCATTTCCTACTGTTACAGATTTCGGGTTTAAGGGATATTGCATACTTAGCAGATACATTCTCAGACAAAGGTTTGGATGCTCAACAATTTGAGTCAATTTCTAGGATAAGGTGCATTGCTCAGGAATGTTTGAGGGATCAAGTTGAAAGTCCAGTTATGGTATCAGTGACCCCGCAAACTGAACTTGGGAAACGGGCCAGAGGGAAGGAAAGAATAAGAAGGAAGGGTTCTGGAAAAAGGAAGCGGGACAATGATTTCATGGAAGGTCATGTGGCCAGTGAGGATGAATCTCAATTTGGTGGTGCAGTTGTTGAGGTTCATCAAATGTTACATCGGGCAGATGGGGAGGCAGAACATTTACAGTTAATTCATGCAGTTCGTGGCAGTGATGAGGCACGCCTGGGTCTTGCTGATGCCATTGACAAGGTTGATGACACAGAGTTCTGCGATGCAGCTAATGAGGTTGATGAATCTCAGCTCTATACTACTGAGGTCAATGGCTCCCATCTCTGTGATGCAGCTTATGAGGCCCATGACTCCCAGCTCTCTCATGTTGCTGCCGAGAGTGACCTCCGGTCAGTCAAAGGTTCAGCAGAGGTTGTCACACAGGCATCTCAGCTACATGATGCGACTAATGAAGTCAATGATTCAAAAGTTTGTAATGCAATTGATGAGGTCAAGGACTCGCAAATGCCTGATGCAGCTGATGAGATCAAGGATGCTCAAATTCCTGATGCGGCCAATGACACACAAATTTGTGATCAACCTGCACATGTCAATGACACGGAAATATATGATACAACCGTCGAAGTCAGTTACCCACGGCCTGAACATGTTGCTGGTGAGAATGATGCTCATACTGCCAAAGGGGAGGAAGAGATTATTCCACAGTCATCTCTAGAAACTGTTGAGGATACGGGAAAGCAGGGTGATAACAGCATTGTAGCTTAGGATTAACGCATTATTGCCATTTTTACAAAGGTAATGGCTTTTATAGTTATCATTTATATGATCGATTCAATTTCTTCGAGATGTTAGCCTTGCATTTCCTTATTGTGCTTAAATTCAGATTCCCATTTTGTCATGACAGGCTGCGGAAGACTAACTTAATGAGTCTTTATATGTGGTTGAGGCAATCAAGCTGCTTGAAAAATTCTTTCCGTACAATGTTTTGAGGGTCCAAGGCTGGTCGGTTTTGTGCGATCCTCTTTGGTTTATGGATGTGGGGTTTTTCGATGTAGAGACAATTGGAAGTTTCCTTGTAAAGATATTGAAGTTGACATGTTAGCCACTTAGTAACTGCAATTGCTGCTATGTTGATATTAATCTTATAGAATGTACTAGTGTATACATATAGGAAGTGTATTAATATCTGAATATTTAATCTTTTGTCTCTTCTGTCGTAGACTATGATATCTCCCCCACCAGGCTGCGGCATCAGATTAGCTAAAGATTCATTAGTCTTGTATACAAGTTTCTGAATTATCGAAGAATTTGATTTCTATTTAGAGGAGAAAAAGAAATGATTCCTGATATGATCTCATTTAAGTTTTTGACTCCCATGTGATTGTGCTAGAAGTGTGACTTCAGAGGGCAAACCTACCTAATAATATGTTCAGTGAAGTAATTGTAGCAATTTTACGGTGGTTGAATATTAGGAGAAATTAGTTAAAATGAGTTTATTATGAACGACATGAACCACTTTAACCCTCTGTTACGGAAATTATTTTGAAGAAAAATTGGTGGTCAACTGAAGTGCAAGACGCTCTCCTTGAACACTTGAGCTTATCTCATGTATAACTACATATTTTGCCTTTGTATCAGTCAGCAATCCTTTTCAGAGCTCTGCACTTGTGAACCAAAAATTTAGGCAGTACATCGTTCTTGTTCTGTTCACTGTCTCACAATTTTTGGTAAACATTTTTCTGTTTCCGTCAATTTGATATACACTGCCTGGAAAATATTTGGATGTTCGTTTACAATGCATAAGATTTTGCACATCTTCGAAGGGGAATCTGCATGATCTGCGTGTGTTTGGGGCCTACACTTATTCTTCTAGATTGATTTGGCCCATTCACCAGATGCACCTGACTTTCTCTTTGATTTTCTGTTTCCAAAAATGGAAATCCGACGAAAGACCTTCAATAGCTTTCTGGCGTATTTTCTCTGTGAAGCAAAATTCACAGAGCCAATGCAGCCAGTCACTTGTCCAAGTGGGTTTCTCTTCTTGCTCAATGATCGACTTTCTAGACCATACAATTTCATATTCTGTAGTTTGGTTGAAAGTGATTCTGTTTTCTTTGAAATGTTCTGTACAAGACTTCTCTTCAAGGATATGAGCTCTTGTTCCAGATTCTGAATCCTGAAGCTGGTGGACTCATAATCCGTTCTTGAAAACTCACAACTTTTCATTGCTAGATCTTTCGTTAGTAAGACGCTAAAAGGTCTGCTGCCAGGTTCTGCTTCATCTGTAAACGAGCTTTCACTCTGATTCAGGCTTTTGGAGTTTGGACACCTTGAGCTTGGTAAGCTGCCAGAGAACTCTCCACGATGCATGTACCTAAATGACTCAGAGCAATCTTTGAAAGCCTGATGCGTGTTCAGCTGCTGAACAAACAGAGCCTGGACGATTAATCGTAATGGCATCAACTCATTTTGAACTGCTTCAATGCATGCCTCTTGTGACAGTTTTTGGCAGTTGAGGTATTTACATACTGACCCTTTCTCATCTTGGGATAGATGCTTGTGTGCCTGGAGAATATCAATAGAATAAAAATCTTAAGCTTAATTTACAATGGGACAAAGTTATAGTGGTCCAAATCAGTCTTTAATCAATTCGAATCGAGAGCTTCTAAAAACAAGCAAAATTAATTTTCACTGAACTTCAGGGTTTTATTTTTTCATTTAATTGATAAGCTTTATTTTCTTGGATTGACTAACTGAAATTCGAGAAAGATGAGATAATGCTTGGTTGGTGAGGTAACCGAGAGAATTTTATCTATGATTAAAGGGGTTAATTTTTGTTTCCTAACTCTGTTTATTTTATTCTGTTATTTAACCGGATGGCTAAAGCTTGAATTAAGTTCCTAGAATAAGGTTTGGACTGGTAGGTTACAAGGGAAATGAATTGGTTTGATGCTTAAATTGACGTTTATATATTTTGCATATTTGAGTTATGATGAAGTTAATGAAGCTTACCTGGAGAAAGATATTCATTGTTCTATAGAGTTGATCATGGCTCTGTCTCCAAGAAACTGGAACACTTTCAACAAGTTCCATGAATCTTTTGGGCTCCATTTTCGGGTCAGAAGTTATGTGGCAGAGGAATTTGTCCCATAACTCTGCAACAATTGAGTTGCTTGCTGAAGGAGTATGGTTTGTGTCCATATTAAAGGAAACATATTTTGAAAATATGCTCTCCATTATAATCAACTCTATGCTGGAAGAAATTGATTGTGTCCCAATTGCTGGAAAAAGAAAATCCTCCACTTGAGCAAAGTGCAAAAGAGAGGCAATTTGTTCTTGCAACTTTGCCCTACTGTCACTTCTCAAGCCAACCTCTAGGGATCTAGAAAGCAATGCAAAGTAGAATCCAACAGGAATCACTCTACGTGCCTTCTCTTGCAAAGGAAGTAAATCAAGAATTCCTTGAAAAATCTCTAAACACTTGCTATTTGTGTCATTGTCACCGCTTTTGTCATTAGAGTTCTCCCAGAATTGGCGTGTCTTCTTGGATAATAGCCATTTGTTTGCATAGAAAACGATGATGGGATTGACATACTTTTCTTTCATTCCTTGCCTTCTCAAGGATCCTATTATCCTTCTGAAGAATCCAAAGGGTAGAGCTATGAGATCTTTGATCCACAGGTCCTGGCTCACTATCCCCTTCACTCTTTCACAGCACCAGGCTTGGCTAGTCAATGCCTCCAACGTGACAACTGGTTTCTCCCGTCTCCTTTCCGGATCAAGAATCTCCATACAAGCCATGAAAGCGAGGGATTCAATGCAGCGGCTGACAATTAACAGCTCTTCAGTCCAGGGCAGCAAGGCTTGGCATCTTTGTAGAACAATAAGAGTATCATCCCAACTCTGGAACACCACTTGGTTTAAATATAGATCAAAGCGGTCACAGAGATTGCCAGAGCAGTATTCTTCTGTCATTTCAAGAAATTCTGCTGCACATCGAAGGGCTGTTACATTAAAAGGGTCAATCAATGTGGAGGAGCCATAGATGAATAATGCAATCATCTCAAAGGTTTCTGATCCTCCAGGAAAATGTTGTGGTAGCTCATATTCGTTTGATTCATTCAATCTCTTCTTGAAGTATCCACTCTTTGAAAACAGTGGGAACTGCAAAACAGCAAAGAAACTCAGTTACAGTGGGCTTACTGATAGAAAGAGTTTCATCTTCTTTGAAAAGTAATTTTTCTTTCTTGTTTGCAGATTGCAGGCACGTATTCTGTTGTGGAAATTCTATTTTCTGCAACAAGATGGTCTGGAAGATCTCCTAGGTCATTCATCTCATTCATACCTTGTGCAAGTTGAAAGTTCTGTTGCCAACTCGAACTCGTATGGAGACAGGCAAACCAGTCTCTTGGCTCCTGAGACAATGATCTCAGTTAACATCAATTGAAATAATTTTAAGATAAGCTATGAGACGAGAATAAAAACCTTAAACCCAATAATCTTACCATGAAATAATCTTAATCTTCAGCAGCGCACTGATTTTAGGTGAAGAGAAAGGACTTGAAGCCACTGAACTATCTTTTGAGCTGACAACTTCCATGATCAAAGCTCATGAAAAATGGCTTCAAAAAGAGAAGCTAATTTACTGCAAGTGAAACTCAAGAAAGCAATCAAAGGTAAGGAAGCTAAGTTGATTCTGTTGCAAGAATAGACATTGCTTCTCATTTCATTTCCTGACTTTAAATGATTATAAATGCTTTGGAGCTCGTCCCAAGATTGTAGTAAATGGTTAGTATTAGTTATTAGAGCATCTAGAATCTTGAAAACCAGTGGGAATGAAACGGATTGAAAGAGATAAACAAGAGGTAGTCGAATCAGTTTGTCCATATTTACGCTCGTGCATACAAGTTTATTAGTCAAAGTCAAATATTTGCACACGAGTGTTTAACTGAAAATCCAATTTTTAAGGCTTCGAAAACGTTCCTCGAGTCTGGAGAAGTTGAATTCTTGTGCTACTACTTGCCTTCCCACTGGCTAGTTGAGTTTATTTCTTTCTAATCCTTATCCATTATGTTAGAATCTGTCCACTTTCTCATTATTTATTTCTTAAACGACTGATTATTAACTAGGGATTTGTCCATGTAAATACTCTCAAATCATGAGAGAATTAAGTGGCACTAAGTACACTACTAATGATCGCTCCTCCTTTTGATCTCACCATCATGAACTGAACATCCATTGATATTTTTGTCATTTTTGATTGGTTAGTTTTGTTCATCTATAACTTCATTTATAGAAAATAAGGTCTTGGTAGATGTGGGTTTCGTTGGTCAAATGCGTTAGAAGAATATTGCTTCTTGTAGAAGGTATAATTATATGGGAGATGTTGTAGAGAAACGAGAAATGGGTGTGTTTTGAGAAATTTAGAAAATAATTGAAAAGCACATATAATATGATAAAGTTAGAAGTGAAGTGCGGATGAAGTTTTCTGTGCCTTGTGGCTAATGGTAATACTAACACCCAAAACGGCACGGCTTCTGAAATTTCGGGTTGCTTTGAATGAAGAGGCTTTTGCTCGCTTTCTACCAGCACACTTCAATCCCCAGAATCACTTTCTGCTATTTTTCAATCAATGGATTTGCACGGATAAATATGCCAAGAAGAAATAAATACAGATACATAAATCACTTTCTGTACATATAATATATCGTACAATACAGATGCTGTGTCCAATTACTAACGTGCACATAAGAAAAATTCTCTAAACTATGAGCTGCGTACATGGAGCTTGCAGGTACCATACAAAGTACAGCTTATATCCTTACAACTCAAGCAATACATTCCCTTTAAGCTGTAAAGACATATTTTATTTTCAAACATCAAGAGAAGTAATGCTTTGATTTTAAGTAAACGTTTCATTTGCTCCAATGATTCGCCAGATCTGTAGCGATTAGCGAATACAAAGAAAATTCTCTCTCTCAAATAAATAAATAAATAAGATCCCCACCATTCATTTTACAAATCCACAAACTATACTTGGATTCTGAATAGTTTCTCAAAGAAAACAGCCTCAAGGAGTAAACTCGTATAACCCACACATTCTTTGTATAGAAATATCCTCATGGTTGCCACACAAATTTTGTCTTGCAATTTGCATTCAAACTGTGTAATTTATTTTTTGGTCTTTTGACACTACCGGCAATAGTCTCCCAAAAATTTTAAAGGTCCTCAAGAACAACTGAAAGAATGACAAAATACCATGTAGGAAACAGACGAATTACATTAGAATCCAATCAACCATAACGGCAGATCAACTGGAGTAAACAGACAATACTAACAATATACTACTTATTTACACTATAAATGTTGGTATGAAATATCAAGTAGTGTGAAAGAGTTAAAGAGGCATACATGGTATGTGGAAACTTGCCTATAAGTCTTAATAGTTTCAGGAAACAGAGTTACTGGGCTAGCTTTAGGAAAATGCTTCACATGAAAAGTCATCAAGGAGAAGGGTCGCTGTCATCATCATTGAGTTCAGAGAAGAATGGGTCCCTGAGAAGTTCGGACGCTGAAGGTCTGGCCCTCGGCTGTGCTATGCACTTCTCTATGAATGCCTTCACTTCCAGATCTTTCACTTTGTTCAAGGCTTGGGGTTTAACTCCACCTGTGACCTTCTTGTATATCTTGGCAATACTGTCACATTCGCTGTAAGGTATCTCCATAGTCACCATCTCAAGCAAGCACAATCCAAATGAGTATATGTCCACCATCTCAGTGTAATCCTCTTCATACAGCTCTGGTGCCATATACTCTGGTGTGCCAATGATTGAATGGGCTGCATGACTCCTACCCACTATAGCTGCAAGGCCTAGATCCCCAATTTTCACCTACACAGGTGTTACAATGTCAATACCATCACCAGGTCTTAGAAATTTCAGTTAAGAAAATATCAGTCAATTCAGAATTCTCAATCTTATAAATTAAATAATACAGCATTCGTCATATTTATGAATTTGGAGAGTAAATTTTTCTGCTAAATTTTCAATTCTTATACTAAAAAATGCCCGGTCAGGTATATAAGCTAACAACAGAATGGATCCAGGAACAGGTACTACATAACAGGCAATGGTAATGAATAGTGTAACACAGAGTGGTAATGTTTCTTTGCTACTGAATTCTGATATTAGATTGCAGACTCTTCTTTAAGAAATAAACTAGGCCTATGATTACCATGCTTTGTCTTTACATTTTGTGAGAGTACCTCATATCTTGCCATAACTACAGCAACAATACAATTACATCTGCTTAATTATCTTACAACTCCCCAAAGTTAACTGGCAATTATATTATTGCAATACTCTTAACAGAAAATTAGGAATATTAATTACCTGACCAATGTTCCCATTGATAAAGATATTACTGCAATTGAGATCTCGGTGAATAATGCAAGGCTCATGCGTGTGTAGATACTCCAATCCCTCAAGCACCTGCTTTGACCACTTCTTCAAGGCCTTAATAGACACATGTCGATGCTTCTTCCTATAAGTTCTCAGGTTTCCTGAGGTGCACACCTCAGTGATAAAGTTCAGTGTGTTATGGTGGTCATCCAACCAAACACTATAACACACAATGATATACTTGTTCTTCAACGTTCTCAGCAATTGAACTTCTGAATGAAGCCTATTGACGAGCACAGGATCTTCACTGAAATGACTCAATCTCACCTGATTCCATGCCACCTCTATACCTTCCTCCTGATCAAATGCCCTATAAACTTTCTTCACAGCACCAGAACCGAGCAGATCACCGTACCGCCCAAACCGACCAGTAGGATCGACCTCGACAAAAGGTTCTCCATCTCTGTCAGACATATTGGAATTTGCAGCTGGCATCTTCAAAGCAATTAAATATTAGGTACTAATACAACGTAGGGCTCACAAAACACAAAATCCGAATATGAAGCAACAATTTCATACGTGTTTGATATTAGACATAAAATCTGAATTTTGATCCAATTAATTAACACGATTTCATATTAAAAGAACAAATCATCAATGTCCGATTAAAAGAACACAAATCAAACAGAAGTGATATAAAACTAAAAATTCTCTTTAATGAAACTACAGACTATTATAGATCAAACTAAAAGCTAAAATGAACTTAAATGAAATAAACAAACAATCAATAAAACTAACTCTAATCGACTCAAATCACAATAAGACTTCTAATTATGCGTCTTATTTCATTCAATTCACAAAGTGAATGCTCGATCAAGTAAAGATTTAAAATTCAAAGTCGATTAATTACATTACTCTTATTATAGATTTAAGGGGGAAAAATTACCTAAAACATGAGAAGTAGAGAACTCACTATCATTTCTCGAATTCTATGATTCACAAATCAATTTCCTCTTAACAAAGAATTAACAAAGAGGATGCAGTTTCAAGCTCGTTTGTAAACAAGGTTAAACGACGCAGTTTCACGTTAAAAGTTCCTACGTTATTAACGCAGAGAGAGAGAGAGAGAGAGAGAGAGAGCGACAGAAAGTAGGAACTTTTAACGTGAAACTGCGTCGTTTAACCTCGTTTACAAACGAGCTTGAAAGTACCTTCAAATTATGAAACGAAGATTGCTAGAACACGAAACAGAGCGTTTTACTCCGTACTCTTTTCTCGAACTTCGAGAAGTTTCCTAGTTGAATTGAATTCTGATGAAGCTGAGAAGAAACGAGCGCTTTGATTTGAGAAACGAAAATAAGAAGATGAACCAGGAGTCGGATGTTATTTATACGTGCCGCGAAATGGGAGTTTGTTCATTAAACGTCGCCGTTTGGGACTTTGAATAATTAACTCCATGAACCACGTCACGCGTGATAAATACACAGGTTGTTACTCCCGCGGAAAATCCTCTACAATTAAAGAAGGGTATGCCGTATGCGTATGTATGCGAACACCTTTCTGTTGCATTTTGTTTTTACTTAAAAGCAACTATTCCCTCTCAAAAATGCAGGGAAAAAAAACAAGCTTAAAGGCAATTAATCTCCTTTTTTTTTTAAAATAAACTGTTAGTAAATTAAATTCCAATAGTACGTAAATAAATAGTTAAAATTTTAAAAATACCCAATAAAAAATATACAATCCAATCAGAATTAGTTTTGCGAAGGTCGGGACGAGTGGTTGGACGGCCAATGTGAAGATATCTAATGAATGTGAAACCCGTGCGGTTGCTAAATAAAAGGCATCAAATTCAGCTGAGCTGCCTGAATTTAATGCTTAATTTCCACTTCACATCCGTGATAAAGAGAGAGTCTTCCTACATCGATATTAAAATCTTCTCAGGTACACTACCGGATAATCATGGGAAACCCATGCCTGAATCAGATTTGGGATCACTGAATCTCAATCTGCCTCCATCATCATACCAGAAATGGATGCCCTAAAATTTAAGATTGTGAAGTTGTCACGAATGATGCTTAGCGTCAATTGAATGCTGGCAAGGTACATTACCTCTAGCCTGCCCCTCCAAAAAGGTCAGAGAAAATAGATGTTTACATTACCTCTTAAATTACCTTCGAGAAGGTCAGGGCAAATAGATGTCGGCAATGTTTATAATGGTCATATATGTAATGTATCATCCGTAAAAAGAACAGATCACATGATTTTTGTCTGATCTAGAAATAAGAGACAATTGAACTTATGAATTGATGATGATCAAAATAAAAGTTCTCATGAACTTTGTGGTTTCCAGCTATATACATACTTTACATGTACACAGAGGCACGATCATCTGTTATCCCTTTGCTAATGTCTCATTAGTTTAATGCATACGGAGATAATATACATAGTTGAAAAAAAAAAAAGAAAAAGAAAATTGATCAAACATTTATAGCATGAAAAACTACACCTAGCACCCACTTCTTCAGATCACTTAAACCTTCATCTTCACATTACCATATGAAAGTAGAAAAACACGCGCACACTGTTTTGCATGCAAACGTGAGTGTTGTTATATCGATCTCAAAAAGTCCAGCTATAGGAAACATGAATAAAAATAAGTGAATATCATGTAAGGAATACATCCACTCTTGACAGTCCGGAACATTCTGCCCTCAACACACAAACAAAAGGATCATTTTATCATGCAAGGAATACACTCATACAAACATTCCAAAAGTTTAAATGGAAAACATGCATTACTGGCTTCTCAAGCATACTTAATTAGTTCCCAAAGCAAGGAAGCTCGGTTATCCTCATAAACCTAGTACAGCCTCTAGGCAACAATATATTAAAATCACCTTGCCTACTTCTCTAAAGAAGATGGGAAAATTAAGAGGATTTCAATCGAAGGTATGAAGCAAAAACATGACATCAGCAGAGAATCAGAAATTACGCATCTCAAAAAGGCATTGGAAATGCTCTGTATTTTGTGCCATTCATTAGACTGAACTTATGAACATAGCAGATACATTTATCTGCATATTTTGGTAGAAGCAAGACTAAGTACAATAAACACAACCTTCAAGTCATGAACTTAATAATATCATCACCAGAAACAAAAACAAAGCAGATTACCAAGGAGGATTGGAACCCTCCCTAATAGATGGTGACCTGGAACTCACGCTCACATCTCTTCCAAGCCTCGACGCACTCCTTCCACCTTTTGGAGTACCAATCACAGGGCTTGAACCTCGATAACTGGCACGAAGGGCATCATCAACAGAAGATGAAGACTTGGCAATTGCATTCCTCATAAACTTCTGTGCAGCAGGAGAAAGCAACTTTCCGCTTGGACTAGCACTTCCTGCTCTATACGGTGATGGCAGTGGCGGCTTCTGAAACATCTTTGACCTCTCCTTCAACTTCCTTGAGGCCTCCCTTGACAACTCATGAGCCATCACATCTCTCGTGGGTGCACTAGGAATCTTAAAATGAGGACCATCACCATTGCCACCAATATCAATTGGCGTATCCTCTGTTTCCAGCCTCAATGGTGTCCCTTCAATCTCCCCCCACGTGATAAATGGGGATTCATCAGCTCCAGGGGCAGGTGACGGAGTCTTCACAAAGCTATACCCATTCTCAGCTTTCTTCCCCGACTCCACATAAAACCTATTCGGGGTCTTCCTCATATCCTCCAAATCATACTTCTTCATCTTGTCCCCATCTCTATCGAACACTGGCCCTGGAGTGGTCCCAGCAACGGGGGTATAAAGCACTTCAACAGTGCCATCATCATTTGGCCTAGAGTCCATAACTTTACCATGAAAACGAGTATTTGTTTTATTAATTTCCTTAGTTAAACCCTTCAGTCTCACAGCCTGTTCCTCCTCTGTCAATGGAGCCTCACCACAATCAGCTGGATGGTACATCAATAAATTCTTAGCAGTGTACTTCCACCCTTCTAAAGTACTGGGTGGCTGGTACGAGGTACCATAACCATCTGTAATCCTATCCTTTTTAACATCCTCAATCAAAGTATTATTATCCCTCTTTTCGCCTTCTAATAAAAACTGATACCTCTCTTTTCTCTTCCTATTAACTTTCTCTAAAATCTTCGAAAAACTATCATTATCTTCACTCGTATGTTTTCTCAAAAACTCATCTAAATTCATGGACACATCAACCTCATCAGTATTATCTCTACAGTCACCCTCACCAGATAATTCCACCCCCGCCTTCGGAGTTCTAATATTAACATCAAATTCATCAAAAGGAGTAAAATTTCGTGCAAAAGTAGAACCAGGAGTTTCAGTTTGAGTCCGAATCTTTCCGTCAGAGTTGAGACTGATTACCTTTTTGCCACGTCGTTCCATGATCTTCAACTGGGCATCTCGAATCTGAACCGGGTCACCGGTTCGGGTCGCCTGGAGCCATTCATACCGATCACGGAGCTTGGATAAATCAGGGAAGTAATCGCGTTCGATGATGCTCTCGATCGCGGAGATATACGTGTCTTCATCGAGTACTTTCGCTCGTTTCTTTGGCGGAACTTTTTGTGTGGCTGAAGAGGAATTATTGACATTTGTAAGGTAGCTTTCGGCAAACGAAGATTGCGATGGTGACGGTGATGGAGAAGCAAGGTGGCGAGGAGAGTTGCCCGGAGAGAGAAGCATTGCTGCGTTTGTTTGATGAAATTAGGGTTTCGGATTAGGGTTTGATCGGCAGAGAAATTGATTTGGCGCAACTTCCTGCAAAGACAGAAAAGGAAAGTTGTTTCAACCTTCGTTGATGCAGGTGGCTATCTATACGACGTCGGTTTTTTCTTTATCATGACATTTGGGTGAGTCCCAAGTCGGTGTTTGCTTAGGTATGACGAGTTTGCAGTGGTCCCTCTGGGGAGTAGGGTATGGTTTTATTTCCTCTTTTACCCTTTTACTCTGTTGGAACCTTTTCAATGAACATAGTTGACCCAAGAGCCCACTAATTCGGGAATCGATAATGATCTGGTACCATTATACCAAGGCCACGCTATCTGGTACCATTATACCAAGCTCAAGCCCAGGATCATGCCCAAGTCCAAGCCCAGGCTCAAGCTCAAGCTCAAGCTAGTATCGACGTCACGTTTTTTGTTATCCGTTTTTTAATATATGTATATTATTATCGTATTTTATCCAACGACTGACAACATAGAATATATCACGCGGGAAAGATCCAATCACACGCCCACACAACTAGAGAACAGAGATGCTTTCCTGTTCCCCTTCACAACAAATCATTTCGCCCCCAGCCCCTCTTCTTCTTCAAGTCCGTTTATGGATTAGACTTTCTAACTTGTAACATCAAAGCTCACCCCCCCCCCCCCCCCCTCTTTCTTTCTCTCTCTTCTTTTCTCTCACACACTAAAAATAACTAATCAACCTCTGTGGGGTTGGCTCACCGCTCGAGTCTCGAGCCGCTGAGATCCGCGGCTGTGATCGAATCAAAAGTCAACGGTTGTACGTGAAATTGTAGCACGTGATCATAACCGCGTTGCTAGGGCTTGCTTGTCTGGTGCCTTGAACTCGACAACGAAGCTGGTACTTTTAATAAATACTATTCTTTCTTCTCATTATTGTTTTGTAAATTGCTTTTGTTAATTAGTTATTTGAATTATGTAGTTACGCGTCTTAATTGACGTAAATTTACTGTTTACTGATGAAGTTGTGTATAGAATAAAAATTGGGAGCTTCGCTAGGCCCTGTTTGATTGCTGAGAAAAGTGTTGGAAAATCATACAATTTGCAACTTTAGAGCTGTGTTTCTCGCAACTTTCATTTTCACCAGGAAATTTTATTATTATATTGTAAAGAAACAATTTTGATTTGTTTTTTTTTTTTTAATAAGTTCATTTTTTAAAGTAATTTTTTTAATTGGTAGATGTTTGAAAAAATTTGATGCATAAGTCAATTGCCTGCTGAGAGCAGGTTGAATCTTTGACAAAAATTATTAGCCTTTGTAGTTAACACTTTTCATCTATTACTCTGCAGCTGCTGTATGCATACTCTTTGATTTTTTGGTGAATTTTTTATTAAATTTGTATATACTGAGCAGATTGAACATGTACGTTTATTGGAAGGAAGAAATTCAAATGTAATGCTTCATTGGAAGTGTGGAGATTTTATTGAGCTGCTATTGGCTCAACTGATCAAGTTCAATTACCTTGACCTATTAAGAATGAGTAATGAAGCTTTGCCTAATAGAATAATGTTTTCTTATTCGTTCTGCTTGTTTCAGGTTTGGGTCACTAGCACTTCACCTTTATTTTCAGCCAAGGTGAATTCAGTGATGACAACTTGACCTTGAGTTGATCTGAACTGTTCTCTCATTGACAAACAAATCTCCAAGTCGACATGGTTTCTTCTGGGGAAGATGTACTGGATGAAGTTGCTTCTGATAAATTGCAGCATGGACCAGGCCCTGTTAGTGAAACTCATGCATTGCAATCTGACCAAGAGGTTAGCACTCCAATAATATCAAGGAAAAATCTAATGCTACCTGATACTGGTCACTTGCTGCAATCGGATCAAGAAAGAAGCATTTCTTCTATAACATCTGAGAAAGCATCACAGACTACTGACATCGTCCATGCATTACAAACTGGTCAGGAAGTAAGCACTCCTACAATACGTGAGAAAGTATCAGAGGATGGATATAATTGGCGAAAATATGGGCAAAAACTTGTTAGAGGGAATGAATTTGTACGAAGCTATTACAAATGTACACATACAAGATGCCTAGCTAAAAAGCAACTCGACTGTACCCACGAAGGGCAGATTGTAGATACTATTTACTTTGGTGATCATTGTCATCCGAAGGTTCCAAACCTCCCACTAGCTGTTGGAATTGTTGTGTCTGTTGTTGAAGAGAAACCAAATGACTCTTCTTTAAGTAGTGCCAAAGGTAAGAAAGAAAGTTAATCATTATTGCCTAGTGTAGCCATTTATTAATGACTTGATTTATTTCTCGTCTTCTCATGTTTGAAGACAAATCGTCCGACGCACATGGGCGGACACCTCGTCAGACTGAACCAAATGATAACTCTCAACTTTCAGTTGCTGTAGTGAGTGATAGTATGAAAGATTCTCCTTTCCTATCAAATAGGATGAAAGATGAGGTTGATAATGATGATAGACCGGGATCCAAACGCCGGTATGTTAGTTCACTAGTTATTTGAACTTCCTCTGTATTTATAGATGCTTGAGCTGATTTTTCATCAATTATCAACATTTTATGAACAGGAAAAAGGAAAACTTTAATACCAATGCACCTTCGGTGGAAAGACCAACTGGTGAACATCGTGTTGTACAGACTTTGAGTGAGGTTGATTTTGTGAATGATGGGTACCGCTGGCGTAAATATGGGCAGAAATTAGTGAAAGGCAATCCCAATCCGAGGTTTGCATCAATTTGATATCCTATGCTGGCTAATGATGATTCTCTGTGAAATTTTGTGTTATATTGCTTCTAAATATTGATTCTGGATGCATGTATGCTGTTGGAAGTTGTAAGAAGAGATGTATCCTTAACTCTTTTATGGAGACTGCAATTTTTGCATATGTTTGGATGCTCTACATCCATATCTGATATCCGGGTACTCTAGCTCATATTATTTTGTTGTTGCGTTTACGCTAAGCCGCTAATTGTATATATGCTCTCAAATTATGTAGGAATTACTATAGGTGCTCTAATTCTGGATGCCCAGCCAAGAAACATCTTGAAAGGGCATCTCATGATCCAAAATTGGTTATTACAACTTATGAGGGGCGACATGATCACGATATGCCACCATCGCGAACTGTCACTCCTAATGTAGCAGGCACAAAACATTCTAAAACAGCTCATAATGGTGAGTCTGCAGCAAAACTAGAAGAAATTGATGCTGTCTGCCCTGATACCAATGTCCATCCCAGTTCAGATCCCCTGAATAAGTCGACTGAGGGGAAAAATGGTGAGCCAAAAACTAAATCTGAAGTAATTGCAACTGCTAGTGTTGGCTTGGTCAAGTTTGAGCAATCTACCGTAGATCCTGAAAGCAAGTCAAGTGAGCCACAAAATGGTTCGGGAACCATTGAAGGAAGTGATGTTGCCAATGATCACTCGTGTAACAAGGGTAGAGCATCAAATGACCAATCGAATTGCAAGTCAGAGACTAAATCAGGACAGAATGGTACTGCTTGCCATGATAAAGTTATTCACGCTACTTCATTGCCCGACGCTAATTATGGCGAGCAAGAACAAACACCTAAAGCCGAAGCTGTTCGAAGCTGAACTCATGTAGGCGGTTTGAATAATGTAGTTAGTTTAGTTATGTACCCAAATGATGATTCCTATTAACTTAAGTACATTGTATGAGATAAGGATGATCGGGTACTTCAGTGTGTAAAACTATTGAAGCGTGTCGGATGGCACAAAAATTTAAAGATGTAGATTGTTCGAATTTCTTTGAAGTATTTAATATACCACAGCTATTTACGGTAATTATCCTTTTTCTCAGATGCTTCATGCCTTGATTCCTTTTAGGGTAGAAATGACAGATTGATCAACATTCGAAAGAGTTGCAACAAAAGCAAAGCATAATGCATAACGTTTGTTTTCTAAGCTCAGTTGCTAATCAAAGGATTTGATCTGCTTGGGGGGGTGCATAAAATTGATCAAGTCAATTTCAGATCAGTTTTTAACTTAAGTGCGTTTTTTCAGTAATCATAATGGCCGGAGTATTGTATTTCTAAACTTCCATTTAACTTTCTATTTTTGCGCGCCTAACTGCTTCATTAGCACTACTCTCCACGGGTAAAAGCATGCAATCACAGCCAAGAATTTGGCTGCTGTTGTGAACGAGGCAGAAATAAAGATTTCAAAACATTCAAATGGTCTTGAAGAAACAGCCTAACTTTGATAATATAAGTACACAATTGATGGCAATTTCATAAGACAGCCATTAGCAGCAAAAACAGAAGCATAGAAGACTCAGCTGCGCCTCAGCCTCTCCCAGGTCCCCCAAATGATTCCGGTTATCATCTCCAAGCACAGGACGCAACCAAATCTCTATTCATCCAGCCAAGAAACAAAGCCCCATCTCTCTCTTGAAGTCTATATTTATCACAGTAGTTCTCTAGCAGTGTTTTGATTGTGGCATTAACTACGGAACTCAAAGGATATGGCCTAAACCCTGCCATTGTGAATCGGGACCTCCATTTACCAAGAAGCTCATGACGTTCTATCCTCTCAGGTCCTTCACATGCTATTATGTTAACAACATCCCTTGCTAGGCAATGCTGCTCAATGTTGATCCGCTCCTTATGACCCCTGGAGAGGTTCACATCGATTGATTCAAACATAGCAGTATAATAATTCAGTGCCTCAAGGAATCGTGGGTAGAATGCAGCAGTATTTGTATTAGATTCCTGCTCAACGAGGGTCACCACTTTTGGTGACAACCTCTTAACTAGCATCAACAGTCGGTCACGATAGTTTTGAGTGCTGACACTCTCATCAGGCATATGATGCAGCATGAATGCAAAGTTCACAGCCACAGCCTCCCCTGGTTGCACCGCAAGATTCTCCAGCTGGACATCATAGCCAGACATGCCCGCAGCATGGAACTCAAATGGCACCTTAAATTGCTCTGCAAGCTTAGACAGCCGCTTCCCCACTATACTTAGTCCTCCTCCACGGGCATAAGCCGACATAGAATCATCGATACCTGTAATCCGTATGTGGGGTGGGCCACCAGGTCTAGCTGCAAATGCCTGGATAAGAGTGATCCACTGATTTCCCTGACCTATTTGGAAGTCAATTATGTGAACCCTGTCTTCATCTTTCATAGCTTCTGCAATGGCTCCATTCGCAGACATGTACCCAAATTTGAAGTAGGGGCAAACCTCATATAGAATGTGCATGTACGAAAGGAGATCAGAACTTGCAGGTTCTTTGCATCTAAAACTTTTGTAGATTGAGCTCCCAGAGGAATTTAGCCGGGCCACAAGCCCTTCCAACATGTATGCTCCCAGCCTCTGAATCGGCTCACCAGAAACTGACACCATTTGACGTAATTCATACATCAACCAATTTGCCAGCAACAACTCATTCTCTGATACTGCTTTTGCACAGGCAATGAGGACATGTTTCAAATCTCCTTTGGCAATAGCCCCAATAATTTGTCTCCCGCTGTCCATCTCTGGTGAGCCTGTGTTGGTCCCATTCTGATAGGTACTATCAATGCCATCGATAATATCAGAATCTGGTCCCAACATTACAGATTCCAGTTCTCTCAGCTTGTGCTTCAGGTCACTTGCATCATTGGTTATGCAGGAGCCGCTCATAGGAGAGCCATAGGCATTGTCAGGGGAATGGTGCAGATCAGGAGGGTATGACTGAGACTCTTGCTGTGACATTGGGCTTCCATTGGGAGAGAAAGTGACAGTTGACGGAGAATTATATATGGTATAGCTACCATTTGCTGAAGACGATTCCAGGGTACAGTACTGTTCATAAGAATTCTGAATAGAGAAGTGGGCTCCTTTGCCACCGTCATTGTACTGCAGATGATGATCCACAGTTTGGAACTGTGGCAAGCAGTATGCCTCAATTTCTTGTATAGGTTGATAGTACAATCTGCCTGACATGCTCGAACTTATATGCTGCTATGATTCTTGCATTACAGAGAAGTCATGATCTCTAGGATCCTTTGCAGAAAACTTCTAGAGGATTTCCACAGCACAACGATAACCAACAATCTGAAATGACGGGCCACTAGATCGGTGAAAGTGAAATCCTAGTAACCAGAACACAATAAAGGAACAATTTTCAAAATACACAGGAAATTTCAAATAAAAATCACAAAATTGTAAATCAGTGGACAGAACAGAGGACAATTCCACACAAATTCTAGTCCATTTAGAACAGAAACCACGTCAACCACAAGCCAAAATCCGGTCAATTTAATGATGATTCTTGCCGACAAAGATTCAACAAATAACATAGCATTCTCAACAGTAATGAACAAGGGTGGAGTAGTTTTCGTAGCTATCAAACATATAAAAGTTTTTTCTGGAAAAATAACAATAAAAATAGGCCTCATTTTGGTGATCAGATCATCAGCTACAGCATTCTTACAAAAAGCAAAGGGGCAGTTGATACATGAAAAAAGAACAGGTTAATTTATTAATGAACTATCACAATACTAGATTGTGAATTATTTGTATAACCAGTCATAATCTCCAAGAGGAGAAAAATCCCAGCTCACAAATACAAAAAATCAACAGCCGGAAAGCAAAACATTTGTCATTAACTGATTTCCAGAAATGGGAATCAAACATCAACCGAAGCAAAGCAAAGGGACATTGACATTCCTTCCACAGGAAAGCCATTAGACAGTGCCCATTTGAAACCAAAATTCAATCTTTCTAAACTTCACATCACATGCAAGAATTGTTCAAGCAACCAACAGAAACAGAAACAAAATGAATATCAAAGTAAACAACTTTCACTGATTCATCATCAACGCATTTTCAGTAAATTTAAGTCATGCATGATGAACACAGAAGCAGGACGTTGTTCATAATAGTTAAAAATAATAACATCTCTATCAACATCAAAGTCATTAGTTCTTTTACTTACCAAAACTTGTTTAAGGAATCTCAATTTTGGTAAGTTCACTTCAAAAGACCAAAGCAAAAGCCTTTGTAAGTTGAAATAGGAAGAGAGAGGGGAAGGGAATAAAGGATAGATAGATAGATAGATAGAAAGGAATTAGGAACTAGGAAGTGGAGTCCGTCTGAAGAAATTCTCAAAGCGTAATGTGTGTTATAATAATATACTTGATTTGCAAAAGCCCTGTAATTACTATGAAACTACACATCTGCCACTGTTTTTCTTTTTCATTTTATACTAATTATTAATGTGGGCATCTTAATTTTTTGGTTGGACGGATTCGTGTTATGAATATTTGTTGAAGTAAGAGTAAAGGGTGTGTATTTTCCCTATTTCAATGTTTAGTTATATATTTTAAAGAGAAATGGAGATCTTACTTCATGAGCCCCATATATTTTTAAAGTGGGTAGTAAGATTCTCACTCTCATGGAAATTTTCACTTCCACCTTTTTTTTATTTACTTTTTTTATTAAATTTAATATTATTATATTTAATAAAATAAAATAATAATATCATATTTATTTAAATAATATTATTATATTATTTTATAAATTATATTTATTAAAAATAATAATATTAACTTATTTAAATATAGTAGTATTATTAGTTAAAATAATAATTCACTTTGATTCTAAGTTAAAACACTTTAAAATAATAATATTTATTCATAGAGAATTAATAATATTACTATATACCATCCTCATTTGAAAATGTAATCTTATTATATTTATTTTAATATTCATAATTAATAATAATAATAAATAGTTTATTCTAAGAAAATATAATTTTTACTATATTAATAATAATGTTTCATTTGTGTTGCTCTTATTAATAATTTTTATTTATATAGTTAAAATTAAATTAATAAAAAAAATTATGATTTATATGATTAAGAACATTAATAATTATTATTAATTTACAAATATAATAAATAAATATTTTTTTTCAATTTTATTTTTTATTAACTTTGCAATTAAAAACTAAAATTCTTTAAATAAGGGTAAAACTAAAATTTGAAACGATTTACTTTTAATCTAGGATAAAGTAAACACAAAATTAGATTCGGATTCTGATTTCGATTCCATACTCCCATTTCAGTAATAACATACTCCCACTCCTACTCCATATTCCAAATCTTAAGATTTCCACTTTAATTTAAAATATAAATGCTACCTCAGTTTATTGACATGTGGTCAAATGGATCCACAACGAATAACTAATACTTGTACAATGGCACGGCATGTTTATTGGCTTTGCAACGAAAAAGAGCAAATACATCCGTTTGTGGGCCTAAACAAAAATTTTGATTGTAAATTGAATGGAGCAGTTGGTTCGGTTTGACAGAAAATATAAATTAGTACAATCCATCTTATTTTGTTGTTGTTGTTTTATGACATTTTTGTTTGGTCTAAAGGCCAACACTTATCTTCTTTATTGATAATTAATCAGCAACTTTATAAAACATAATATTTTATAATCAATCCACGTAGAAGTTAAATAGAAAAAATTTCTATATTCATGACACTTAACACTTATGTAAAGAATTTTGAATGAGATGAGTACGAGTACTTTAATTCTCTCATCACTTGCATATTTGCGAAGAGTTTCATCAATTATATCTTCATTTTAGTTAATCAATTATAAATTTATAATGGTTGTTAGGATAATAAGATGTGTGTAAAAAAAAAAGAAACAAAAAAACACTTGTAAAATATATAATATGATTATTGTTTTTTATATTGATGTCATCATGTACAATCACAATGGCAAACATGTAAAATGATCGAAATTGAAGTGCAAATGTTGATAAACAGCGCAGACGGGGTTCAGATTAGATGTGGGACCCACACGGATGATGCGGAGCCGTAGAAACACCAACGTTAAAAGCTTAATTAATGACGTGGGAAGTGGTGCCTTCCACTTCAGCTAACATGCATTTACATTTTTTAATCTTCTTTCTCCTTTATTTTTTTTTTTAAAAAGAAAATTTCAGTTTCCCTTATTATTCTCTCCCCAAAGTACCCCTTTTGTGATCTAATCAAAGCTTCTATTCCCATCATGCTCGTAATATAATATATAATCATGCTTATCTAGGTGAATTATCTCGTGTCAATCCCCTTATTTCTCTTTTGGCACTTACGGCCCCTTCCCTCGCATGATATCTTCTCTGTAAAAAAATTGTCATATTTTATTAGCTTCCCTTTTCTTGTATTGAGTTCATTGAACCTTCTTAACAATCTATCAGTCCGTGTCAATGAATGATATAATTAATTATTTTTAGTGGTAAATCGCTGATGAATGATAATTTAAATATTTTTTAGTGGTAAATCGATGATGTAATGATAAAATTTAGTTTAATCTAGCGAGTGTTAATTAATTTAATTAGTCAAATTTTTGAGATAATATTAAATGTGTTTTATATATTATTCATATTGATTGAGACGAAAATAGCGTGTATCGACAAAAGATAGATAATATGAATAAGAAATCTAAATTTTTTTAATTTTATAAATAACTGACGAAAGTAAATGATATATTCAAATCTGTCTTGATCTTATCAAAGAAATGATAAGAGATTCTAGGATGCAAAAAAGTATTAGCAAACCAAAATTTAAGATGAGGTTAGTGAAATGAAAGGATTAAGACAGCCTCTAGATTATGCAAAATCATAGTGATTCTCATTAACATGCTTTAGAATCAAATTGCCCAAAATATTTCTCAAAAAAGGGTCTCTTGTTTTTCTCTGTCTCCTTCAAAGTGTGTGTACATGATGGCCCACATTCTTATCTTCAATCGACCTTTATTGATGCCCCTGTTTGGCATTTTGTGCTTGATATTGGACCTTTTTCAAGTTGATGTAGCTTTAAGCCTAAGTTAGTAGGCCATTAAATTAGTGATATAATTTTGTAACACCCAAGGTAAATCACCATCATCGCCCCTTTTTACCTTTTTTTATGGCTTAAATCATCAATTGTGACATCTTGAAAGCTACAAGCACTAGAAGTAGAACCCCAAAATTTAATCATCAATTAACAGAAAGAGAGAACTCACTAACCCCACAATTCATCATCCTAAAGAAGAGAATATGAAGTTGGAGTTAGGAGTGCAAGAAAGAACATTAATTAATTCTGCCATGCTTGGCATCAATTCTTGATATGATTCTATGAGAATATAATATCATGCTTCGTCTAGAAACATTGTATTGGTATCCCATGCAAGTTTCTACATGCAAAATTTAACTCATGGGACATAATAAACAATGATTACCGAGACAAAGTCATCTTTGTCGTTATAACTGTCTTTTGTAATATGGTTTTATCTGTTTTTCAGTCTTTCAAATATAACTAAAATTTAATCTCATTATATGTACCTCATAGTCAAACATTAATCAAGACGTGACCTAGATCAATTTTTATTATAGCCCCTATCGCAAATATCAACAAGAGCACGATCTAAAGTAATGTCATTTCAGAGATTAATTGGGACATAACCTACATTTGTCTTATTAATGTGTTGCACGAAAAATTTTAAGTGAAATAGGTAACCGTCGGAACTAAAATCTCAAGTCCTACAGAAACAAGTTACGAATCTAACCATAATTATGGACAATATATTATATTTTAGTGAGGTGAAAATGTTGTTAAATTTACAAATTTGAAACACGCACAACACAAGAAAGAAAGTAGTCAAAGGCCCCAGGTGTGTCCCCCAACCCCACAACCCAAAAAGCGACTGCTTCGGTTGGACGCATAAAATATACACCAATTCACGCATGGAATTAGCATATCGGGACGAAGGCGCCACGATTTCAAAGCATTACGAACTTCTATGGAGCCCAAAATGGACAGAACAAAAGCCATTATGATACCTGTTGACTTTGCCATGCACACTTCATCGCCCTCCAGCCGACCATGCTGTGGCTTTTGGTCCGCAGATTTTGTCTTAACCTTGCCCAATGCTCAAAGTTAAAAGCCTTGTCCCTAAATTTTAACCCCAGTTTGGTCCCTAGGCACCCATTTTGCTCTTCGTTTCGGGTCTCGTTGGGTCCCCTTTGCATGGAACATGCATGATGAATAATAAATTAAAGAATGTTAATGGGTTAGCTAGCAATAAATTAAAAGTTCGGTGTTTTGTTTTTGTTTTTGTTTCGGGTGTCTTCTTTGGCAGCAAAGACCAAAAGACAACCGCTTTATGGTCACCAGTATTAGAAGAGAAAGAACAAATTCATCACTCCTTCAATCACGTTTGCGTGACAAATCATATTTTTATATGAAACAAGTTGTCGTTTCTAGAAGACTAGAACATCATAGTCGTTTGCTATTTGTCAAACATGGCACGTTTTTTTACATTTGGAGTTTGATTAAAGTCTTTGTTAGATAGAGATCTTTGTGTAGTAATGGATTCTATATATATATTGCACGTTGATATCGATGCTAGCCAAGCTAGTAGCGCGCTCTGCTTTGAGCTTGGTTTTGTCTCTGTGCGTGTGACTAGTCAAAAAAAAAAAAAATCAAATTATCAAAGTAAACTATTCAAGTTCCGAAGAATTTAACAATTTGGTGAAATGTTTCGCAAGATTAAACATTGTTTATTAACACTGCACAAATATTGACTTGCGTAATTCTCTGGCACTGGCCATTTGAAGAAATTAAGTGCCATTCAAATTAGAAGAAAAGTTGACTACTTGTATTAAACTGCACGCTTATCCTTTGGTCAGCTTTTAATAAAGTCAGTCATGGAGAAAGCCAAATACCAAGAATTGATAATGGAACGCAATTTGGAAAAAGAAAAATGGTGCATGGAATTTAATTTGGAATTCACTCGAAGCAATTGCATAATTTGATTGGGCTAATTGTAACAACAATACCCAATACGAGAAACAGGCCCACATACAGATGTTAACTATTGGGCTACGATCCATCTCTCAGCCCATGACTGAGACGACAGCACGACAGCGCTTGCTTCGTTTTTGTGGCGCGGGGGCGGTCGGGTGCCAAATGTTAAACGACGACGTGCAGCAGTTTTGTAATGCGTCAACGATGAGTGAAGAAAGACTGATACGGAGAGAACCGAAAGAGAGAAGAAGAACTATTATGGATCCTATGATCTGGCACAAAATTGCTGCTGTATCTGGTACGCATTGCTCATTAACACTGCGCAAACTTCAATGGATTTGTTCAATCTTTGACACGCTTGTTGTGATTTTACTTGAAACAGGAGTAGCTGCACTTGGTTTAGGCGCTTATGGCGCCCATGGCTTCAAGCCCCAAAACCCCACTTTCAAAGAGGTCACTCTTTCCCCATTTAAGTTCATTTCCAGCTTTTGTCAATTCAATTTCTTTTATGGGCTTCTGCTAAAGTTGTAATTTTTTAAACTCGTTACTGACAAGTTGCAATCTTATTTTTTATTTTTTTCATTTCCCCTGATGGCGAAGGTATGGCAAACGGCTTCTCTTTACCATTTGGTTCACACAGCTGCTTTGATTGCTGCCCCGATCACTAAAAATCCCAACATTGTGAGTTTGTTTTGACCTTGCTGGCATTTCTGGAGTACTGCTTTTGCTTATTGATAGTGCCTACATTAGTCAAAATAGCGTGTTGTGCTGGCTCATACATTCTGATGAAATTATTTCTCTTATGTATGAATATGTGTTGGATAAATAACAAAATTTGTTAAAGATATACCAATAGTTATTATCTTGTTGGCAGGTACTAGATTATCGGGTACACAAAATTATGATGTTCTATATATATTTTGGCATTTATCAATTGATATAGGTGTTAAAAGTTAATCTTGATCAGAGGGATGGATGAGAAGAATATATGATAAGACTATGATTGAGAGTAATAAATGATCAAATATACGGCTGGCTTCTTGTTTCCTGTGGATTATATGAAAGGGTGTCTCTACTATGCTAGTTTGACTTTTTTATAGATGCTATTGCTGAGGCATTAACCGCCTTGAGTAAGGCCCCTCTGATGATTTTTATCCCTGAACTTATGTGATATTGATATGGTTTTGTTCTGTATTCTGCTTATTTATTTGTGAAGTCTGTTTATATATTTGATAATTCATGTGAAATGGAGAAATTATTTCTCTTTGGTGATAATGTCAACCATATGCGTATGTGACCTTTGGCTCTTGTCCTTTGTCTCAGTTTGGAGGCCTTTTGACTGCCGGAATTCTAGGTTTCTCAGGGACGTAAGTGATCATCTCTGTTCTTTGATGTTCATGTATGTAAATAGATTGTATGTGATGAAGTTTCTACTTAATTGATGCTTCTTTTGAGCATAAATGTGTTTTGAAGTGAGGTTTAGTGCTTTGAATTTATGCTTGTGAGGGTTTTGTACGTGGGTTAATTTACTCTCCCTGTTGGTTTAGCATGCAAAAACTATATTCTGTTGTGGATATGGCCGTTTTTCTTTTTTTTTTTCTTCTCAATCAATAGAGAAAATGATGTATATATTTGGGGTTATAGGTGCTATACTGTGGCATTTCTTGAGGACAGGAAGTATTCTACTCTAGCTCCCTTTGGTGGCTTTGCCTTCATTGGAGCTTGGGTGAGCTTGCTATTCTAAGGATTTGGTCCTTACTTGCTTGGCAAAGCTACATTCTGTTGCTGCTTTGGTATCGAACAGATGCTGAAAGGAATTTATTGTCATTGGTCTCTTATCACTGTTGCTTCTGGTCTATGATGTATATTATTTAACTATATTTTAGTATGCTCGAATTCCTCGTCTAACTTAGTGGCCCTGTTAATGTCATATTTATTCGCAATAAAGTCTGTTCGTGAAGATGAACACAACTTATTGTAAAGCAATACTTGTGGTGTATGCACTGAAAAAGCAATGCATACGCAAGATTTTATAACCTGTATTCAACAGAACTGGGGAAAGAAGAAATGCAGAACTTAATTCTCCCGCTTGACTCAATGTTTTTCTTCAAAAAACCGAGTCAGAAATCATCTCAACCTGCCCCCTTGTTCGTTATTTTGTGTTGAATAAAACTTATTAAAATGCTAAACCGGAGCAAACTTAAATGGGAGTTGAGAATTTTCATCTTTCAATTTTGTCGAAGCAAATCTTGATGGCTGCTGATGAGTTATGGAATGAACTCATATTGGCAAGAGTTGTGACCTGCATGCAGAAATTGGAGCGAAGTTCATTACAAAGATAATTAGATAGAAAAACAATCAAGTTAGGAAGGAAATAAGAATTGAGGTCATTGTTATGTATTCGCTAAGCTAAAATGCAGCTCATTTATATATAAAATTAGAATTTAGTAGACATGACGAGTAGATCACACGTGGGGTCAATGTCCTCGATCTATTTTTTTTCTTATCCAATCTCGCATGGCCTATTTGATTTACATGCACATGGGACTGCTTATCATTCTTTTATTTTGCATGAAAGGGATAAGATTTTAATTGCTTGCAACAAGCTTTCCTCAGCGAATCTCTGGTTATACTAAAAAGCATTTTTTTTTTTCAAGTGCTTACTGGGATCAAGTTCAGTAATCACGGCAGCTCCTTTGAAGTAGCAAGATCCACCTTTGTTCTTGAACTTTTGAAAATAGCTGTTGAAAGCATATGAAGCATGGTCTCTTGTAGTGTTGGGATAATAGCAAGGCTGGTTCATTTGAATCTTGCTACAATCTGCACCATTCCCGCAAGCCCAATCCATGGCAGCTTGCAACTCATCATCTGGGGTCTGCTCATCAGCTATGCACCATTGCTCATTCTCCCCATCTGATATATGTATGTGTGAATGTGTGTGTGTGTGTATTCACACACAAACAGAACAATGCATATTTCAAGCCTTTGTTTACTCACATTAAGATTCAGCAGCAAGTGTAAAGATCATGGATATTGATTGATAAGAACTTGGAAGTTTAAATTCTAAATCTGATATGAAACAACACAGAGAAATAATGGTTAGAAGGCTTACTTGATTTTGGAGTAATTATAGATGTGGCAAGCAGAGCAAGCATTATCCTTAGCAAAACAATTGAAATCTTCTTTCCCATTGAAGAGTGGAGAAGGACTGAAGGAGGCAGGGAGAAGATGCACAATAGCTGAATCAATCTAGCCTTGCAGCCGCAGCCAGTAAGAAGCCTCATATATAGTGTCAAAAATACTTTAAAAATTGGCTGGTTTTTCTAAAGTGTTTTTAATTATTCAAAAGTAGTAAGTTCCATGTGGCATCAACCAAGATTTGGGCCTCCTTTGGCTGTTCCTTTACACCTTTAGCCTAGCTGCATGGCACTTCTGATTTTTTAATGGTATCTAAAACTCCATAATCTGCATGGTAAAAATTTGGAGGCAGATGCCAAATCAACTCTTGTTATGATCTACTTTTCACTCGAGCATCTCTCTTGTTGGCTGCCATGTTATGGCCTACTCTTTCTTTTCTTTTCTTTTGCAATATTATCGCTTAATCAAATTATGCAATGGGAACCATCAACTACCTTTTTATCCTGATCACTGATCATCAAAATAACTTGTTATGATGCTCATATCAGCGTTTCTCAGTGGAGCCAAGACACTCCATATTGGTCAAGGATAGTTCGTAAAAACAAACCAAACCACCAGAAAAGAACATGCCCATGCTGATGGCTCTGAAGTCTGAACTAAGAAACTAAGAATTTATTCTCCTTGGCAATATTGTGTATATGATTCAAAGTAGTTCATTACACATTGACTCTACCAAGAAAAAAAGCAATATACATAAAGCAAGGACACAGAGCCTAGCTACAAGATTCAACAAATATATAGAAAGGATACATAGGTTACAAGTTTCAACATACATAATATCCATCACTTATAACCTAACAGCATTATATTAACCATCATCTTCATCTTCAAAACATTAAGGCAATCCGGATGAAAACAAGATCTTTCGACTAAGATACAGGAGCACACTGTTCCATTTTCCAGGTTTTCCTGTAAATGCTCTTGAGCTCTGCTGCATTAACCCCAATCTTTTTTTTCCCCTCCTTTTTTATCCTCACCCTCAAATTAAGCACACTTGAAAGAAAAATGGTATACAATGCCAAAATAGCGACATGGCATTACTATGATTGAATAATTCAAACAGTTACTCTCGCTTAGCATTATAGCATTTCACTCTTCACTGTCTTGAAGGAAGATTGAACAAATGTTGTTAAACAGGAAAGCAATAGAGGGTGGTTGGTTTGTCAACTACAGAGGATATATAGAAAACGGACACCAATCTGTAAGTGATTGGGTTAAGTGAGCATAAGAGGCTTTGTGGATGTATCAAATGGGCACGCATATGATCACTCTACCCACAATTTACACTTGCTTGAATGCATCACATATCGTTACAAGCTCAGCTTCCTGCAATCAAAGAACTATTCAGTACAAATTCATGATTGACTTGGATGCACAATACGACAAACAAATTCACATTAAATGATTCAGGCATAAAACAGTGGATATCTGATGCCTAGATCCATATCCATCCAACCCAACTAGAGTAATACTTACCATATATTGAATGGCATTAGGGTTGATGTTGGGATTGGTCAATATAACACAACAGAGCGATGATGCTTGCCATTAGTTGGTGTCAATCCAAATATAATGAAGACCAACCAGAGTGGGAACCATCAGCCTATAACCACAGTCATGCAAAGACCACATCAACCAGACATAAAGAATCGTGCCACTGCTGTATAAAGTTGCTCATCTTCAAAAGGCTTTGACACATAATCATCCATCCCACACTTCATGCACTGTTCATTTGAGGCCTGAATGACATCAGCTGTCATAGCTAATATTGGTACATGCCACTGACCCACATTTCCAAACATCCCAGCTGATGCTTCACCAGATGCAATTTGCTCATTAATCTCATTCTCAAGGTGCCGGATTTGCCGAGTTGCTTCAAACCTACACAAGTTTAGACAGCGTCAAGAATTTGGCATGCTTAAGGTGTACTATTGAACAGGAAAACTGTGCCAGAAAATGCTTGATGGTTATGAGCATTGATAGAACTAATAATTTTCTTTTTTATTTAAGATAATCTGCCACATATTAAGATCAAAATAGAAGAATAAATAATACAAGTACGGTTCCTTTAACAAAGTCGATGAACTAAAAAATGTAAGAAATAGACTAGTGTGAGGCATTCAGACACTGGATAATATTTACCATTCTCAACATGTTTTGAACATATTCGATACAAATAAACATGCCTACATAACCATGCACAAGCCCGATCAACTTCTAAATTCATTGCTTATCCACTAAAGTGGTTAAACGAGTTTCCATTAGATTGAATAAGATTACTCTAGTAGTCACATTAAAATCATGTGCAGATAGAAGTGTCTCTTCCTAGCGGACTATTGGTATCACTGTAGGTTGAAGCGAAATGGTTTGATTCTAGTTAAGCAACCAAAATTCAAATGGAACGAGCAAACAAATTTTGGGATGATTTTTTCTAGCTTAGCGGCTGACTAAATCTTTTATAAATTTCAACGGGATCTGCAGCACGCACTTCCTAAGTTCTTATCATGAAACATTGCTAGCACACCACTCCTCGTTCTTAAGTTCAGAAAGAATAGTAACTAAATAGAACAGAACTATATATTATAGAACAGCAGGGTAGTTACCCATCCATTTCTGGCATTTGCAGATCCATGAAGCAAGCATCAAAGTTATGGGGTGGTGTAAGCTTATCTACAGCAGCCCTGCCACAGTCCACACAAGTAACAATCGCTCCATGTTTCTTTAGAGCACCTTCTGCCACTCTTCTATTGACCATATTGTCATCCACCACCAAAATTTTTTTTCCTTTTAATAGGTGCCCAAGTGATGACTTCTTTCTTTTTTGTTGCAACTTCTTAGAGCTTTCAGGGTCTTCTTGGAAGCAGCCAATCAAGGCACTCAACCTAAGAGGTTTTGTCAACAATGTTACAATGCCATCAGATTTGAGCTCATCGCGCTCAGTTTCGCTAATGGAGGTACCTAAGAGAAAAATCTTTGGGAGATTTCTTGAGATTTCCAGGTCGCCTTTTCTCCTTTGCTGTTTCAGCATATAATGCAATGCAAGACCAATTTCCTTATCCCAAACATCTTTGTCAATGAGAACCACTGCTAACTTTGGCAACACACTGGACAAAGCAACCAACCATGCATTAGGAAAATTTAAACAATATCATAGATTACAGCAGTCAATTTCTTCTATAATTCAAATTTTAGAAAATAATTACATTTTGCTTAGATTTGATAAGACACTGCCATTTGTGTCTTTGACAGTCATAAAATGGGATTGCAAAAAAGAGGCATCTTGTAGTAACAAGCAAGCCCATTAATTAGCTTGTTTGAGAAAAGAGAACTCGAGATGAGTCTCAAGTTCATTAAGAGAGACAGAGAGCGAACTGATGAGTATAGGAACATACAAACAGCTATCTGAAAAGCCATCAAAAGCTTCAAATCTCTCCCAGGTTAATGTTGATCATTTGTAAGCCTAACAAGGTGTGGATGTATTCCACGAGGCAGGTAATAGAAATACCAATGATTTAGTTTTCTTGATTCTAAGAATTGAAAACAAGTACTTCTCGGTCAACCTTTAAATGTGTTAGTTTTAGTGTATAAATTGTAAAACCTTGAACTTTTTACCATAATTCATCTTCACAACTATTCTATCAAAGCAAATTATACCTGGTGCTGCATGTGTCAGATAAATAAGAGCATGCCGATTGCATACTGTTGGCTACATGCACAGACATTTCCAATCTCTGAAGATGATATCTTGTGACCTCAGCTCGGATGCTTTTGTCATCAATTACCAGTGCTTGTAATCCTCGGAACTCTGAAACATCTGGAATGTACTGCTGCCACTTTGGATCCAGTGAATTTCTTTCTCCTTCTGTAAAGGTCACAGTGAATGAAAAAGTACTGCCAGTGCCAGGTTCACTCACAAACCCAATCTCGCCACCCATGAGTTCCACCAGACAATGGCTGATACTCAGTCCTATTCCAGTACCACCATATGTTCGCGAAGTGGAACTGTCAGCCTGCATAAAAGGAGTGAAAATTCGCACTTGTGCCTCTCGAGGAATTCCAACACCTGTATCCTCAACAGTCACTAGTAACTTAATCCTATTAAGTTGCTCCATTGTATTTGTATTATCTAACATTTTAAAGTTTTCCCAGCTTTTCCATCTGTCCACTACACGAAACCCACTCAATGTGTTATATACTTTATCTGATTTGTGTTGAACTGAATTTAAACTTTGCTGCAGCACTTTATCCTCAACATCAACTTTGCTCCTTACATCATCTGCCAAATGCACTGAGACAAATATATGCCCTCTGTCTTGTGTGAACTGCAATGCATGTGAGAAAATTAGCAAGGCAAACTTATTAAACCACGACATGATTATTCACCAGAGAGAAATGGGAAAGATGATGATTATCATAATACTTTACCATAATTTCGCCGATGTTTTTGGTCCAGAACTAGCATATCATGATAATTTAAAGACTGGGAGGACCTAGAGCAGCATCCTCACACAAATACTAAGGGAAATGTCTAATTATTTGAAACAAATATACAGAATCCATCAAATAACAAACAATTGCCTGTGGTAATGGCTTCCTTTCTTAAGTTAACAGGGCTTTTGTAACCAGTTGTCATTTCTTCAAAAGTGAAGAAATGCAGGAACAAGAAAATAACTAACCTTGATTGAATTTCCAACAAGATTTGTTATTATTTGCCGAAATCGTCCAGGATCACCAATGACAACTTCAGGAACCCGATCAGAGACATATATGGCCAACTTCCCTCACACAGAAGAACACCTTATGTAAGAATCATATTGTAAATACTAACTGAATGAATATTGGAAAACAAAGCATAAAAAAAGAGAATAATTAGGTAATACCTCAATTCCTTTCTCGTTAGCTTTGCTCGAGAAAAGGGATAGAACATTATCAAGAACATCGTGCAGATGGAAAGGTACAAATTCTGGTTCAAGCCTTCCAGATTCTATCTTAGCCTGATCAAGAACGTCATTTATTAATGAGATAAGATCCTTCCCACTATTATGAGCAGTCTGTGCATAGTCCAACTGGGCTGCATCAAGTTCTGTATCCATCAGCATTTGCAGCATACCTGGAAAGTGATCATAAGCAGTAATCTATCAGTTAATCTTGACATATTTGCAGAAGTCTACAATAATTGAAAGACTCTTTAACTTACCTAAGACACCGTTCATTGGAGTCCTGATCTCATGGGAAACAGTTGCAAGAAACTACAAGAAAAAGAGAAACCTTGAGTGACAAAAATATTCCTATATAGAAGAAACAAGAAGATGAAATAAAATAATGCTAAAGATAAATTTCTTCACAGAAAACTCAGCAAAGGAAGCCATGCTTCAATGCTGAAAGTTTCAGTCAGGATGCCTCTATTTGTTACGGACAGCAAAGAGCTACTCATCAATAGGACAAGGAGAGGCACCTGAGATTTTGCCACATCTGCAGCTTCAGCACGAGCTTTGAGCTCCATCATCTCATGATAGTCATTTTCCACTTGTGCAATTCGATTTATAGCCGCATGGAAGATATGGCCAACAAGCAAAGTAATAACTAGGACTCCTATTGATGCATTTATTGCCGTCCAAGGTAAAGGAGGCTTTTGTTTAAACCTTTAATTAGAACCAAAAATAAATAATAAATAAAAGAGACCTTTCATCTGAGTAAATATGTGATTACATAACCTTCTGCTGATTTGTACACTGAAGTTTGTGACAGAACTAACCTGCAATGCATCTCATGCTTCCGTGATGGATCACCAAAATCAAGGTTGCTGACACGCAGTAGACCTGTGTCAGTGACATCAGGACCATACATGTTGATTGGAGCAGATGCATTAGTTGTGTCATAGACATTCACAACAATTGTCTGCTTGCTGGCAAGTTGGTGCAGAAGCTTCTCCACTAGGGATGGGACATCATATGATGCGCCAAGATACCTTTATGAAGAAATGATCTCAGTGAAAAAATCAGCTTAATCTTTTTGAAGTGAAACATAGAATAGTTCAAAAAGATAAAACATATATAGGAAATCAAGAATATTCAGGAGGAGATGTACTTACCCCAAAGTAGCTTCTATACGCTGTTCTGGTGTAGCATCTTGGGGTAGGTCAGTGTTGTAGACAGCAAATGTGAGTACGACGCCAAGGTGGTTAGACTTTAACAGCTTAAAGGGTGGTGTCAATACTCCCTTTCCAGATGCCCTTGCTCGCAAAATGTTTTCACGGTCTTCCTGCACAAGATGTAATGGCATGATAAGCTTGATAGAACAAATTAAGTAGATTCATAAACAATAAATATCATTCAGCAATTATATTTTAAGGTAACTTGTGTCTTCGGCACTAAAATTTCAGCAGAAATATACTAAACAAATTTAGTGGATTTTTTAAGAACAACTGAGCATAAATAAGCAAGCACCAAAAGCCTAAATAAACCAACCTTTCCAGACATCATGTCAATAGAGACAATGTGGGACACAGTTTCTTGAGAAAATATAACTGGTGCATATTCATCTTGAATGGGAGCAGGATCCAAATTTTCTGGTGTACAATCTTGCACAAGAGTCTGGTCCTCAGATTCCATTTTCTTTATTTTCCATCCATGCTGCTTCTCAAATTGCTCTCTTTCTGAGTGAAGAACTTTCAGAGCATAAGCTACTCCACTAGTAAGTGGTCTCTCAAAAGCTGTTCTCTCAGTATATTCACCAAATGTTTTCTGCATAACAAAAGAGGAAGAATCAATTTCAACTAAAAACAAAGCAGTAATGAATAAGAGTCCACAAGCTTAGACCTATGGTTTCATAAAATTATAATCTTGAGGTACAACAGAGTAGAAACAGCAGAAAAGAGGACTACCTGATCAATTGCAGACGGATGTTTCCTATGGTGAAATGTGGACACCAGAATAGCCAGGGCATGAACATGATTCATGCTCACATTGAACTGATCCTGGAGCATCCTCGCTCGCTCATCACACATGCTGGCAAGTGTCTCTTTCCTTCGCAAATGCATCTTTTCTTTCAAGTGCCAAAACAACCAGACAGAAATTGCAATACCAAGCAGAACAAAGACCACTAGGATCTTCTTCCTCCACTTTCCAGCACTTCTAGGAGGGTGAGGAGTTTGCTGTTGCTGCTTCTGCTGCAGTATCATTTGACGCTGTTGGGACATGGGCTGCAACTGATCATGCTTATGCTTGTGGTTTCTCCTTGACTTAAAAACAAAACTGGCAATGATGCAGATTACCACCATTCCACAAATGAACCACCAATACCCTTTAAACAAACAAAAGGATAAAATCTTGAAATGATCTCTCGTGCAGTTGCTCCATGTCCTTGCTTGGGAGACGTTCTAAACAAAGTCAAATCAACCACTAAGTCAATTAATCCATAATATTTAGAATATTTGACAGAGACGACAAAATACCGTTTACAGAAATAATTAAGCCATATTTTATTTACGTAAAGAGACTTTCAGGACATAGAAACAAACTCTTTTAGGCAGTAGAAAGAAAAGGCTCTTACCAGACCCACGAGGAATAAAACCATAAATCACCATTACCTTTAATACTGAATGGTCAAGTTTCCAGGGGATATTCACATCTTCAACTGGGCATTGGTCCGTCTGCTTCACATTTTCTGCAAGCCATATACTCTGCTTCTGAAACTCCTGCTTCTTGGAGCATGGTACCTTCAAAGCACAAGTGATGCCATTACGCAATAGTATTCCAGATCCTGGTTCTTTGGTACATTTGAGGGATGCAATCTGTCATACACACAAGAGAACGCAAGTGTTTTAAGATTATATGCTGCCCTTCTATATTTTAAATAAACTTCTAGCATGTTTGATTTCCTCAATGTTAGCCATCAATAAACAACCATATGACTTCCAATGCTTCTGAAACAAAGAACAGTATTTGAAGTACACTTATTTCCAAACGAAGCAGAAATACATAGTTTCGACACTCGAGATTATACAGCACTATGAGTAATAAGCATATGAGTTGAATTATCTATTATATCAAAACCCCATTTTCAGCTTCATTACTGCCCCAAGTTGCTGTCTAATTCTAAAGTCCAGGTAAAAACACATGTGACTCAGAACTCAAATGGAAGTAAATGAAATTAAGCAAAACAGAAGTACATATTAAAGGAATTACATGAACCTCTGCAAGTTTACCCAACACCTTAATAACCCCCTACACCCCAAAACAACCCCCCCCCCCCCCCAAACACCACAAAAAAAAAGGCAGAACCAAGTTTCATTATCGGCCACAACTTCAATCTACAAACGATTTGACCAAACCAAAAGATATAGGCAGTACCTGATCTGACTCAGAGAACAAAGTAGCCAAAGCATGGAGCTGGTTGTGGCTAACATTGGAATGCTGCAAGAAGATTTGAGCTTTTTTTTCACAAGACACTGGGGTTTCCTCTTCCTCATTTACCACAAAAGCCTCACCATCACAACTTAAGAGAAAACAAATGCTCCCTACAGTAACAAAACCCAAAAGCCAGAGAAATCCAAGCGTGCTCCTCCTTCTATCGACACGGTCAGGCCCTTGAAAAGGCTCGTTTGCATTCTTCAGCTTCAAACTTGCTGATAATCTACTACTGCTAGAGCCACAGAGCTTGCAAGTCATAGCCATAGTCATCTAAACAAGCACCCACTTGTCTTTACTAAGAGTCTTCAAAGCTGGCCAAAGGACAGGTGTAAATTTGCTTAAAGGCCAGCAAAATTTTCACCAAGTTTGGATATTGAACACATCAAAATCATTGCTTTATGTGAAAACCACAAACTAGAAAGTGAAAACTGCATGAACCCCAGTTCATTTTCTAAACGGACGAAGCTCTAATTACACACCGTGCAAACAAACAATGTGGTCCAGCCTCTTTGGTCTCTCCACTTAATGGCTCAAATACTAAGTTTCATTCACCTTAGTATGTGGACCAATAGATCCCATCTAGAATTCAAAGCCACAGGCACAGCTCTTTTGAAGCAAACAAAAATGACCAATCATCATGTCAAACCAGAAGCAGCTGAACCAAAAACAAAATCCCACTTGTAATTTGGCAACCTGTGAGAGAATCATTAGTGAGGTAAGAAAAAAATTGGCCTTTTTTTTTACCTATATATCTAGTCCCTCTCAGCCTTAATCAGCTCTGCAAAGCCAAGTGAAGCATCAAGACAGAAACTTTATCAAAGCAACTCATCAAAACCAAAATTTGAAACAGACCAACTTCGTTTCTCTGATAACCCAACTGGAATCAATGATCAGAGTTGGATAAAAAGGTCACTCCAATAATTTCTCTTTTTCACTGCCCACTTTTCTCTTTCTCTCTCTTGAGTCTGAATTTAGCATTTGAAATTAGAGTATTTTGGTACATTAAACATTATTGCCTCATCATCTAAGTGGGGATGGTTTAAGCTAAAGCAAATAAGCCCAAGATGAAGAAGAAGGTGACATTAAAAACCCATTATTATAATATGTAATGGTGTAGTTTAAAACTCTTCTAGCATTTTGTCTATTTGACATTTTCAGTATGATTATTTATCTTTGATTTATTTATTATTTTATTAATTTTAATTCCTCTTTTTTTTTCTTTTTTTTTTTTTGGCTCTGAGCCGCTTTTGCTTTTGAAAGTGATTGCACCTTCCATTCAGCGATTAAAGATTGTGCAGTTATACGGACACGAACAGAGGAAAATTTGACAGAGAAACTTCTACATAGCGGAAGGGTAAAATGGGGATTAAAAAAAAAGACAGAAAGGGCTTGCGGTTTTGAGTCAAGAGTTCAATGATGAAAAAAATAAACAAAAATAAACGAGGAATCTATTCTATTTCTATTAACCCCAAAAAAAAAGGTGAATTATCATTAAGGTCCCTATACTTTACAGATTCTCAAAAGACATAGTTGTCTATCTATTTCAGCTAGGTCTTTATTTTCTAATAAAATAACCAAATTACCCTTGGAGTGTTGGATTTTATTTAATGGCAACGATATCAGCGCAATTAACTTGACACAAAAGAGTATTAAGGTCATTTCGATGGAGGTCGAGGACATATTTATACAAACGGACAAAATATGAGCTTCCCTAAGAGAAAGTAAGAAAGTAAGGGATCCAACTGACAAAATCTCATAAATAGGAGAGAAATATCGGGAATTAATCGGGGATTTGGCGATGGCAAACGCGAAGTTGTGCGATGAAGATTCTTAATCGTTTGGAGAATTAGTGGTGAAGTGGGCATCAATGAAAACGTATGTCGGCTACATACCCTTGCCCACCATTTCATTTAAAATTTGAAGAAAATGGGCATGATGAGAGTTGAGAAGATATGGGACTTACTAAAGCAAGGATTAATCTAACCACTTTAATCTAAATCATGATTGGTTTCACCATAATTACAATAATTGTTCTTCTTTCGATTCAAGGATTAGAAACTTGCTATATTGTTTTGTTGTCATTACTGTAGATTAAAATTTTCTAGATACCATTTAGTTTAAGAAATATTAGAACAGTTATAGATTAAGGTTAGGAGATTGTAATTTTAGCTATGTGCTATACACTAGTATCAAAATTTAAATTAGATAAATTCTTCAATTATCATTGGTAGACATATTGCTAATGGAGGATGGTTCCGTAAGATGAACATGATACTTTCCGAAAGTCATAACTTGAACTATGGGTATTCATTTTTGGTGTATAATATATCGTTTCGAAGCATACAATGGGATGAAGCAATGGTAGAATTACTGATGTTGTTCAGCCTCGTGGTCTGAAAAATTTGTTTCTGCAAATTTGTAATTTTTATTTATTTTCTTTTTTTTAGCTACTTTCAGGATTTTTACATTTTTTTCTATATATTGGATTTCGAAACTGTTTGTTTTGTTTTTCTTATTCTAATTAAGAGAATTTTATTATAGAATAATATTTTAAATTTGTCTATTTAGTAAATTCGCGAAATTTAGAGTTAGTATCATTAGGATTTCGTAATAAAATTTTTGTTATTCAGAGACTTAGGGGCTGTTTGTTTTTTAACTTAACGAATTAATTAACTTAATTTCAATAAATTAAGTTATTAAATCTATTTTTTTTTTAACTTATAAAAAAAAATTTAGTCATTAAGTTATTAAGCTAACTTTTTTAACTTTTTGTTTAATCTAAAAAGTTGGAATAATATCATTAAAAATATACTCCAAAATATCTCTATATAATTAATTAATTTTTATCCTTACATAAATAAAATTAATAATTAGCATCATTACCCATCTCTATAACTCGTGACAATATAGTGGTAGACTATTATTTTTTTTACCTTTTTATTTTCTTCAAATTAGTATCATTTATCTTCATAATTTTTTATGAATATTTTTTCACATAAAAACATCATAAACTATAATAAATTTGATTAGCATGTACTGATTTAGAATATAAAGTGTACTTAATTGAACATGAGTTGTATTGTTTTAATACATTATCTTATTTAAGTTCGTTGAGATGTTTATTATTTATTTAAATTTATAATTTATAAGAGCACAAATATAAAAATATTAATTTCCAGATTTTTGCAGTTAAAAAATAAATAATTTAATATTTATTTTTAACAATTCAGAAAAAAAAACATATTATTGAGATTCGGGCATTTAGTTTTATTCAAAATTCAAACTAATTCAGGTCTATTTAAATTTCAGATAAAAAAATAAACACTACCTTAATTTTTCCTTACTATCAATTTTTTATATTTCTGCATCGTCAATCAATAAATGATGTGGATGAGGTTGATCTTATATTTGGACTTACTATTTTGAAATTTTCCAAGCATTTGATTTGTACATGCGCCTGGTTGGACTTGCGTGAGCGTGACTAGCGGCGAGTGGATTAATTTAATTTTGGATCGCTAATGGATTCTCAAGCCATTATCAAATAGCACACAGAGCATTAAGAGATGCCCACGTCTTGAACTTTTCGATCCCTGTTTCTTTTTATGTTGAGACCCAAGGAATTTACCATTTTCAAAGTCGTGTTGTTTTGAGAAATGAAAATGACTCCTAATAAATGTCGACGGGTGAATTTGGTTTTTCCCCCAACAACATGTTTTCACTTTCTCCTTACTAGTCTCTCTATCACGTGTCCCCGACACATTGCCAAATTTATTGGGCACCATTGTGGCTCCTGAGTTAAGAGAGCACTTGCATTTGTTGAGCCAAAAACAAGCTTAACTGTGTTAAAATATATACGTAAATAACCACCAATTGGAATCTTTTTGCTCACTAGAAAATATAATGTTTGTGGAATAATTAGTAATTAAAATGATCAATAAGGAAGGCTCATTTGAGCTGCTTTTTTTTTTTTTTTGTGTCCCAAGCAATGAAAATGATGTTGATTTCATTGGTCGTGCCCAAATTTTCTCATTTAATGGAGACTTGTAGCAAAGAGCACACTTGAATGTATCACTTCGACCTAAAATCTTTGCAATCTTGAATTTGACCATCAAATTTTTAAAGTCGAGGGGAGGAGAGCTGCTGATGATGAAATTTGTTTACTTTTTGTCTTGGATACCTTAATTAAGATTATTATAAATTTTAGGCCCATGCTTTTTATCTTAAGCCACTTTATTGTCATCTTTCGATTTGATTCCGGCATTTCATTTCGCTTATAGTCGTGGGAAATAACAAGTACTTGTGATAATTTCCTAATTGCATGGGCCATATTATGCAATAATATTTAGGAGTTCAATAATTACAAAATCCAGTTGGATAAAGACCCACCACTATCATAGATTTTCTTCTCTTTTTTTTTTTTTTGACCTTTTTTCCTCGTATGCAAGTTCGTTCTTTTAACATTTCAATTTTAGAAATTTGTTACTTTATTTCATAAATAATCAATTCCTAAAAAGAAATGAGGCCAATCATAATTTTTACAACTTGTTGTGAAAGAAATGCTACAATTGATTGTATGCAACCGTGATTTGATGAGAAGCACTAGATGTGATTCAAAGGAATATGCTCATTTTATCATGTTTGCTTAATAGCTTTTCCTTTGGTGCATGAAATTGACATATTAATCTTTCAATAATGAAACCCATTCCTCATGAGTCAAATTGCAAAGTAATGATGCAAATAAGCACTTCTACTAATGTAATTCCTTTTATATATATATATATATATATATATAATCGTCCAATTAAAAAAGGCTGCAAAACCCATCTTTAGTCTTTAGATGAGCTTCACAAACATGTATAGAAATGGGTAACGTTATCAGTTTTCAACAATTGCAACTTTTTCAATTTTCAAAAGTCCTTTTACCATTTTCTCGCAAAACAAACACGCCCTCAGACGGTCCCACCACGACTTGAAAAATCGCCGAGTCCTGGAATTGCTCGAGAATCGTGACAGCTAACGCAGAAAATGATGGGACCCGCAGACAGCTTGATCTGACAAATCACATTTCCCCAATTCCCCTTTTTCCTCCCTTCAGCCGGAGCGACGATGCATAAAAAAAAAAAAAGGGCGCGAACGCATCAGAGCGAGACACGTCATCGACGTCACATGGGTCCCACGGAGCTTGATGATCAGTTATAACCCGATGGAGCCAATGCAGTTGCTGACAGAGGGACCATGTGGAAGTAACTGTACACATGCTTGCAGGCATGTAGGTTATATGAATTTCCATTAAAGTCCTTGAACTTTTGGCTCTGTCGCAAAGAGGTCCAACAAAAGTTGATGCATGTATCCCATCACATGCAAGTTGCAACAAAACAAAAACGACAATTCGATTGAGTGATTGACTTTGACACGAACCACTTGGGTTCTTTCGTCGTCGTTTTGCTCTAGGACCCTAAAAATATGAATTTTAACAAAAGTTAAAACTATTGATTTAATAAATTTAATCTAGTTAATTAGATTAAAAATTCAACAATTAGCAATTAGAAAACGTTTAATCTAGTTCGACTTACATGAGATTAATTTGAATATTATCAACTTGATCAGTTGTGTTTTTTTTTTTTTTCGATTAGAAGTATTAGAAATCCCAGTAAAAATAATACGATAGTTATCAGGGGACGTAATAAACAATGAAGAGATATTTAGAGTATGTGAAAAATTATCAATCATTTTATGAATGGTATATCATTTAAAATAAAATTTTAAAATGCTCGTAACTTTTTTTTATTACGGTTTAGTGAATATATAATAAGGAACATTAACTTTTTATCTACAAAACCCACTACTGGGGTACTTTGTAGCAAAGCCGACGGTTGAGGGGAAGTCCCCATTTGTGCGAAGAATCTCTCCACTTCTCCTCCATTAGGGGGTCTCGGGGGAAAAAAAAAAAGGGAAAAAGAAAAAAGAGATAATAGTGCATGATTATATCTACATGAGGAACAAATTGGCAAATTATGGTTATATAGTAAGTAAATCTTATCCTAATTGTGTTTTCCAAATATTCATTCATCTTTCTCTCACAAGAGTTCCATAATTTCTTTTCACAACACAAATTTTTCTTTTTTTTTTTTAATGCAATAATTAAATTATCTCTTTTTTTTATTAAATTTAATTAATCCGTGCAATTTTTCAACTGCCTTATGACTTGGCAACGACGTATTTATGGTTTTGTAATAATTTTAAAAGACAAATTTTAGGCTAGTTAAAAGAAGATTCTTTGAAATTAGAAAAAATTATTACAAGTTTCTAATTACAATTTTTCTTAGGCACGGGGTGGGCTGCCGCATACCGCGGGCTAGTAAAGTACACCTATTATTAATCTATTTTGTATCATACAAATATCAGTATGAATAAAATTAAAAATTTATGACTTTTTAGATGAAAAAAGATTTTACTAACTATGCATTTATTTAAAGGGTTTTGCTAGCATACATTTAGAATAAGGGACAAAAAATAAATAAGTACTTAAAAAGGACAAAAACGAAAACAGAAAAAAGAAGTGCCAGAGCCTAGAAGTGTTAAAAAATGAATTAGATCATTGTGACTTTTGAAGCCCATGTGAGTATGACTAGTACATAGTACATGGTTGGAGAGAGGAGGGAGAGAGAAAGAAGGGATGAGATTCTTTAAATTTTTAAAATAAAAAATATTTGGTTAATGATTGTGCCATGGACTTTCACCAATAACTAATTTATTTAAATTGAAATATGTAGTAAAAAATCTTTTTAAAAAATCATTAAAAAAAGAATCTTCTTACTGCCGTTTCATTTTAGACATTATCATTGACGAGTCAATTTGGGTCAGGATTTATTCACTTTATTCGATTTCAGTTGAATTAAACAAATTTAAGTTTAAAATATTAATTTGCTTAATAATTGAGTGAATTTAATTCGAATCGTTAAATAGACATATGGAATTCAGGTTTGAGGTCATTAATTCGTTTATTCATTTAAAATTCGTTTAATAAAAAGGTCATAAACAAATCGAATATTTGTTTAAGACTTATTTTCATTAAATTCGTTTGCACAAATTTTAAAATATGGAAGATGGTTTCGAAATTATAAACTATAATACTAATTATGTTTGTAGACAAATCAAGATCCGATTCGATTCAATTAGATTTGTTCTTAATTTTGCAAAAACGAATTAAATGAGTTGTAACAGAATGCAAATTCAAATCAATTCGTTTGATCAAACGAACTAAATGAATATTCGTTTAATAAACGAATTGAATTTTGACTCAATTCACTTATGATTATTCGATTAGTTGTTCATTTTGCCACCCTTAACACCATCACTTGCAGTTTTACAATTAGTGAGGAGCATTTTTTCCAGACTTCTAAAGCTATCCCATCTCCATGTGATTTTATCTCACCCTTCGATGAGACAAATTTAAAGATAAAAAAAGGCAAACTTTAGAAAGTTACTTTAGCGTATGAAATTTGATATACACCTAGGTAACGTAATAAAGACAAAGTGTTAAGTGGTAGCATATTTTAATACTTAGGTATTGTTAAAGCAGGGGAAATTTAAAAGTACAAAATGTACATTCCTCGGTGATTAAAGTGCGACATTTTTCATGAACAGAACTAGTTGCTACCTCCAATTGTATGCCCCTTTTTTTTTTTTTTTTAATTTGGGTTCCGATCCTCCCTAATCATGTGTCTAAAAATATTTGTAGTTTGACTAATAAAAAATATGTGTACGAATTTGTCCCAAACTCTAGAACAACTCGGTTGGAACAACCAACTAACTAATTATTTATTTAAGAATGTTTGCGTTGTACAAGAAAGATCACATGTAATTTTTAATATGTCACAGTTGAAACCTAAAAGTTTATTTTAAAGTTAATTACGTACTTAATTATACATGTTCATTGCGTTAATATAATTGAATCTTCAAAAGCACTTAAAATATCGAAGTATTTTGTTTCGCTTGTTCATAATGTTTTAATTGCTTCTTGAAAAAGAATTTCCTTATAGAGAAATACCCCATCATATACTCCATTCAAAAGTGTTGCGTAAAAGTAAAATAAAGCTTTTTGAAAACATTTTCAAACAAACCCGCAATATTTCGTTTGTAATTAAATAGTCCCACTTTAATAAATATGGTCCTAATGAATTTTTAGATGGGGGCAGTTTGTTTTTGACTTAGTGATTCAATTGATTTAATTTCAATTAGTTAAATTATTAAGACTGATTAAAAAAAAATTTTAGTCATTAATTCATTAAGTTATTATGTTAATTTTTTTTAAGATTTTTGCTTAATCTAAAAAACCTTAATAATATTATTAAAAGATATTCTCCAAAACATTCCAATCTAATTAATTAATTTTCATCCTTCCATGAATAAAATTTAATAATTAGCATTATTACCCATCTCTATAACTTGTGATAATACAGTGATAGACTACTATTTTTTTATCTTTTTATTTTCTTCATATTAGCATCATTTATCTTCATAATTTTTTGTGAATATCTTTTTTCACATACAAACATTATAAACAACAATAAAATTGATTAACATACACTAATTTAGAATATAAAGTGCATTTAATTGAACACGATTTATTATGTTAATATATTATCTTATTTAAGTTCTTTGAGATATTTATTATTTCTTTAATATTTATAAATTATAAGGGCACAAATGTACAAATATTAGTTTTTAATTTTTTTTTAAATTAAAAAACTAACAACTTGATTTTTATTTTTAGCAATTAAAAAAAAACATATTATTTATATTCAAACATTTAATTCTGTTCAGAATTCAGATAATTCAGATTTATTTAAATTTCAGATAAAAAGACAAATACTACGGTATTAACTATTGTCAATTAAGGACGAGGTGAAGTGACAAATATAAGAGATGGAAACACGTGGGGACAAGGCAATTCACCAAACTATTTTCTTACAACTATTTTGAACTTTCTCATTCATGATCTCAAGAATTGATACCAAAGTGGGTTTGTCGTCCATTACATTTTCATTTTCATGTCTTTTGTTTGTATACTCCCATGTAAAATCTTTGATTATTTATTGAAATGTTTCAGGCTCAAATGAACTTGGTTGGTATGTGACTAGATATTAAATGTGGGACATGGAATGGTAACCAGTCCTATTCTGTATAGTGCAATTTCTGTCAGTCAACCTTGCGAAGCCTTAAAATAAATGTGAAAAATGGTCCAATGTATTAAGAAAATGCCCATATAATCTCTTTGAGGATCATAATCTCCAATTCTGTCACTATGTATGCATATGGTCTTTGGCCTGCATTCAAACTTTGTATTCTCAAATGGGATTTTATTTGTATTTTCCTTTTCTTGTTTTTTTTGGTCCTTCCGAAACATGAAGTTATGATCAAAATTTGAAAAGTATTATCACCTTTGCAACTTCAGATGGACCCAATTCAGTTTTGGATTATGTATAAGAAAATCCAGAACTTTGGATTATAAGGTGAATAATCTACCCGGTACAAGACCAAATTAGGCAAAAATATTACAGTTTCCTCATGCATAAACCACTTGTCACCTAAACATGTTGCAGCAAAATGCACGCATCACCTCGACTGCATAAGAACAAACCAAGCATGAACTTCTATTAAGGCTATAAATTCCACTGCAAATATCGGCTTCGGCAAATATCAGTTAAAGAAAAACATCAATGGCACTTTGGTTTGTAATCCTTCTTCCGCTTTTTGTTGTTGTGGGAGAGGCTCAATTCATACATCAAATAAACCAGACTGATTTGGAGACAGCCGTGGCTGACATGAGAGCAAAATCTTACCATGGGTTTGTAGTTCTTCTCAAGATGATTAACGCAAGCTCGAATCCACTGCAGAGCACAGATGTAACTTTCTTGATGCCAAACGATGAGAAGCTCTCTGAAGTTGTAGTGGCTCCAGAGCATCTCCGTGATTTCATTCTGAGTCATTCAATTCCGGCAGCATTGCTGTACAACAACTTGCTGCATTTCCCCAATGGAACCTTGGTTCCTTCGTCCCAGCCGGGCCGGATGCTCGGCATAACCAACAGTGGGAAATTAGGCATGTACGTGAACAATGCCAGACTTGTCAATTTTAACGTGTGCATGAATTCTCAGCTAAAGTGCCACGGAATTAGCTCTTCGATTACTTTCGACGGCCCTATTTCTTCTTCTCAGTCCACGGCCTCTCTGAAGAGGCATGGCCGAGCCTATTAACTTGAAATCCCCTTCTACCTTTAACTTATGATTCATAGCTAGTTTAGGCAACTACTTTAATGAAGTGAAATAAAAGTGATTTTAGCATCGCAACATCTAACTGTGTGTACATGAAACAAACGCGTGTGAAAAAATGCACAGATGCATCTATTAAGAACAAATGCTTTCTGCAGATCTATGTACAAAAGCAATAGATAAAGAATCAGTTTCCAAGTTCCACAAATTTTCACCGATTACACTAAAAAGTTAAGGTCAAATGAAGCAACATAGCATCTCATGCGCATTCACACTAGTTCACATCGAAGTAACATCTCTAAAGTCACCGAGTTACTAAATGGTACAACATATTACAATCCATTGGTGAATATTCTTCTAAGAGTTTAGGTGGCTTAGAGGTGACCATGTCTTAAATTATAAATTAAACTGCATCAACATCTGTGAAGGTTCATTCCACCACCGCTCTGTGATGCACGTGAGCTTTCCTGTAGCTTAATCTTCTCAAACAGATACTGCTTCTCAGCTTCAGCCTCACTCAAGCGAAGTTTCAGATAGCTGCTGGCATATTCTTCTTCTGACTTATCTGTTTTGGCAAGAGCAATCCTCTGGAGTCTCTCGGCCTCTCGCTTAGCTTCGTTGGCTTTAAGTTGGAACATATCAGCCTCAGCTTGTTTAAGCCTCACAATTTTTTCCAGTTCTTCTATCTGTTGCTTCTTTTTTGTTCTCTCCATCTGTAATTCTGTCATTTCACGGTTCTTATCTTCAAGCTCACGGTCACAAGCCTCAAGAGATAAACGAGCTTTCTTAAACATCCTCATCTTCTCATCAGCCACCATTTCCATCTTTCTTATAGCCTCCTGTACAACCTCTGCAATTCGGTTGCATGCCTCGTGTGGAGCAATCAGCCTACCAGCTTCTCCGTTTTCCAGGCTCTTTGGAGAGTCAACCTCAAGCTCTTTATAATAATACCAAGAGACAAAGGAAAGAATAACATACATTAATAATGAACCAACATTCTCAAAGCATAGAAAGAGATTTAACATACTAAGAAACTGCTCTTAAGTATAGAAGCATCCAAATAAAATCTGTGCCAGATGTCAAATACATTAATAACAGTATACCACTCCTAAAGAGGCAATGACAGATGATGGAGCCAAAAATAACTTGTATCTAGAAGAAAAACATCTGATACCTCAGATTCAGATTCTGTAAAGCAGATTATGGGACATGCATACAATTTTGTTGAGTGGTAAGGAAAAGTACAGTCTATATACATATCAGGATGTCAAGAGCAGAAGAGAATATGCCACCATATCAAGCTTTTTAACTTGAGATGACAGGAGGTATGCATTTAACTTGAGAAGAGTGGATGTCTGAGTTCTCTTCTTAGCCACCCAGCAAGTTTAGCAAGTTGTCATAAAGAATGAAGCATATCAGTATCAACTCATGAAGAAGACATAAAAAGGTGAAACTTTCGCTCCCTCTTCCCATTCCCATTGAAACCACAGTTCAAGATTCAGATATAGGAGAAAAGTAAGCTACTACACATTCACATACAACTAGATGAGTGCATACAGCATGTACATAGTCAAAAATCCCAATTCCCAACTCCCAACAGAATTAACATGTCGACTCCAATGAGAAATGCAAGGGACTATTTTGCCATATCCATTCAATTTCACACCATCTATTTTGCAAGTCGGCACTATTAGAATTTGTACTTCACAGAGCAAAATATCAATAATTTGTAAATATAAAATACACTCAGTTAACAGGGAAAAAGGAAATAAATCTTTAGCACAGTACATACCTTGGAAAAACAGCAGTATTCCTCTGCAGGCCATTGACTCTAAAAGCCCACCCTTCATTTTTTCTAGAAGCTCCTCACACTTCCAATAGAGTTTCCTACCCCTAGGATCTTCACTTCCACGAAAGATCCTACTAACAAAATCAAGTTCCCTCATAAGAGCTTCGCGGTCCCAGGCCGGTGCACAATGTTGAAATACATCTTTAACCCAGCCAAGCAGCTCAGACGTCCGGTTGCAAGCCCGGCACCTGAAAAGCATCTCAGAGGGACATGCTCCACTTTTGACAGAAGGGCCCATGCAAATTTGTCCATCACGAATTGCACAGTCTGTGTGAGTCCAATGAGAACACAAATCGCATCCAATCCAACGGCAGGTGTTCACTTCAAAATCAAACTTGTTACAGATTACACACATGCAAAGATTGCAGAAACCATTCCTGTGGGTGCATATTTCACAGGTACAATCATCAGCTGGAAGCTGGTTTTGACACGCTATATTTCTGCACCTCTTGTACACAAAGACCTCAATGAGGGAAGTTTGAGAAAGACTAATATTTGGATGCAAAAATGCCTGGATTCCAGAATTTATTGCAACAAGGATTTCCAGCTGTACCCGGTGGGCTCTTATCAACGTCTTTGCTGTTAAATCTGTTCTACTCTGAACAAGCCTTTGTAGAGTCAAAAACTCCTCCCTCTGCTGTGAACCACCATTACCTTCAAGAATAGCCCGAAGGCCATTCTTTAGTTCTTCCAGAAACTCTTCAGGTAGACGATGCATCTTTTCCGAGACTACATCAACTCGCTCTCTTGCTATCTCCCGAAGAGATATCTTATCTGCACTTGAAACGCGACGAATTACTGATTGTTCAGGGCAGTCAATCTCACTCTTCCCATTCTCCATCTTCTTCGCATTGACAGTGTCAGCAGTAGGCCAAGTTTCCCGTGAGCTGGCACTCTCAGTTGGGGACTCACGAATATTGTCCGAGTTGGATCTGGGTTCCTGTCCATCAGGGGACAGCATGGGATCGGAAGTCACAAGGGATAGTGAAGTTTGAAGTCCTCCAGATCGTGGCTGCTGACGTGGAGGTAGCATCTTCGATGAAGATTGGTTGTGTATGTTTGACCCAGACGAGGTACCCATCAACTATTCTCTTCTACACTCTGCATATCCCAAATGAAAAAATTCTACTCATTATCAACAACATACAACTTGCAAGAAATCAAGCGAGTTTTTGGAAACAAAGTATGTACCCAATGGTTAACGGACAGCAACAGGCTAAAGTTGAACGAGGCTGTTAGCATGATTCTTAAATTGAAACCAATGTGTAAACACACTATAAGTTAGGCAGGCATTCCTAGTTTTAAATTAGGCAGTGCGTGCGTAATTATAATAGATAAACTTTCCAGGCAGTAGCAATCATATCCCCGAATAGCAAAATCAATATATATCTATGATTTTATTCAAACGATGAATCTATAACATCTCAAACCACAAATTTACTTCCTAATTAATTAAAATTTTTTCCAAATGCAACTTTTTTAATTTTAAGAGTAAGTTTTCTACCCATGCAAATATTTCATAAATCAATATCAGAACAAGCAGTAAAGCTAGATCAAGCTAAACGTAGCAAACTAAAAATGAAGAATAAAAGAGCAACACAAATGAAAACAGATTATTCAATTAATCAATGAACTAAAAACACAAGAGCATCGCCGGATCAAAAAGGAAAATATAAAATACACATAAACTGACTAAACAAATGTCTAATCGCCTGTTTGGCTACTGAGAAAACGCAGGAAAACATAAGATGAAGTTTCTGAATCTAAAATCATACTAAATGAAATTAACAAGGTCAACTGAGGAAGAAAAGTCAAAATTTCCCTTCACTTTCCCCCGTTTTCCCAGCAACCAAACGGAAAAATTAACAAATCAAGCAGAGAGAAAAAGAGAGCACTCACCAGAGAGAAGAAAACTGAGCTGAAACAACCGATCGCAAGGAAAAACAAATGAGAAGAAAGTGTAAAGAAGAAAGAGCATGAATTTTGACCATTTTACCCTCCGAAGCTGGGAGAATTAGGTCCGCTTAACCGGCGAAATCCCTGGACAAAAAAGTCAACATGAGTAGACAAATGAAATGTAAGAAGACGGCTGCATGTATTGGTTTTATTTATAAATTTTTTTCTTTTTTTTTTTAATCAGCGATGAGATGACCAGCTAAGCCGGTAGCATTCGGGAGAGTTGACCGGTTTAGCACGTCTCTATTCGTTGCGGGGTGACCTGTCATATGACTTTTGTCGGGGTCAGTCAAACGGGTTAAACGGGCAAATGTCAAATATCTCCCAAAGCGCGTTCAATAAATAAATAAACAGGTAACAACGGTTATCTTATCTGCTTTTCCTTTTTTTTTTTTTTTTGTGAATAATTTAAAGAGCACTACTAGATTTATTAATAAAGTGTCTGAAGATGATTAATTAATCAGATACTAATATGCCGTACGAATAAATACCCCAATGTCTCATTTACAAAAATTAACAGTGTTTTCCCCTTTAGATAGGAGTCCAATTTGCTCTTTTCTAGAAGCTTTACTTGTGCATTTATGGAAAAATAATAATAATAACAATCTTGAATGCTCCCCTTTTCTTTTCCCCCTTGAAAGCGTTTATTATGCAATATTTTCATTAATTAAAGTCGATTTTTTTTTTTTAAAAAAAAATTTAACTTCAAAGAATACATAATGTATGATGCTTTAAAGGATCATGTATAGCGTGAAAAATATCATGTATGATCTTGATTCTTGAATATTTTGTTAAGAAATCAACACCATTATGAGATTAGATCACTTCTCAGAAGATATTTTCATTCCAAACAATCAAGACCGTTAGAGCATATATTGGCTGCATGTATTATTAAGGCTATCTACTGTACTAACTTTTTTTAAACCTGTGTCTTGTTAAAATTATTCAAGTGATCTGTACAGAAAAATAAGTAAAATTTGACTACACAATGCAACAACCTTTGGGTTTTATTGGACTAGTAAAAAAAATAATAATAAACAAAAGTAAAAAGAAACCCACAACCACGTTCTGTTTGAAGATGGCAAAACTTTCTACGGAAACGGGTCTCTGAGGAATTTTTTCTATTCAGGGAGATTATACCAATTTTCTTATTCGGGAAAGAGACATAGATTATTTTTTACTTAATTTCTTATTCAGAGAAAGACGAATCACTATTTAATTTTTAATTTTTGTTTTATTTTTCTAGAATTATTAGTGAATAATAATAAAATTTAAATTGTCAAATATTAAATATTGATGTGAATAACAAATATAAAAATATTTATACAAATAATATAAATATTAGTTAGTGTAAAGATTTTAATATAATTTGACTTAACCATAGCCCAAGCCACAATCCGACAAGCCCACAATCCACAAATCAAACTGTACAGTCCCACTTATCATTTCTAAATTATTTGTGCAGCAGTCAACACCCAGCTCATCCTCATATCATCGTAGTCAATAGCATGTTATAATGTGTTGGTGGCCAAGCATCCAACTTGTTACTAAGTCAACTACTAGAGCCCTGCTTACTACATTTGTGGCACTATAGTTGGTAGCCAAGAAGTATCATTGCTCATGGACAGCACTCACATCAACATTGTATAAAAAATCACATCATTTGAGTTTTGTTTTAAAAACCATTATTTGATTATATATACCAAAAGTTTGATGCAGGCGAATGAAATAAGACTTATTCACGATAATTCTCATTTTATTTTATATATTTTTATATTAATATGATTAAATTAAGTTTAAAAGTTGAAAAGATATCAATTATTTAGGGATCAGACATTTTTGGGAGCCCCTATTATTATTCGGAGAGGAGACGAGGGTTTTCTCAAATAATTCTGACGGGATAAAGGATAAGAACATATACAAAAACATAGAGGATGGGTACAAAAATGCCCATCCCCTCTCCTCCCTTCCCCATTACCATCTCTAGTTCTCTTCTTCTATCTCACTTCTCCCAAATAAATAAATAAAAATTCTTTGATTCATGTAACTATTTCATCTTATAATTACATAAATCTAGAAATGAATATAAAAAGAACATTAATATTGCTCATAGTCATAGATATACTTATAAATATAAGTTAGGCATATCCATTTTTCTTTCAAAGATCCTTTTAATTATGTAATTATTGCATGTTACCATTACACATAACATAATAACAAAGTAAGTTATTTGCTTTCAGTTAAATTATTTATTTTTAATAAAAATTAATATAGTCTAGAACACCTTATGCACGAAACACAGGACAACTGATAAATAAATGCAGTACAAGACCGTACCAAATGTTACACGGTTTAATAATAAAATCCAAATTAATTCATGCCATCTTAATATTATATAGTTTAATAAAATACAATATAGCACACCAAACACACCCATAAAAACCTAGATCAAATATATTATATTAAAAAAAAAAAGACCATCATTATATCGTCAATATAACAAAATGCAATTAAAAGAAATAAAAAAAAAAAAAACCACGCGATTGATCACGAACATTTTTCTGTCAGTTTTGCTTTAAATTCTTCATATCCTACTCATGGCTCATCTATGATGTGAACAGAAAAGTTTTGGTGAAATGTTCACTTGCAAACATAACATAATTCTAACCACAAAGCCATTGCGCCAAAAAAGGTCTAAGACTTTTTATGGATTCGTAAAATCGCAATCACTCAATTAGTGATTCGAAGATCTCTTCATCAAAAAGGTAGGAAAAATGGGGAAAAAAATTTATTAAAATTAATGTCGACATTCGAAATTGTTAATTGGTTTAAAGCTTTTTAAAACTAATATCTGGTTTCGTATGTATATAAATGGCTAAGCAACAAATGTGAAAGACATAATGGCAAATCTCCAACATATGTTGGCATCAATAAACTCTGAAAATACAGCCCAAAAGAACTGGGCATTATGAGATTGCCAAGGCCCAAAAAAAAAAAAAAAAAAAAGGGGTTATGCCTACAAAACCATCCGATAAACAGGTACAGTTCATTACCAATAGCTAAGTCCTAATGCCCTTTACTGAAATAATTTATAGAATGCTAAATAAAGGAGAGAAAAAGGGAAAAAAATGTTGAGCTCCTCATTTCTGACCACCAGCTTCTACTGGCTCGACCACCTCAGCTTCATAAGTTTGGGAGGTCTGCGGTTGGGTTGCTGCTGGATGCTGAACCTCAGCAGCATCTGGAACTGACCATTTACCTTGTAAATTCATGCCTAACATTTCATATATCTTGCTGCCAAGTTCTGCCGGATTCTCAGGCTGCACAAATATAAGATTAGGTTGTAGATCATAGCATAGATGACCTTACAAAAGCATATAATTTGCAAGTTTGTTACATCACTAGTTTAATAGGATGAGGATGAAACAAAGACCAGAGACCAGGGCAGCAAAAAATAAGAAAGAGAATATGGCCAGGGTACTCACATAAATCCACTAGAGACCAGAGCTGCATCATACAATAAATCTACAACTCTAAGGGCATCATTATCATCCGGGTAATTTTTGCTTGCGGCCTGCAGTTGAGGGTTAAAAGCAATTAATGCAATCGCACTAAGCACCGTCAAACTATTAAAAAGAAGGAAAAGGAAAAGGTGGCAAGTAGATAATTTTTCTTGTTCTTCGACGTACATTCAAGTTTTGAATGATTGGGTGTTCAGGATTAATCTCAAACACTCTTCTTCCTCTCATGAACTCCAAACTTGAGGTATCACCAACTGTTTGAGCCTTCATTAACCTACAGGAAAATGAATTCATATTAAGCATGTCCAAAAGAAGAATGACTAATCATGCTACCAAGATAGGAGACTATGGGAGACTAACTTCACCTCTCCATGTTGGCAGACCAACCAAACTTAGCAGAAACCAGAACACAGGGTGATGAGCTCAGACGATTTGAGATTTGAACACTGGCTACTTTGTCACCCAATCGCTTCTTAATCCAATCACAAGTTCGTCCAAACTCCTCCTTCATCACCTTCTCTTTTTCCTCATTCTTTTCACCTGCAATCATTAAATCATAGACATCACAGTACTGCCTCCTGCCAATTAACAAACATGAACAGGTAAACGAAATATCCTTCCTTATTCCATCAGAGATATCACAATGCAATTACATCTGCTAAGGCTGACAAATTGAAGTTGTCACATAACTAACAGTTCTACATTATCCCAATAATCGCCCACCATGCAAGATGACTGAACTGGTGAACGACAAGCTCAATATTTTTTCTCCATTAATAACAAATCCAGAATGCTGGTTTTTTCTTAAAACATCCTCTATACCAGAATAAAAAAAAAAAAAGAAGTTTCAAAATGCTAACCTAAATCCAAGTCTTCCTTGCTAATGTCGACAAAATTCTTCTCCTTATATGATTTCAGGTTCTGGACTGCAATCTCATCAATGGCATCAACCAAATACAACACCTAAGGCAGTAGTCATCAGAAAAAATATTGTTCAGAGCATAGCACCAAAGAAAAACAGAACTTCCAAGATCACAACTTCTCAAAGAAATTGCATACCTCAAGATCCTTCTCTAAAAGTTTCTCAAGGAAAGGTGTGTTCCGAGCACTGGCCACACTGTCGGCAGCAATGTAATAGATGTCTTTCTGTTCAGGTTTCATGTTCTCAACATATTCATCCAAGCTTATCATCTCATCTTCACTCTGGGAAGAGAAAAATCGAAGCAATGGCGCAAGCCGCTTGTGATTTTCACGATCATCTATGCATCCCATTTTCAAGTATTTGCCAAAGTTATCCCAGAACTTCTCATAATCCTGCAACAGAATGTAATATTCAGATTGCAAATTAAAAAAGAAAAAGAATACCATCCTACATTTAAACTGAATTTTCCTGAATCATTAAAGATGTAGGTAACGATCTAGTGATATTAGATACATACAGCTCTGTTCTCGCTCATGGATATTCCCAGAATCATGTCAAAGGCCTTTCGAACCAAGCGTTTCCTCATGATACGTACCTTTAGAGGACAACATCAAGAAAAGTTAGAAACACAGGTAATAACAAATTCATCCTCTCCTAAGATCTACAAGAGGGAAAAGAACTGGTGGTACGTACAATGCGACTTTCTTGAAGAATCTCACGCGATACATTGAGAGGAAGGTCATTTGAATCCACCACACCCTTCACAAAGCTAAGATATCGAGGGAACTATTCAACCAACAATGAAACGAGTTAGTTACACCTCATGCTTACCCCACTGCAATATGTATAATTTAAAAGAAAATCCGCTTACCAATTCTCCATCAAAATCATCTGAAATAAACACCCGTTTCACATAGAGTCTAATGTTTTTGGTCTTGGGATTGATCAAGTCATCCTTACCCATGGGAGCAACAGCCGGTACATAAAGAATGGACCTGAACTCCACCTCACCCTGCATAATCAACATTAATCGACTGGAACCGTATAATTCTTATCAGAGTGAAGTCAACAAGATAATTATCAAAGTAGATATAGATTTTTCGTTTTCTTTCTTTCAAGTTAGGACAACCACCGAGTTTTATCCTTGAAATATAGTAGTGATTCAAAGGTAATACTGTAGTTGCAAATCAATTTTAGAAGCAGATGTGAAGAAAACAAAGTGGTTAATTAATGGCAGGAATTACACCATGCACAATAATCTTGCAGATTCTATCAGACGCCTAACCTTTATTATAACCACTGCCATGAAGTGTGATAACACATGGAAAGTCCAGCAAGATATGCAAAGATTGCAAAAAGAATCTAATCAAACGTGCATAAGCATTATGATTACCTCTGTGGTAAAGTGTGATGATGCTAATGGATCCAAGTATTCGTTAAAGGTTTTCTTATAAAATTCATTGTATTCTTCGGTAGTGACTTCCTTGGGGTTGCGAAGCTGCACAAATATTAAAAGAAGTTAAAGATAATGCGTGCATCACAAAATCATTATGGACATCAAAATATGACTATCTTAGAACTCACCCAGATTGGCTGAGTCTCATTAGTGAGCTCCCAGTCCCAGTACTTCTCAACAACAGTCTTCGTTTTCTTTTTCTTCTGCTACAGTCATGAACCAATTACACATAAGTTGCTCGTCAAAGTTCTAGAGTTCCATACATATAGAAAATGAATAAACAATTAAACAAATTATAAGATGCTAACCTCAGTAGTCTCGTCTTGTTTATCATTATTGGCTTCAGCTGGATCCTCATCAACCTCGACCTATATGGAAGGAGTCATCAGTAACAATCCCACAGATAGATTACTTTACGCAAAAGAAAGTTAGTTGTAATCATACCTCTTTAGTGTATCCCTTTTCCTGCCAAGTGTATATTGGGAATGAAACGAACTGTGAATAGTTTTTCACAAGCTTTTGAATCCGTTCCGGGTGTGCAAAACCCTTGTCATCATGCTGAGAGTTGACAGAAAATAAAAACAAATATGGTAAGCTTTCAAATAAAAGAATCAAAATAAAAGAGGAAAAACTACTTAAGAAAAACTATTTACCGACCTTAAGATATAATGTGAGACGTGTTCCTCTAGGAAGGAGCTTTTCTGGGTTTGTCTCCTCACGAATTGTATAGGAGCTAGCATTGGCCTCACCTTCCCAAACATATTGTTTATCAGATTTTGGGCTTTTTGTCTCGACAACAACCTTTCAATATCAAAAGATACATAAGTAAAAGGCAGTGCAAGAACTAGATTTACTAGCAGAAAGATATGAAAGATTAAAGGTAAGAATCATACCCGATCAGAAACCAAGAAAGCAGAGTAAAAGCCTACACCAAATTGACCAATTAAATTGTTATCCCCACCAGCGCCTTTGCTATCCTGTAAAACAACACAATTTCTCAGAATCCATCAATAAACGCAACACAAGTACTTAATTTGTTCAGTATACACTTGGTTGAATTCTCATACCTTCATCGCTTTCAGGAACTTCGCTGTTCCACTTTGTGCAATAGTTCCGAGACAGTCAACAAGTTCTTGCCGAGTCATACCAATGCCAGAATCACTGCACCAAATGCATAGTAATGGGTGACATTATCACTATGGGGAAGAAATATCACAAACCAAACCAATTTTTTAACCACACTAAGCATACGTGATAGTTATAATGCCATTATCTTTATCCGTTTGGATGCGGATATCAAAATCAACTGCATCCTTCAAAAGCTCAGGCTCAGTAACACCAAGAAACCGCAACTTGTCCAAGGCATCACTTGCATTGCTGTAAACACCAACCACAAGATTTACAAATCAGATGCTGGGGACAACAATATCATCTAATTGAAACCAAAAAGAAAGTTAATCGATTTGGAATGCTCAAAGCAAGATGATGTAGAGCTATAATATCATTCTTTTAAACCAAACGTAGTATAATTATTACAAAAACAACTATTTAACATTACAACTGCAGTTAGATAGCAGAAACAACAAAAGCAACCATAATATTAGCTTTCATTAACCAGACCCCAAAACTCAAGAAAACAAAAGCAGGAACAAACTGTTTGTAGACGCAGGCATTACTTATACAAAATTATAAATATACAAAATCAGAATATACCTAATAAGCTCCCGCAGGAACACTTCTTTGTTACTGTACAAGCTGTTAACAATAAGGTCCATCAGACGACTAACCTGCCAACAGGCATGATGCATTAATAAAATTCCAGGAGTAATCAACCATTTAAATGAAAACCCAAGTGCAAATAGCATACCTCTGCTTGATACTCGTATTTCTCGAGTGGAGGTGGAGGTGGGGAAGATGCATCAGATGCTGCAGTTGACTCATAACGATTGCCCAAAAAGAAGGTATTTTTATTCAAGTTAAATGCTGTTGAAGATTGGGAAGTATTACACCTCCCAGAAGCCAGCACCGAGTACCATCTAGTTGTAGCATCGCTCTCCACCACCTGCACATGGTCAAAGGAATATATCAATTGTATCTGGTACCAAGATAACCCATAAGCTATTATAATAAAAATTGGTTTATAATATAGTCCCCAAAATATATCCCTTTAAATGCAAGCCCACAAGCCATTGTATCATACAAAATACTTGGCTTTCAAGTTCATGAGACTACAAACCAATGAGTAATATAAAATGCGGAGCCAAGTAAATTCATCCAGGCGAATGATTGTCTTTATAAAGAAACGAATCCTTCAAGTAACTGAAATCAATAGTCCTTGTAATACTTTGGAAGAGATTTCTATATATTACGTAACGTCCGGATATAATAGATTATTAATAGACAAAGACTGAGTTTTTAAAATGCTTCATAGACGCTTTTCCATAAAGCACCTACTGGTTACATGTAAGAGTAGCTGTTCAATTTCTTTTTAGAGAAGCACTTGATCAATCCTTTTTCAAAAAGCGCTTCTGTACTCCTAATCAAAACTAGAATTTCTTTCTTCAACGACATAAAATAATTCAAAATACGGCAAAAACACGTTACCGAATCGACTGGAGCGAGTGGCGGAGAAAATCGGCGCCGCGATGGCATGTCTGTGGTAACCAGCGCCGTCGCGGCGCAAGATAGCGGAAGCCGAGCGCCGGCCGAGCCTGTACATGATCAAGAAGGTTCGACGGAGAGTTTAATTCGTGTGTCGTGTGAGCGTACTCAGTGGAAAACGATTAGCGATGGCTCAGCTTATAAAAGGCAGTGTTGGTCTTCAATTTTAAGTAGGGTTTTTGATAAGGGGTTTACGGAAGCTTCTGGAGATGGCGCTGGTTTTTTGTATTCCCCGAAATTAAAGATCAGCTGTTTGGGTGTTTTGGTCTTTTCAAAATTAATTGTTTGGGTTATTATCAAAGCTATCCCTGTGCTTGTGAAAATAACCCGTCTATAGATTTACTTACTATTTATGTCATGTGATCTCTACAAAGACAATGATTATTCTTGTGTGTGCGTTACCCAAAAATGAGCAGTATAAAGGTAAATCATCAATTTATATTTACCATGAAGGAATCAAATATATTTTCCATACCAGAACTATTTTGGTATTATAAAAAAATTAAATAAATTTTTTTTTTTATTTAAAATATGAGACTTGATCAGGTAACGCGCCATCACACATGTTATTGTGCGCGACGAAAGACATATCACCTGATTATTAATTGACATTTAATAATTTAATTAATAATTAGATGATAATTGACATAGTGCGTACGCGATCATTCTTCTTTAAAACATGAATCTCATTCCATTTATACGAGTGAAGTTAAAATTATATGCCTTTTGTATATTACAAGAGATTTTATTAATTAAAATAACTTATCTATGAGAATCTAACATTTTATCTTCATTCTTTATATTTTGTTTAGTTTATTAAACAATAAGGTCTAATTCGACATAGCTGATTAAATTTTAGAGTGACTTGTTATTTCACAATTTGTAATGTTAATTTGATAATAAACCTTGTCCTGAAGGATTTGGATTTTCAGTGGAGATGAAGCCCAATTTGGATAATTGACTTTTTGACTTTTAACTTTTAAACCCCTTGTGCAGTTTACTCGAAGTAAAATCACGTAAACCTTGAAAAACAACTTTCCGATTTAACATGCCTTGCACTTCGCTGGTTTTACATAATTGGTATACGTGGACGATTCCTGACCCTTGGATCTGGTGTCCCAACATTTTTATTATTATTTTTCCTTGAAAGGGGTAAAACTCCGGAGGTGATTGTAATCCTTGTTTCTTCCCCAACACCTTATATACATATGTCGAAGATACTCTCAGTTTGTTAAAATGAGCATGTCAATTATATATATATATATCTATATATATATATAAACAGACAAAGAATATAATTTTTAATATATTAAAACTATATTTTTTATATTTTATTAGTAATTTCACTTTAACAAAGTGAAAAATATCCTTAAATGGGAATTCTTTTTTCTTTTTTGCAGAGTCATTGTCACAATTTACTATAAACTCATATAATTTAATAATGTGTTTGCACTGACTTTAACAATATATTTGCATAAAAAAAATGAGAGTACTCTCATTTGAGAAGGACTCCCTCCCACCCTCTATCTCTACATATTTAATAAAAAAATTTATTGATATTTACATAACATTTATTGGACCACCTAAATTAAGAATATTTTGACGCAGTTCAAATTTCTGTCATAAAAAATATTGGAATGAAATCTACTCTACTCATAAACCAGTTACGAAATATCTATACTTAGTTTTTGATAAGAGAAGATCGTGAGAATATGAATTCACCACTGGGCTCATTCTATAAAATTCAAAGAAATTTACAATGTGGTGTTATTTGTTTCCCTCAAAATTTATCTCATCCCCACTTTAAAATTAATCTCACATATTTGCATGATTAAATAATAAAAATATAATTGAAAAATAAAATTTTAGAAACCATAACCACCTCCCACCTCCACCATCACGACATTAAGCCATTAGTCGATGATCAACATTACCAACAGCCACCAACCAAATCCTCTCATTTATTTGAATTGATTTTAGCGAGACTGATATATAGTATGAAAATCCAAAAAATATCAAATGAAAAAAGGTAATGAATAATTTCCGTATAGAAATCAAGAAATTATAAATTAATTAAAATAAATAATAAATAATGAAATTTGGCTAACAATGAAGCAGCTGCGATTGAAATGAATCATAAAAAATGATACCTTGAAGTGGTGATAATAGTGGTGAAAGATGGTTAAGATTTTTGGAATTATTTTTATTTTTTAATTATATTTTTATCTTTTAATAAAGATAATTTTAGAAATAAGTGAGATTATTACATGGTGGGGGCTGGGGAGTGACATTGAGGGGACCCCTCAAATTTACAACATACAATTTTTAATTTTTTATTTATAAGCTTTAGCTGCATTCAAGAAAATCAACGAGCTTTATTAAAATTTCAACCAAAATATAATGTTTATTTGATTTGTAAAATTTTTAGTCTGTTTGGTTGGACTTTTGTCATCAACCCAAAAAAACAAAAGAGAAAATCCTATCTTCCTATCATATAATCTTTACAAAAGAGAAAAGATTCACAAATTTAACACTGAATCATGGATGGGACAGAGGCAATGAGGAATCAACAGCCTCCGTATAATTATCTACCCAATAATGAAATGTTTTAAATACATCACCAAAAGCTGAAAAGATTGTATCATGAATAAAACACAAGCAAGAAGCCAAAGCAAAAGCAACGTTGTAGTTGCAGAACGTAGGCCACAAGCACCTGAGAGCCAACCGCACCATCAAAGAAACAACACAATACAAGCTTACAAATCAAAACCAACCCACACGGCATGGTTCCTAAGCAACAAACAAGTCTGAACAATTTATAGAAACAAGATTCCGTGAACAGGAAATATCTTCCATTGTGTCCTTTTTCTTCTTGTGCAAAAGCAGCATTGGCAAATCAGAATCTCGTATCACGCCAAACAAACATCTGATTCAAAGATAATAACAATTCTTTCAATATCTCCTGCTCCCGCCTGTAAAATGAATAGCGTTTACATGCAATTTGCTCGTGTGCCTGAAGCAATCTCATTTACATTATGTGAAGACTGTTGACAACTTTTATAGGTGTTGGAAGAAAAAACCCACAGAAGACCATTCTGAATTTTGATTACCGTGAACATGTAATTACAGATACGAACACAAGGAAATATTAAACGTTTATAAACATTAGTCATATTACTCAATTCATTTCTTACAGCCAGCACAGAGGAAGAAGATGATGATACAGAGACCCTAATACAAAGATAGGTAAGTTGTTTATTTTCTACAGATGGAGAGAAGTATCAACATCAGAATGATCAAAATTTGTCGATGTGCTTGGAGTGGCACCACCATTAGCCCAGAAGCTTGCCAAGGCGGGACTGGTCGTGGCTTGGAAATCTGCATGCTTTCCCTGAGAGTTAAGTCCTAGGGAGAGTGAGTGATTCTGAAGAGCTGGCCTATGGCTATGGGGCAGAATCATCTCTGGCTGGAAAGATGATTTATTACGATCAAAACGCGTAGCCAAAGCTGCCTGATCAGAATCCGAAAACACTTTTAACAGATCTTTCTCCTCTCTCTTTTCTCTCTCTCTCTCAAGCTGTCTAAACCTCTCTTGCAAAAGGGCAATAGAGGAGCTGACCATGGTGGAATCACTACTCTGCCTACCCATTGGAGGAGAGCCCAATTGCTGAAGATTATGAGCTATTCTTGGTTTCTGAAGGGCTACATTTGCTTATAAATGCATATATATATGGGGTAAGTAGTCGTGTCCTGTTCATTACCAATTTATGCTTCTTCTTTTTTCTGTTTTCTTATTGATTCTAGCTGATGTAATATAATTGAGAATCGGCAACTATTCAAGATTATCCAAGAGGAAGAGTTTGAAAAGCTAGTCTAGAGAGGGCTGGGTTGGTGGATGTGTAGGCAAAAGGACTTTTTGAAAGATGATAGGTGCAACAGCTAAACTCCAAAACAAAATGGAGTGTAGCATTTGGAAGTTGCTCTGAGGAGAATAAATGATTAGGTAATGCAGTGTCGGCTTCAAAGAATATGGTACATTAATATGGTGCGTTTGGAGAGGATATGATGTTATTATTATTATTATTATTATTCTTTCCCTGTTTTCAACTCAGTTTGTTCCTATTCTTTTGCCTTCGAGTAGTGAAGTTTTTGGTAGGTGGGTATGAGGAAATTGACAAGAATAAGAAAGAACATTTTGGAGTTTTATGTTTTTAAATGGACTTTTGTATGGGGGAAATAGAAAGATAACCCACCAACATCACCACTTTCTCTCTGTATCTACCGGCCAAGATAGTATGTTCCATCAATTTCTGCCATCAAAATTTCTATACTTAATTAACAGAATCAAAATAGTTTAACATTACCAGCCAACTCAATTTCACATGTTCGTATTCTATCATTTGATGGGAAGCTTGCCTAATCATGATAATAATTATGTAGATAAGCTATTAAATAGTACATTATATTCGACTTTATTATTAAAAAAATAATAAAAGGAGTTAACAGAGCAAGTGTATAGTTGTTATGTTTGGCAGTCGTATCAGTGAACATGTGTGAAGCCACTACTCATTTTTATTTTCTTACGCAGCAAACAAGGGTAAGCATACACCTGGTAGCGACATGTCCTCTATGTAATAATCCAAGAAAATCCTCAAAATCAGCTTCTAATGAATATTAAAACCAGAACAAGTGAAGGTAAACTCTTGGCATGCTGTCATAATTTGTACTTTTCTGGATGTTGTCATTTATCTTCAACAGCTTGCACCCGACACCATTACCAATTTTAGTCGACCCCGCCGTGAGCTATTGCCTTTGGCCCTTCGGGGTAATTTATAGCCATTGCCAAATAACTGTTTTTTTGCCATGGGCATTAGCATTTTCGAGAAAATAAGCTTTGTATATTTAACAAGCATTTCACTTCTTCAGATTTGTCATAGCAGGGCAAACATCGGATCAATTCAAAGACAAGCGCACAAACAAGCTAATTTATCTAGCCAACGTTGCATATAATTCAAACCAGCAGTTCTGCCTGACTCATTAGCTTCAGTTTAAACTCTCACCTGACATAGATGGATGGGAGTTTAACAATGTCACATGGCTGTTAAATGAATTAACTTTTTTTGGCTTACATTGCATTTATTGTGGTTCACAGATTTAAATAGAACTGTATTTGAAAGGAATAAACGACATATAAACTGTAGTAGTCATTAGATGATTATCTTCCTCAATACTGTGTGAAAAAGGACATAGGAACTTCGGTCATATTCGAAAACAATAAAACAGAACCCACAAGGGTAAATTGCAGAATTGTGTTTTATGTCACTCATCGGATTTGGCTGAAGGCTGATCCATAAATTAACCAAAGAGCATTATGGGAAAGATGAAGCAGCTAAGAATTGGCTGGTGGCTGATCCAAAAATTATAAGGTGACAGGACTGCAGCTTATTTGTTACTCATTTACACAACCAATTTCCACAAGCAATTACACAGTAAAAATTTTGTATATTTTATTGAAAATTATTGGTGATTGGAAAAATAAAGAATGACCGCTTTGTGCCATATACAACCGTAGTATGATTCTTTTGGTGTTATATATTGTGTACCTTAAGGATTGGTAGTAGGAACAGCTGAGAGTAGAACAATTAAAGCTGCACCGTCAAAACCTGCGAAAAATAAACCAAGCATGGTCAAATTTCTACGTCTGTATGATTTACAGTTGCGATACTATACTATCTCTAATTCTCTAGCATACAAATTTGGGTGTAAATGAGTCAAAAGCATTTCCATATAGCTATTAATGATGAACATACAGGGTATATGACTATGGAAATCAAATCACACTGTTGTAGTAGCAATGGGTCCTAATGAAGACCAAATGACAAAATTCAAACTCGTAAGTTCTGCAACTTAATATGTCAAACAACCAGTAATTCCTAAAAGCTGATCAGAAGAACTTGTAGAGAAGCTTGATCCATGGCCAAAGTAAAATAAGCAAAGTAACAAATAATTAACTAATAGCATCTGTTTTCACAACAAGAGTTCAGCCATATGCAAGTGTATTTCTATATTTACCAAATAAGGCAATAACCAAGCATTTCATTTTTTTTTTCTCTTGCCTTTTACCTGAATCTTACTGGCTTCAGATGGTATGCCGTAAGCTTCTCCATACTGTCATTTCTATGCAACCCCAACATCAGGCTTGGGAAAGACAAGGATAGCTTTTTCTGATACACCTTGTCCCCGGAAAATTTTAATGACAGCTCCAAAATTTTAAGTCAACAAGTAATGACAGCTCCAAAATCTATATACACCTTGCCCCCGGAAAATTTTACATCTAGGTCAGAGTATCAGCAAGGTATATTCGACAGATATACCCTTAATCTTTAGGAGACAATGCCTTTTGTCTGTCCTCATGATATTGAAGGAAAGCTCCCCTTAACCCGCTTAACAAGATGATCAGTGTCAATTGATTTGTCAGCTTTTGAAAGTTCGTGGGCCAAGATAACGTATGTCTGTAAATTGATACTGCAATTTCTAGATTCCATTATGTGAAAAAACTTCAAGCAAAGATCTGGCATCCCTTTCGTCGCTAACCCATCAACCAAAACCGTCCACACAATCTCATCAGTATTCCATTGCTTATGAAGCATGCTCTCAAAAAAATGCTGAGCTTCTTGCGTGCGAGATGTTCTGCAGAGAGCAGAGATAAGTGCTGCATACATTGACAAGTGAGGCACTAGACCACTGATTCCCATCAAGTTCAAAATTTCCAGAGCAGAGTCTACTTCTAAATTTTTACAATGAGCAACTAAAAGAGAGTAATAGATCGCTCTGTCAGGACAGAAACCTTTTTCTTTCATAATTTCTACCAACTGATCTGCCTCGTAAGATCTGCCTTCCCTACAGAGGCCACAAATTAAGGTACTGTATGTATCAACTGTAGGTTCACATCCATACTCTGACAATCTAGATAAAAGATTACACATTAATTCAAGACTACCAACTTTCTCATATGAGCTGCAACCATAAACAACATCGTTCTGGGCCACAACCTTTTCAGTGAGAAGCTGGGATTCTTTTTGCAACCCCTTCAACAACACACCAAATGTTCTGTAGTTTGGTTTGCACCCCGTGCCAACCATCCTCTGAAGAAGCAAGAATGCATGATCCAGCCTACCAAGCATAACAAAACCATCCATTAGTGAGGTAAATGTGACCTGATCAGGGGCCAATCCCTTTTTCTCCATTTCTTCAAGTAATTTCTCTGCATCATAACCCTTGCCCTCTTGACATAAGCCATAAATAAGAGAACTATAGGTGTGTAGATTTGGAAAGCAATTCTTTCTCTCCATTTCATGGAAAATCTTAAATGCAAGATTGGTTCCACCATTCTTACAAAGCCCGTCAATCAAAGACGTATAGGTAATGACATTTGGCAGCAATCCTTCTTCTGCCATCTTCCCACATAATTTCTCAGCTTCCGGTAGCCGGTTATCTTTGGACAAACCATTAATAATGGCATTGTAAGTTTCGATTTTGGGCTGGCAATTGTTCTGCTCCATCTTCTCAAATAAAGACAAGGCAACATCAATCTTCCCCTCCTTACAATAACCATCAATCATAGCAGTATAGTTTACCTGATTTGGACTTAAACCCCGTTCCACCATCTCACTGAAGAGGCTCGATGCTGAATCCAGCTTATCACCCTTGCAAAAACCTGAAATCAGTTCAGAATAAGTCCACTCATCTGGTGCACATCCACTCTCCTTCATTATATCCAATAATCTCTTAGCATTGTTTAGATTCCCCATTTTGAGGTATCCACCAATGAGAGTATTATATGTAATCACAGTAGGAGGGGGACCAGCTTTAGTCATTTTATTGAAAAGGACCATAGCCTTGTCCATGTCACCCACTGAGCACAGTCCCTTCAAAATTTCATTATATGTTTTCACATTTGGCTTACCGTGCACCTCAATCCAAGAAAAGATCTTCGAAGCGTTGTCAAATCTTTGACCCATGCACAAAGCGTTTATCAAAGCATTGTATGTAACTGTATTAGGGACTAAACCAACCTTCAGCATTTTGTGGTACAACCCAACTGCAACTTCAAGTTTCCCTGATTTAGCCAATCCAGTAATCAATGCAGTGAATGTTTGCACATTTGGATTACAACATCTTTTTTCCATACTCCGCAAAAGCTCAATTGCCTCATTCGCACGCCCAACCTCACACAGTGAAGAAATTGGAACAGTATAAGTATAAACTGTTGGTTCAATCTCCATCTCAATCATTTCTTCAATCATGTCAAGCCCCTCATCAATTCTCCCTTCATTACACAATCCATTAATCAAATTGGAATATGTACCTGCATTAGGATTACAACCGTCCTTCACCATTCTATCAAAAACCTCAAATGCTCTATCCAAATTATGGTTCCTACAATGGCCTAAAATCAATGAAGTATACGTAAACGTGTCTGGGCACATATCATACTGATATATCTTACTGAAAATCAGCTCAGCCTCAGTAATCTTTCCTTTATTACACAACATATTAATCATAGTATTAAATGTCAATAAACTAGGCCTAATCCCATCATACAACATCTGGCTATACACAATTTTAGCTAAACCAATCATATCAAACTTGCTCAATTGAATCAAAAGAGTGTTGAAACTATACAAAGTAAACCGAAAGCCAGCATTCCCATTCAATTCAATCAAAAACTCAAATACCCTTTTCAATTCCTCCTCATTTCTACAAGCTTTAATCATCAAAATCCTCACGTGATCAGCAGGAGCAAATTTCCGATCACGAACAAGCCTATTCAACATCGAAACAAAACAGCCCATATCGTGTTTGTAAAAACCCCTCTTGGAAACCCAGTAAAAAAACTGCAAACCGACATCCGTATTTTGATGGGTATTGATGATATCCGAGACGTGGTGAGGTCTGAGCTTGGCGCTCAAGTGATTCAGTTCCAGGTTTTTCTGCCATTGAAGATTAGACAAAATTTCACAAACTCTAGTGACCAAGTTTGGGAACCGATCACTGGGTAAATAGTGACTGGGTCTCGACGTAAAGGAGAGAAAATTAAAATGGGGCAATGAGAAATGGAGTTTTTTGAGGCGAAATGGAGGTAGGTTTTGAAGCAGGGGCTTTAGCAACATTGCTTGTACTGATGCGCGTTCATGTGTTGTTGTTGCTGCTGCTGCTGCTTTTGAAAGCCTTTAAAAAAAAATCTAGAGATTGGGGAAGTTTGGGTGATGGGGGTGAGTGGACTCGGTGAGTTGGCGAACGTGGTCATTGATCGACCATAGCTGTGAGGAAAACAAAGAGCAAGTGCCCGTACTAGCCAAGCTGCTTCGGTCATTACGTCATAAAATTGGTAACTTGTTACTTGAAACTCATTTAGGGTTACCGAATATGTTTTGGTATAATTTACTGGCTCTGTCTACCGAGCCCCTTGTTTTGTCATCTAGCGAAGTGGCCGTTGGATGAAAAGAAGCCAGATTGTGCAGGTGTGAAGTGGCCACGCGGCAGTTGAAGGAAACCGGGAGTGCTTGTCATTAGACAGGAACTGTTAATGTTGCAATTATTTTATTAAAAGAATCAAGAGAATGTTGGTGCATGTAACAATAAAATAGTTAGATGGAACAATTATATGTAGAAGCAAGCAATATGTGAGGGACAAAAAAAATGCACGTGATGAACATGTTAATTGTTTCAAGAGGCATATAATGGGTCGTTCTGTAGCAATGAAAAATACAATGAGTTTAACTGATGTTAATCAAAGTAATAATGAACAAATAATGAAAAGGTTTGTTAATTTGTACTTTTTTTTGGACATGATGTTGATTAGTGGTGTTCAGAATGCTCTCAGAGCTGATAAATCCCGCAGGTTGGAAGAAATTGGAGCAACAACAAAAGATCTTGCAGTGATGAAGTGGATGGATTGTTGAGGAGGTTGAAAGCATAAAAAAAATGAAAGCTGCAGCGGGTGGATTGGATGCACGTAAAGCGGCAATTCGGATTTGCACCTGTTATTAACAATGGAATAATATAGAGAGAAGAGAACTTGTATAAGTGGCATTATCATGCATGCATATGGAAATAATGCGAAAATGATGTTAAAATAACAGCACGATACGTATTATAAAAAGAAAGGAGAAATGAGAGAAAAGAAATGGAGAAAAAAAAACTGAGAAAACAGTGATTTGAAACGAAGAGGAAAATCTTGATGAGAACAATGGTCGACTGGAGTGTGTGAAATCTGTGTAAAACGTCTAGATTGGATTATTAAAGAATATGACCGATCCGTGGCTAGGACTAGAATAACAAGCGGAAATCCGAAAAAAAAAAAAAAAAGGGTGAGCAAATATGAAATGGAGTGGAATTGGGAAAATCAGTTCGACGAGCTGGAGCTATAATTGACCCATGCATGTGTTGTTACACGGCTACCACCAAAGGCAGGGTTTCAAATAACAAATATCAACGAAATTGGGTGGTCGATTGAGACGCGAACGACAAAATGCCTAGCATCTGTAAAATTTATTCGTTGATTAAAGAATAACCTTTGTTGGAATGAAAATAATATGGTCAAGTGTAAGCCACCAATTTAACAGCATAGTTCAACTGCGTTTTCATTGGAAGTGAGCATACGTGAAGTAAATTAAATGGTGGCGCAAATGCAAATGGAAACTACCACAGTTCAGTTGTAACAAACTACCCAAGCCCATTTCACAAACAGCTAATCTTTGTTTATCTGTAAACTGTGAAACTGCTGCCGCTAATCTACTTGGAGCACATCTGGTGAGGAGCTTTGCCTTCCCAATGTTTGACTTCCCTACTTGTTCAGCCTCACTTTTGTACTGACATTTTTCCTCCGGTGGCAAATTCTTATACGTGGATCCAATTTCCCTCCGAATCTACAACATAATCATCGTAACCAAAATCAACTCACTGCACATTAACTACTTGCAATTACCATTTTTCTATTTGTACAATGCAAAGTTACTTACCTCTTTTATGATGCATGTCATTCCTTCCTTTGCCTTAATCTGACGCACAACTTCACCGCATCGGATCATTATATCATAACCAAATTAATTATCGAAAACCCATACTTCCTACGCAACCATGAAGAAGTTATGATAATTTATTTTTTCTGTTAACATAGCTTACAAATATCTTATGAACCCATTGCAGCAATGCCTTTTTCTTCTGCCATCAATGCTTGCATCGTCACCAACCTCTTCAATCCCCCTGTCAATCTCACATTCCTTATGCTTATTACTTCCTACCACATTCATTCTTGAATTCCAGTGACGCAGTTATATATTACCATCAAAATACACTTTATAGCACCATATAAATACATTACTAATGCGCAACACAAATACATGTTTTATGTTACTATCCCTAAACGAAACAAACAAAAACATTTCATATCAATTCGACAAAAAAGATCTACAACGAACGGTAAGCATCTGCCATTACCCCCATGTCACCATCTTAATGCTTGTGATTCACTTCGTTTAAATATTTGTTGCAATTTCATTTTTCTTGTTATTAATTTTCCACACATGTTCACTGTAAAACTTAATAACACCCAGGCTGCTGTGGAATTCTCTGTCATACATTCGCCAATCATTGCATTTACTTACAAAGATACAACACTAATCAAGTAATTAATCCCTTTATTATTATACAAATGCAAACATTTATTATCTACATTTAAATTAATCAGTCAGATTGACAATTGACATGTCAGATGCAGGGTGTGTCTATGAAATTCAATTCAAAGGCATAGTTGTAACTAAGCTAAAGAAAGGGACAGCAAACACCACCAACACACTGAAGTTACAGAGTGAAACCGCAAGTTTCTCATCAATCCTACCGCTTTAAACAGGCCGTATTCAACTACTGCTAAATAATCCCCAAATAATTTCGATAATTATTGCCCACTACTCCACAATTTTTCAATCTCTGTACGACATCTAACTTACAACCACGTATATGGACAACAATTCATTATTCAACTGGGTTAAATATTTCCATTTCAGCACCCACTACATTTTCAACACATATCCTTAAATTAATTTTAAAATTATTGCCTTGTACTCCCAAAATTTGCCATTATCTATACGAAATATCATTTTCCACCAGCTATTTTATCAACAACAAATGATTCACATCATAAATCTCAAATCCAAATTACACTGACCTTAAATTTTGTTAACGCAGTCCCTTCTGCTTCATTCAATACTACCATAACAAGCTGCAAGTCACCGCAAGCCACTTCAAAAATTCCACACGGCAGCCCGCTCCAGCCATAATTAAACCTTGCCCACTTCAATTTTCTTGCGTCTGAGAAACTGCAGACGTCGGTCAAAATGTAAGTAAGGGTTTACAGCCCCTAAAACTAATTTGGTACATGAAACAGGTTTCAACAGTTGTCCACTTTAGTTGATTTTTACCCTTTTCAAATCCCATCCGTTGGATTAAATTCGTTATAATCTAACGGCTGCATTGGATAATGACAAAATAACGGGGTATGGTGCCCGTAGGCACGGTAGCTGGATCCTTATTTTATTTGTTTTTAGAAAAAAAAAATATTATTTGTCATACTTAATCTTATTTTTAAATAATACTTTTCAATGTTTTGATTAGAACTCTTTGCGCCAATTATATTTATTGTAACTTACAATCAACTAAAATAATGTATATATAGATAATAGAATAGCAAAATAACACCCTGTCATATAACTTCTGTGATAAGTAATTATCAATTAAAAGCCTAGGGCACTTGGAATGAATTCTAGACCACGTAATTATAATCTTTAAGAAAATAAAAAGTACAATAAAAATTAAAAAAAAATTGAATAAATGTGGAGAAAATTAAAATCCCTAAAACGTCCATTGATGCTACTGAATTCATGTAATTGGCACCAAGTGGAGGCATAATTCTTTTATAGTTAGTTGTAACGGGCTGCTCAAATAACCCACAAACAGAGATTAAATTGGCACGCGCGGATGCGCTTAGTAAAAGTCTCCCTAACAACGGGATGTACTTAGTAATGGGGTATGCTCTGCGCAACGGTGAGATACGCTCAGAACGCAAGTTCGCTCAGTATGCACGAGGGATTGTGCTCAGAAGGGAGTGCGCTCAGTACAATAGCGAGATGCGTTCAACAGCGGAGTGCGCTTAGCGCTGGGCCGCCTCACACAACTAACCAGCCGTGGTGTGCTCAACGATTAACCTAGCATGGCCCAAAATCTAGAATTCTCTACAATTAGACATGGGCTAGAGTTTTTAGAATTGTGCATTTAAGCCCTATGAAATATTTATGCAAGTTGTTAGGAAGATTTAAAAACTAGACATCCAAGTCTATAAATACCCCATGACACTTGCCATTTTTGCATACCACACCAACCACACACACACAAGCTCTCAAGCTATCTTGTAAAAAGCTCTCTTATAAATTACTCTTTTGTGAGTAATAAAATTATATTTGGCCATATTACTCTCGCTTCTCTCTAATATTTGTCGTAAGCATCTTTACTTGACTAGTTTGAGAAGTGTTCTACGCTTACTTAACGACTTGTGTGCTAAAAGTCGTCTAAATGCCGCAGGAGTTTGCTGCGCGCTAAACTCATCCCGTGACATAGTGTATGCTTACTTACAAGCTACCACTAGCTACCTTTGTACCTCAAAACCCAAATGTTGGATAAGTAATAAGTTGGGCCATGAACGATTTCAACATATCACTTTTTTTTTTTGGATAGAAATAATAATATTTCATTAAAATTCAAATAACAACAGTACACGAAGCACCATAACGACACTAATGAATTCTTCCTAGAGCAAGGAGATAGATTTGTGCACTTGAGTTATCAAAAGAAGATCCCTTAATTTGAAGTATACAAAGTAAATTTGAGCTTCATTTGGAGTATATTCCAGCTCTTTAAGATGGTCTTCACCACCATAGTTAGTTTGTGTAACTGATTATACTAAAATAAATCTACTAGTCTGTAACTTTTTAAATTTGAAACACACAAACTATTAATCTAAAAATAGAATACTTATTTACTGAAAGACTCAACAAAAATATATAACAACCATCATAGATCATGGATGGACACAAAATAGTTATCCGCAGACTTATTGAAGGAGGAAGCTGAAACAAAACAACCACCCTCACACCTAAAAGAAAGAAGAAACGTGATCCATCAGACTTGAAATTCTTCAATAAAATTAAAATCAAATTAAGCTTTCACATTATTACACTCAAATCATACAATATTTTCAAAGCCTGAAAACACTGAAACACTAGTCTAAAGCAAGCAAGCCATCAAAGAAGTTGCACACTTGCAAGAAGTTGAACTAACTAAGCTAGCTAATAATAATAATAACAATTAAAAAGAAGAAGAAGAAGTAAAAAAAAATCATAAAGGATACGCAGCATGGGCTGCAATATTGCAAAGACCTGATCCACCAACACCTCTGAAGACCCTCATAAAACCTCCCTCACCCCAATTCGTTCCCCATTGATTCTTAACCAACCAAAATGGCTGCTGCCCTTCAGCATCAGCAGTTGTCCCATATCCAACGATCGTGACACCGTGATTAGGAGTATTCCCACAGGGTCCCGTGAAAACATCTCCATGGTAGAAGTTAAACCAGGTGGCATCAATGGCGACCGACACCGGTTGCCTTGACACAGCGTCTGCTGTCCCTCCTCGGTGGCCGGCTGTACGTATTGGCACCCTCTTATCGGGCCATATTTCCTGTTGGTACTGCTCCGCTGCCAGTCATAGTAATAGTCTTGCCTTCCCTGATAGGGATACACACATTCACTCGCAAGACCCTAGTTTTGCCTTATGTACTTGAAGGCATTTTCCATGAAATTGCTGGCGCACCCCTTTAGGGTGGAGCAGTCCACTAGATGTTGCTCTGAAAGTGATACTAACTGCCCAGTTCTGATCTTGTTCAGTCCTTCTACTGCTGCCACTGCCGTAAATGCCCAACAACAGTCTGTGTACGAACAGTATTTAACCATGTTAATTCATTAATCAGACAAAATGCTGACAGAAACAATGATAATATGTATGTTTATTGAACTATAATTCACTCACTACATGAGCCTTGATATTTGACAGGAGTGATAGCACCTCTTGCATTCCAATCAATGCTATCATAAAAAGACATTTACTCGAGTTGAAGTTCTTGAACCAATTACTTCTGTTGTTGTGGGGATGATCAGCTGGAGGCAGCTTGTATCCGGTATAAGAGGCAATAAAGTCTTCGTCAGTTAAGTCTGCAAATTTATTGAGTCTTAACTTGTACGTATGATTATTCTTAATGCCCTGCTCGCGATTGAATTTCTCAACGAGTTCTTGATTTTTCTTGAATATCTTAAACTGCATTTCCTTCTCTGCTTGGTCCTTGTAAGTGCGTGCGGATTCAACCATCCATTGCTCATGTTTTGCAGCAATATTGCCAGTTTCATGCAACGTGTAGGACATGACTTGACGAGATGCCCAAGTCACTATAATCATAATCACAATCATCGGCATGCTAAATGTTCTCGCAAACCTTGAAGTTGAAGTCATAGTTAATTTACTAATTAAAAAAAAATTGATTATGATTGAATGTTGTTAAAATTTGTTAATTGTAAGTCATATTAACGGGTTATATATTGACAAACAGTATGTTATCAAACTGTTAAAAATTCAAATCAATGGAGTCTTTTGAGGATGGGATAGAAATGCCTGTGCTTAAAATTGAAATCCATTATCTCTGTCGATGTCTTGTTGAATTCATGTAAATTTCAAAAGTTTAAACCAACAGTTCACTCACAATTATCTAAACTAAGATTCATCTTTGCTCTTAAAATTAAGTATCTGATTTTTATGATCACTCTATCTCTCGAAAATCTCCACTCGAATAACATGTACATTAGTTAAAATGAAGCTAAAAAAATCCAAAGACATGTATTAAATACAAATATGTACATTAAAAGAAATAATCCAAAGACGTACATAGGACACAATTGAAAAAGCTAGAAATAAAATCATGGGCACGAGGACAATCCCATGCATTCCCTTGGAACACAAGTTTAACAAGTGCGTAATGAATATGCATGGCCTCAACAGTACAATATTTATCGAATTAAGATGTGCATCGATCGAAAAAAGAAAGAGCAAAAAATGCTTCTGAATTCCAAAATGTTTTTATTATTTATATATATAGGGGCAAAGGCAATCAATATTATATATTATAAATGTTCTAATACATAATTTTTAAGTGCGAAAACATCTGGGAAAATTTATAAATTGTGTGGTTTAAGCACTTTAAGTTTTAAGCCTCTTAAATCCCACGGTTTTAAATATTTCCCAGACGTTTTCTGCACTTTAAGAAACTTAAAACCGTGAGGTTTAAGAGGTTTAAAACTTAAACCTCTTAAACCATACAAATATATATATGAGCAATGAAGAAGATGCAGATGATAAAGTTAGTCAGGTATTTAAATTTAGGCAACTATGTTTGTGTGATGATTAGTGTGAGGCTGAGATGTTGAATTTGGACTGGATTTTGCAGACCATCCTTCGACTAAAATCTTCTCTTCCAGGTATACATATTGATGGAGCGAGCGTAGCTGAAACAGAATTAATTACGTAGGGAACAACAGAAATTAACTATGCTTTGGAAGCTGTGCAATTGGCACATAACCGTCCTGATACCAATTGATGGAGCGGCATAGCAGAAGCAAGATTGATAGGATATAAAATATTAATATCACCTTAGTATCGGGCCAAGTCAACGCAATTAGATTACGCTCTAATCGAAGCTTGATTAGGTATCTTTTTAATCTAAATGACTCAATGAGCTTTTAAGAACGCGCCAAGTGAGATTAGATGACGCTCTAATCCAAACAACTCTACAATAGAGATTTTTTATAGATAATCTCAGAGAGAATTATAAAATAGGAGTTTTATTGAATAATTGAACCTGAAGTTATAATAACGAGACCTATCTATTTATAATAGTGAAAACCCACTTCCCTAATGTAAACCTACTTCCTTAAGTTAATTTAAAAAGAAAAATTAAATCACAATTATAATAGAAATAAAATACTAAATCAAATACCATAATCGATTCTAATTAAAAATAGAAAATAAAATTCCAAAATCCTAAAATACCTAAAATAACATCCTACATCATTCTCCCTCTCTTAAAAGAAACTAGTCCTCAAATTTGAATACAGACTGAATGGTGAAACTTGAAATATAAGACCAAATTATCTTGTAATTCGAATTTATTATCCATCTTATCAATCTTTTTTTAAACTTTAAAAAATCCATACTTCATCAACTTTCTTCGCTTGTACATTCTGTGAGGTAATGAAGGCTTCCAAGAAGAAACAATTATCAAATAACTCTTGCCCTTCCTTAATTGACGCTCAATGTGCCCTCAAATAAATTTCACATTTTCAATCAAATCTTCTTCAAGCACAATTTTCTTGTCTTCAATGTGAATAGGCAGAACCATTTCAGCTTCTTCAACTTGATTTTGTTGCACAACTTTGATTGTATTATTAGGCTCAATGCTCAAATCAATAGTAGTTTGTTCGTCTTCGTTAAAAATCTCATATAAATCAATAACATCATCATATTCGATGCTTGTCTTGTCCTCCAACAAAATATCATGTATATTTTCGCACAAATTGTCAGATTGAAACTTTAAATCAATAATAAATTATACTTTTTCTTTTGCAATATTAGGCACATCTTCGACATACAGAGAGACACAAACTTCTTTCATCTGTGTATTTTTTACTATAAGTTGTTGCTTGTGATAGGATTAGAGATCTCAAATTCGTGTCGAGGATGAAGTTGTCTTAATTGCTTCAATGCTTGGCTTCTTTCTCTTATGATTTACGACACAATTTGCGATTCAGTTTGCTTCGCTACAAGAATTACATGCTGTAAATGTGTATGTAGTGTATATAAGTATCTTATATTTAATATATAAACTGAATCCCTTTACAAATCTTGTAACTATATCCTCTTTAGGTCCATAATAATATTTGTACCCATAAAATTGTTTGAACTCAAAAATAATAATCAAGTGGAATAAATATCGATCTTAACATTTGCTTCATATGAGTCCATGAAGTAATTTTGAAAAGACTTTCGACGAGTAATCTATGCCGTTGCACTCTGGTCCACCATTCTAAAGCACTCTCTATTAATAGAAAATCGTCTACAAATTATACTCAGTTGTACCTCAACAATCTAATCATATATTCATGATCAACTTTATCCAAACATAAAAAAAATATTCAGGACTGCAATTTCCGTCAAGCTTCCAAAGCATTATGCCTTTTGACTATTTCAATAACAAATTCAAACTAGTGGCAAAACTGTAAATAAGGCTAAACTCTCGGGTTTGGTGAGGCCGGCAACTGTTGGCCGTGATTGGGAACACAGTGGTGGCCGGGGATCGCCGGATTCACGGCGGGTTGGTTGGAAAGCTGACTTGAAGTGGCGGCTGTTGTGCTTGGGTCATGGAGGAGCTTACGGCGGTTAGTCAGACTCAATGGTGGCTGGGATTTGACGAGCGGTCAGAGTGGAGTTTGATGATGGGTGTGGTCGACGGTGGGGCAGCGGAATCGATGGGGGCGCTAGTGGTGGAGTAGTAAGTTTTTGGTTGCTATTGTAGCAGTTTATGGTGGTGATCGTCGGTGGGCTTTGGCGGGATTGTGATCGATGGTGGCTGGGAAGTTTGATGGTGGTATTGGTTGGCGGTGAAAGTGGCTGAACGGCGGTGGATTGCTTGGCAGAGTTGCGGTTTTGGGTTGGTGATTTGCGCTGTTCAGTCGGCTGTTGAGGGCAACGATGGCAAGCGAGGTTTGCGATTGTGGTGGCTGGCTGATCAGTGGTGGTGGGTGGCGGGTGTGGAGGTGGATGTGGCGGCTAGGGTTTTCAAATTTGTAAAGTTTTGATTTTTTTTTTTGTTTTTAATTTTTTTATAAACAGTGATGTATTTAGTGGTAATGGAGATGGCTAGCCTTGGCATAGACCTGCTTTGGTAGCAATTGATGGAGCGGTACAGCAGAAGCGGAATTGATAAAAAAAAAATTTATATATATTATTTTAATATCAGATTAAGTCAACGCAATTAAATTATATTTTAATTTTTTAATTTAAATAATTTAATAAAATTTTAAGAATATACTAAATAAAATAAGATGCCACTCTAATCAAATAATTCTACAAGAAAATTTTTTTTATAAATAATCTCTGAAAAAATTATAAAAGAGAGATTTTATTAAATAGTTAAATATAAAATTATAATAATAAAATTTTTCTATTTATAATAGGAGAAATTTATTTTTTTAAGGTAAATATACTTTTGTAAGTTAATTTAAAAAGAGAAAAGAAATCACAATTATAATAAAAAAATATTAAATCATGCACCATAATCGATTCTAATTAAAATAAAAAATAAAAGTCTAAAATTTTAAAATACTTAAAATAATGTCTCACATCATATATTTTACATAATGATAAATTAATCAGTTGGAGCTCAAATTTTACATGGGATAGGTAGTTTCTGAAGTTCTACGATTATTGCTGCATGCGTGCAGTTAGAAAATGGCGGTTCTCTTCAGCCGGATGTTTACTTTAAAAGACAATGGGAAGTAGTTAACTGCAACGATAACAGCCAAAACACATAAAGGAAGTGTAATAATTAAGCGTAAAACAAGGACCATCCAAAATCAAATATCACTAGTTTGAAAGACTGGACCGTATAAACTGTAACGTAAATCCCTTAACTAATGTTAGTGTATGTATTCTGAGACTCCAACAGATCTCATTTTACTTGTTCTACAGCTCCAACGCCGGAAACAGCGCGCGCCCCATGCCCATGCAAACGCAAACGCTGACGCTGCAATACTCGTCACCAATTCATGCTCTCCAGCAGCATTTACCATCTCGTCTTCACTGGAATATTCTCAAATCCTCGAACACTCACAAAGAAACCCAACAACTCCACGCCCTTTCTGTCAAAACCAACCTCATTTATCACACCGGAATCTCTTCTCGCCTTCTCTCTCTTTACGTTGACCCTCATATCAATAACCTTCGCTATGCTCGCTCCATTTTTGATCGAATTCTTCAACATCCTTCTTTGGTTCTCTACAACCTTCTCATCAAGTGCTACGTTTATAACCAACGATCCCATGAAGCTTTAACTCTGTTCTGTGATTTGCTTCATGGGTTTTTGTTGCCTGATAATTTTACTTTGCCTTGTGTGATCAAGGGTGCTGCTAGATTAGGTGCTATTAAAGAAGGGAAGCAAATTCATGGGTTAGTTTTAAAACTTGGTTTTGGGTTTGATAAGTTTGTGTTGAGTAGTTTGGTTAGTATGTATGCTAAATTTGGTGAGATTGATTTGGGGAGGAGAGTTTTTGATATGATAGATGATAAGGATTTGGTGTCCTGGAATTGTTTGATTGATGGGTATGTGAAAAAAGGTGAGGTTAACGTTGCGATGAAGCTGTTCGATGAAATGCCTGAGAGGGATTTGTTTTCTTGGACTTGTTTGGTTGATGGGTTTTCTAAGTGTGGGAAAGTTGAGATTGCTAGAGAGATTTTTGATAGGATGCCAAATAGGAACTTAGTTTCATGGAATGCGATGATTAATGGGTATATGAAGGCAGGGGATATTGATTCAGCATGTGAATTGTTTAATGACATGGAAATTAGGGATTTAATCACTTGGAATTCGATGGTAGCTGGTTATGAGTTGAATGGGAGGTTTATGGAGGCTTTGGAAATGTTTGAGACCATGTTGAGAGGTGATGTTTTGCCTAATGATGCCACATTAGTTAGTGCTCTCTCGGCCGTTGCCGGATTAGCTGTTCTTAGTAAAGGAAGATGGATACATTCTTACATTGTTAAAAGTGGATTTCTTGTAGATGGTGTGCTTGGTACATTGTTGATACAAATGTATTCCAAGTGTGGGAGCATAGAAAGTGCTCTCGCAGTTTTTCGAGCTATTTCCAAGAAGAAAGTAGGACATTGGACTGCGATGATTGTAGGCTTGGGAATGCATGGGATGGCTACACAAGCTCTTGACCTATTTAATAAAATGTGTAGAATGGGAATAAAGCCTCTTGCTATAACCTTTATTGGGGTTTTGAATGCTTGTAGTCATGCAGGTTTGGTGAATGATGGTCGCCGGTATTTTAATATGATGATTAATGATTATGGAATTGAACCTACAATTGAACACTACGGTTGCTTGGTGGACGTTTTATGTCGAACAGGATATCTTGAGGAGGCAAAAAGTACCATTGAGAGTATGCACATGAGGCCAAACTTTGTCATTTGGATGAGTTTACTTAGTGGAGCGAGGAACAATGGAAATAAGGATATTGGTGAATATGCCGCTAACAATTTGATGAAGGTGGCTCCAGACACCATCGGATGCTATGTTGTCCTTTCTAATATATATGCCGCAGCTGGTCAGTGGGACAAAGTTTCAGAGGTCAGAGAAATGATGAAGAAGAGAGGATTCAGAAAAGACCCTGGCTGCAGTTCTATTGAGCATAGAGGTGTGATTCATGAGTTTGTTGTGGGTGATAAGTCACATCCCCAGACAGATGAGATACATTCCAAGTTGAGTGAAATGAGAGACAAGTTGAAAGCTGCAGGGCATGTTCCAGACACGACTCAAGTTCTATTGTGTATTGAAGATCAAAAGGAGAAGGAAGCAGAATTGGAAAATCATAGTGAGAGGTTGGCTATTGCATTTGGTCTTATTAATGTCAAAACCGGGAGTCCTATTCGCATAGTGAAGAACCTTCGTGTTTGCAATGATTGTCATTCTGTGACAAAACTCCTTTCTGGTCTTTATAATCGTGAAATTATTGTAAGAGATAATAGCCGTTTCCATCATTTCAAAAATGGATCTTGCTCCTGCAAGGACTTTTGGTGAGTCTCTGGTGTTTTTTCAACTACGAAGGCTGGCTCTCGTTAATTTGTTTTAGCATGCATTGAGTCTAAAGATGTTTCAGTTTCCACTAGTCTTCCAAGTATCGATCAATACCTTAAATTCTAAATCAACTTCTGAAATTCTGATGGAAATAAAGGATCAGGTGCATGATATTTCTATTGGTAAGATTACAACACTAATAATAAGTCCACAACAGAGTTTTCAACAAAAGCACATACAATAGATAGAATAATGTTACAGCCGAAACAGACACCATTAAGTCATGAGTTTCTTCACTTTCCGGGAACAAAGTTAGTGGCATAAGCCCAGGCATTGTTGGCCACAGGATCGGCGATGTGGTCGAAGAGGTTCTCAATTGGACCCTTTCCAGTGACAATAGCCTGAACAAAGAATCCAAACATGGAGAACATAGCCAGACGGCCATTCTTGAGCTCCTTGACCTTCAACTCAGCAAATTGATCGGGATCATCAGCCAAACCAAGCGGGTCAAAAGCACCACCAGGGTAAAGTGGGTCAAGTCCTTCACCAAGAGGACCACCACCAATTCTGTATCCTTCAACAAAGCCCATGAGCACAACCTGGCAAGCCCAGATAGCCAAAATGCTCTGAGCATGAATGAGGTTGGGGTTGCCAAGGTAGTCAAGGCCACCTTCAGAGAAGATTTGAGCACCAGCCTTGAACCAAACTGCTTCGCCGAACTTCACTCCATTCTTGGAAAGGATTTCAGGGAAGACACAGCCAAGAGCTCCAAGCATTGCCCATCTGCTGTGGATCACCTCTAGCTCACGATTCTTAGCAAATGTCTCGGGGTCCGCTGATAAGCCAGCGGTATCCCAGCCGTAGTCACCGGGGAACTCACCAGTCAAGTATGATGGTGTTTGCTCAGAGAATGGTCCCAAGTACTTTGGTCGGTCTGGGCCGTACCTGTTTGTCAATTACAGGTTTCCTTGATCAGATACTTAATAATACTTATGCTAGAATTACTAATTTTCTTGTGCCCAGAGCTTTATGTTTAAAAATGAGTTATGTCCCTTTTTTTTTTCTTTTTAATTTTTACTTTGAGCTGAAAACTAATGCCATATCGGTGACCAAAATCAAACATGCATGCCCCTATTGCCACGCTCGATAAAGAAGCAACAATACAATCAAGATTAGCAGCTAAGAATGTGTAAAATGTAGTTACCAGATGCTCTGGGGAGCGGATTTGACAGTCCTCCTCATGGTGATGCGGCCACCATCGGCAACTCCAACCTTGCGGACAAACTCATTGGATTGCCTCAAGGCGGTCTGGCCAGCAAATGCTGATTGTTGGATAGCAGAGGTTGCCATATTTTCTTATGCTAAAGCTTTTTCTTTTGTTGCCGAAGCTTCTTTTTCACACTCTGAAGATGTTTAGGAGCTTAGTGCGAGATGGGTTATATCGTAAATGGGGAGATGTTGTGGATTAGGAAATCTACACGTCAGCAGCATCTAATTGGTTGTGGTAATGGATGGGGATTTCCATGTAGATTTTTTCTGATTATAAAGAGGTTAGATTTATGCCACGTGGGATTGGAAAGATCTTGTGGGTACCATGTCTTCAACAGAGAATAGAGGCCACAAGATAGTAGTGTATAAAATTAGCCAGTAGATCAATTGCAGCGATTTGATCCAGTGAAAAATCATGTGCGTCCTTGAACCTACCACATAATTTTTCAACATATCCATGTTTTTAAATATTAGCTCATAAATTCAAAGGATAACATAATTGTTGAGTACATTCTCTCAATTTTCAAAACCACTCGGTAGTAGATCTCTTTGCATATCATACGTTTCCTATATGTTGTTGATGTCCAAATGGGAATTGCTTAATATGGAAAGAACAAGTAGCGTTACTGGAATGAACAAAGAATTTATTACTGTTTATTTACTACGTCGAGAAAGCCCAACTAGCTAGGAAGGGCAGGCTTCTCCAATACATAATCAATGTAAGGGGGACTATAAACATAGTGGCATCAAACAAGACGATGATTCTGGCTTGTTTACAAGACCGTGTGGCCTCTTCTATTCTATTCTGCTATAACCTAGCGAAAAGTGAAGGAAATATCTGGGTTGTAATAGTGAGATATAGAGACGTAAAGGAACATTGAAAAGGGGATACTCAGAAATGAAAAATATGGCCAATGCTGCTGCCTCCTTGAGAACTCTAGCCTTAAAATACCAGACAAGGACCAGTTTAGGAATGAATCTGAAATGAAGTTTACAGCACAATGAATACCCCAAGGCAGTACAGCTAAAATGAAACAGGTGCCCCACTGCATCCCATTCAACCTCTGGTAACCAGCTAGGCTTGTTGCAAACTCAACCACCAGTACTTGCGCGGCTATAACAATCACCAAAACCACAAGAAAGTTATAGTTTCTTAGGACAACTGGTAGCACCTCCTTCTTTAGTAGGCACATGGCATCAAATTGATTGAAAACCTGGCAGAGTGTGAAACTATTGAAGGTCATTGCTTTTCGAATGTCTTTGTTCATGCTGGGAATGACATGCCCCGCAAACTGAAAGATCAGCAGGACAAAAACCTGGCATAGAATTTGAACTACTGCGTGTTTCCACATTCCTTTGTCAAGGAGTGACTTGGTCCTCCTAGCTGGTGGGTTGGTGATTGGTTCTTGGTCTTCGAAATCCATTCTCATCATGAGGCCACCCAGAATATACATAATCCAGTATACCCAAATCAACTGAATTGATGTTATAGGGGATTCTTCCAAACTCAATGTTGTGACCAAGGTTATAAGCAAGCCAGAGATGCATCCAGTCAGCTGAAGTTTAGTGAATTTCTGAATGTTGCAGTAAGCACACCTGCCAAGCTTCATAATTGGAGGCAATGAACCAATAGCTGATATTACAATGTCAGAGCTCTCTTTGGCCATTTCAGCACACCTATTATCCTCAGTGATTCCTACGTCGGCTTCTTTTAAAGCTGGAGTATCTCTAGTTGATAGCCCTCCAAAGAATGCAACAACATGACCTTTTTTTTTTGCACTCTGAACAAGACGAAGCTTGTCATCAGCAAGGCAACTGCCCATTAAGGTCATCGAATCCAATTTGGCCATCCTTTCAAAGGGAGTCAGTTCTCGGAATTGTTCACCTTCAAGTGCTATATCATTAGACTCGGGCCTAAAATTTCCAAGTTCGCGTGCTACTTCTGTGACTGCTAAAAGTTCATCCTCTGATACCAATATTATTCGTACACCAGCATTTCTGAGAGCTTCAATTGTCGATTTAGTCTCTTCTCTCAGACCTGCCAATGCCAACAGGTGTAACCCATCTTCTTTAATCTCTGAAACCTCTGTTTGACTACAAGCAAATGCTATGGGTCTGAGACCACTGTCCTCCATATCTCTGATCAATTTCTGAAATTTTCTTTTCTCATCTTTGATCTCAAAACTTTTCCCCTTGCTGTCATAGTAGTATGAACACATGTTCAGTATTGTTGATGCTGTTCCACTCCAGTGCATATGCATAAGTTTATCTTCATCAACACCATTATTCTTCACCAGAACCCCACAAACTTTGTTATTAGAGCTCAATTTTCTATATTGTAGGACGGAAAGATTCTGATCCACAAACTCCACATTCAAACTCCTTGATTTTGCCCAAGAAACCAGCCAATCAGTCATTGGCCAGACAGAAATCTCAGGCACAAGTACCGATGCACCAATTCCTCGCTCAAGAGCTTGAACAACTGCTTGGTTGATTTCAGAGGCCTTATCATCGTTCACATCCTTTTCACCAATACAAAATTTGCTAACCTCTACAGGGTTACACACAAGACCACCAGTCACATCGATGCAGATAACTGAAACAATACCCATCGTGGCACCGGCTGATAAATTCTGAGATTTGGCATGATGATTTATCAACAGTTTGTCATTCCAGCAAAGGAGGGAAACTGTAATCACAAACGGCATTCCATGCTGTACTGCTATCACTACAACAGTAAGGGCACTTACCAAAATGCTAATCTTTCCCTGAGGTTTTAACAAAATCCTCTCAAAGATATTCATCAGCGTCCCCACCGAAACATTTCCCTTCAGCTCAGGCAATTCATTATCATCGCCACTGTGTTTCCTGCATAATAAGCGTATAAATGCCACAAGAGCAATTAGCACAGTGACAGCAAGAGAAATATTCTCCATATAAGCGTTGGGATTTTCCGTCTGAGCTTCTAGCAGCGTCTTCTCATTAGGATCCTGGCTCACCGATCTCAGCACCTGGCCAGATGCTATGTTCCCCCCAACTGATATCACGAGCATAGTACCACGCCCCTCCATCACCTTTGAACCAGAGAACAGGAACGGGTTTCGATCAGGATCAATTTTGGAGTTTAGCACATCATCCAACATTAAACCATCGCTGTTCACAACCAAGCCATCACCAGGAACTCGATCCCCCTTTGCCAACTGTACTACATCGCCCTCTAGCAGATTGGATACGGCAATGAGTTGTTCTTTCCCGCTTCTTACAACTTTCGCTTCCAATTTGTTTTTCTCCTCCCATTGCTTCTTCTCCAGCTTTCTTGCTCGGCGAAAATTGGTTACTGCCGGAAAAGTGAGAATCATAAAAACTGCAGTCAGTATGGCGGCCCCATCATGCCACCCGTCTGTAGGCCCCTGCTCCATGGTCCCAGTGACAAATGACAGGGCACCCGCAACTAACAAGAGGAGAATGTTGAAATTGTTGCTAGCCTTGAGTAAGAAGAAGAAAAACTCTCTTGCATGATTTGGTCTGATGGCGTTCCAAATCTGTGACCGTGGCCCCCGAACACCCTGGATTCCATGCTCCAAATGGGAACCAAAGGCTGATGCAACTTTTTCAAGACCACCAATTTCCTTAAGCGAATTCAGGTTCCTGGCTTTCACAATCCGGTCAACACGGTCACGAAGTATCTGCTCTTCAGTCTTTTCTTCCTCCACAATCTCGGACGGAATGTCAATGGCATGTCGAGATTGAGTGGACAGGTTCCTAGAGAGTCCCTGTTCAGCAGATGATGTTGGCACAGGGGCATAACTTGGAGTTGAGCTTGAAGCTCCTTGATCCTTGAAAGATTTTCTGAAAGATTTCCTGAAAATGGAGCTTGAAGCTCCATTTTCAGGAACAGCTTCGTCAGTGTGTGAGGGTTCCTGCTGCAGAGTCTCTGAGTCGTTTTCTTGGTTTACAAGTAGTGGTGCTGAAGACGTTGGTGATGGCAGTAAATCTTGTCCGGGGAAACAAATTGTTTTCTTGAGAGAAACAATAACGCCCACGGTTATGGTCGTCCGGCGCCAGAGACGGGCATACTTGACAGACGATGAGGTGGAACTGGTGGTGGTTGCGGTGGCGGTGGCAGTGACGAGCAAGCCAGCACCGAGAGCATTGCTTTCACAAGTTTGATTGTTGGTGTTTGTGTGAAACATGTTTTTGAATCCAAGCAGCTGAGGAGGGAGTAAAAGAGAAAAAACTAGAACCAGAAACAGAAACCACCGAGAGTCTGATCCAAGTTTCAGCGAATGATGGTTGAGTTGAGTGATTGGAGAGCTTCAGGAAATTTTCTTTTCACTAATGGAGAGAGGCTGGAAAAGTCTAATGATTGGCAAGAAGAAAAGGTTTCAGAGATGGTGGCGAATCAAATTTTGGCTTTGCATCACTCCGGACAAGGTTTTCCAATTTAAGTGAAGCGAGCGGCGATGAGGAGAAGCACCTGCATTATGCTAATTATTCAAAGAAGCTAGGTTCTTACTACAACTGAAAGCTGAAGATACATTGAAAGGTAGTTGAAGTTACCAAGTAATAACTAATGTGTCAAAAGCACTTGCCTGCAAATACTTTTTGCAATCTAAATATAAGGCTCGGTATCGTTGGGCATTAATAGATGTTATATATATATAGATGTTATATATATATATATATATATATATATATATATATATGTAGCCGGCCGCCCGTCCACGTACGTGGCACATACCGCGTTTGTTGATAAGAGCAGAACTTAAGAATTTAATCTAGAGCTTAATGCCAGTGAAGTCTGATTTTTTTTTTTCTTTTATGGACTTGGTATTTTGTTAAGTTTGATTAGAAACAAAATCATATTGTAATGAGGCTTATAATATTATTAAGGTGAATTTCATTTTGTTCCTCTTATTTAAGTAAATATCAACATACTGCAATATATTAAAATTTCACTATTGTGATCCATATCCAATTTTCTATAAACTACAATCAACATTGTAAGTTAAAAAATTAGGAATTTACCTAATCTAATTATGTTGGAACTTTTTTTTTTCTCTTTTTAATCTTCTTGACTTCATGAGATTTCATAAACTCAACTTATTTATATTTGAGCTTTTAATCATTATAAATATGCCTATTTTATTAATTCAAATTAATTGTATACATTTTCTTTCCAAAATAAATTTTTTGATATCTCATCACTTCAACCAAAATTTCATTTTTAACAATTGCATATACAATCTGTACAGCTCAAATTTTTATTTTTCAAATGTTTATCATAATAAAAAAATTTTATTTATTATATGATCATATTGATTTTTATATTGAAATTTTAAGATTTGTAAATTAGTATTTAGTTTGAATCCAATTTAACTGAGTCACCATTTATTTATCTGTAATTAATGCTTTAGCACAGTCAATGCAATTCAAATTAAACAATCTTTTGTAAAAAAAAAAAAATTAGAAAATTAATGCAATCAAGAAAAAAAGAAAATATATTAAAACATTAATTTTGCTTCCTAAATTAAGTATTGAAAGGAAAATTTTTCTCTTATAGGTAAATTGAATATTATAATTTAACAATTATGTTGACTGCTATTTTAAAACTATTTATTTATTGCTTCAAATTGCAATCGTTTTTTATCAGTCATGAAAATTAAATTTATTTAACAATATACTTATATAGTTGGATACGTAATTTACACCTTAATTGATGTTGCTTTATTTTAAATTGTTATATTTAAGTGATAGTTTATTTTATTGTATACTAATAGTGTAATAAATTTGTAATAATTGATTATACATCATATTTTACATTAATTAATATACAAACTATATAATATCTACTTAGAAGTGCGTATTACTCAAATTAATATATTGTACTTTAAAATTTTAATTATCATACTTAAATCAAATAATCACATATGCAATTCAGCGTAAATTATGAAAATGTCATTTCCCATGGTTTGGAAAAGTGATCATGTAGATCTTTGAATTTTTATTAAGAGACACTAAGACCTTTTTTTACTATAATGCCTTTTGACTTTATTAATTCAAAAAAATAAACTCTAATGTTTTATAATAAGTAGAAATATAATATTAAAATAAATGTAACAATATATACATTTTAAAATAATTCAATATATAAAAAAATATTTTAGTACTTTACAATCTTATATTATATTAAACTAAATTTTTTAATAAATAGAAACATAATATTAAAATAAATATTTAAAAATTTAAATTATTTTCAATATTGTATAAAAAATTTTAATATTATTAATACATGAGATATATTTTATTAATTATAAAATCTATTTAACCTAAAGATTTATTTAAAATTTTTATAACAAATAGAAATATATAATTAAAATAAATATCATAATTTATATTTTAAAAATTACTTTATATATTAAAAAATATTTTAATATTATTAATTTACTAGACAAATTAAACTATTTAAATTATTTTTGTATTTATTAAAAATTTTAAAGTCAATTTTTTTTTGAATTAATAAAGTCAAATTGTATTATAGTCAAAAGGGTCTTGGAGTCCCTTGGCGAAAACATGGAGTTGACATGATTATTTTCCCAAATCTCAAGGGTGTGGGTATCCTTTTTCCCTAAATTATTTAATTCTAGGTGTTGCATTAAAATTGTAGTGTTATTCCAATTTAAATGGATTATCTAAAACTATCGAAGATATTTATGACATTTTCCCTACTTGTAATTTTTCTCTATAATTTACAATTCATTATAAAATAAATTTTGATCATTAAGGATATATGAGTTATTTTACTTGAGTTGTCTTTAAATTTTATAACTAACATTAAGACTTGGAGTATAATAGTAAAATGATATATAAAGCTAACGCTGTTATAACTTTTGAGGAGGGGTAGTAGGAGGTAATTCTCATTTTTCCTTAACTATCATTAACTAGAGTACTAGTAACAACACAAGATCAAATATGTTACATGCGATAATTTAATAATGTAGCAAAAAAAAAAAAAACAAAGTATGTAATAATTTAATTAATTTCTGTTAAATTTGTATGAGGTAATTTGTATATGAGAATCTTTGTAAGTATAATCCAAATATCAAATATATGGTACATTATATATGCCTTGTATACAGTACAGATTTATATCATTAATATTAGTCACTAGTTCAACTAATATTGAGAATAACAATATTTGATGATTAATTATGATATTTGGTACTATGAATAATTATAATTATTTAAAAACTATCCAATAGTTAGATGAAAAATAAGAAAAAATATATATTTCATTTACACTGATATAAAATGTTTCAAAGTAATTTTTTCAGCTGTAAGAAAATGTAAATTTTTTGTGTTGAGGAGGGGGTCTTTGACATTTCGTAATTTAAATTGATAATTTTGATACTGAGATAAAATTGGGTAGCTATGTGATAATTGCTCCTGATATTTGCCAGTTCCTGCTTCCAATTCTTTCTTTCGGTAGTCGGTTTCAAGCGTAAAATATAAAAGCCGTTGGATTGCACATAAAAAGCAATCCAGCGGGCAATAAATTTTAAAATAAAAAAATAAAAATGGTTATATGGCATGCAGCGGCTGTATTACAAGCGGACCCTAATATTATTCTTTTTTTTAATAAAGGTTTACTTTGAATTTTATAATATCAACTTGGAATTTAACTAATAATGTTAAAACTTAACGTAGGCATTAGGAACTTGAAACACAAAAGTAATGAACTAATTAATTGAAATATTAAAACCTATAAGTGAGAAAGTTCAACCAAAATATGAGACTAATATAACCAAATATAAAATCTAAAAAGTAAATTTTGTATTTAACTTAATTTATTAAAATCTCACATAAACAATTGGAATATTCAACACAATACTAGTGAAATTACTAGTTGAAACTCATGTATTAATAAAGGAGAAAGTTTAACTAAAAGTAGGGACTCGTCTAACGAGAAATGAAATTTAGTTATAATTTAATCTAAAATATTGATACTTAACGAATTTAGTAGAAATATTAAACACAAAAATCGTGAATTAAAAAGTTGGAACATATAAACCTATAATTGAGAAAAATTAACCGAAATTAGGGATTAATCCAACCAAAAATAAAATTTTACAATATAAATTTAGTATATAACCCAAATTATTGGAATCTTAACTAGATAATAGGAATACTCAACCCAAAATTAGTGGAATTATTAGTTGAAATAAATGAACTTATATGAGAGAAAGTTTAACCAAAATCAATAAAATTATCCAACGTGAAATGAAATATACTTAGAATTTAACCAAAAATATTGATATTTAACGATTTTAGTAGGAACCCTAAACATAAAACTAGTGGATTAGAAAGTTGAAACTTATAAACCTATAGTTGAGAAAGATTAACCAGAATTAGAAACCAATCGAACCAAAAATAAAATTTTATTGTAAAATCGGTATCTAACCTAAATTATTGGAATCTTCCTTGATAATAGAAACATTCAACACAAAATCACTGAAATTATTAGTTGAAATACATAAACCCATAATAGAGAAAGTTTAACCAAAATATGAAACTATTCCAATAAGAAATAAAATTTATTTAGAATTTAACCCAAAATATTGATTTTTAATGATTTTAGTAGGAACAATAAACGCAAGACTAATGGACTTAAAAGTTGAAATATATTAACCTATAATTGAGAAAGTTTAACCAAAATTTGATATAAATCCAACTAAAAATTAAAAGCTACAAAATAATTTGGTACTTAACCCAAATAATTGAAATCTTACCTAGATAATGGGAATATTCAACACAAAGCTAGTGAAATTATTAGTAGAAACTCTTATACCAATAAGGAGAAAAGTTTAACCAAAATTAAGAACTTATCCTATGAGAACTAAAATTTACTTGTAATTTAACCTAAAATATTGATATTTAACTAATTTAGTAGGAACATGAAACACAAAACTAGTGGATTGAAATGTTGAAATAAATGAACCAATAAATGAGAAAGACTACCCAAAATTAGAGACATGCAAAACAAACTTGAAACATCTACCCATTAAATTGATATTTAACTAAAAAAATTAGAATATAATTATTTTATAATTTTTTAACATTTATTTATGAAAAAAATTTTAAAAATTTTTGTAATTTAATTAATTTTTATGTTTATGATTTAAAATTTTCATTATTTTTTTTCCATTTTATTATATTTTTAAAGCATTAAAATCAAATTTTAAAAACTTAGTGAGCAACCGGTAAAATACCGGTTGTTCAAGATTTTGGCAGCGGCTGTATAAGATACAGCGCTGCACTGTAGGATGACTCGGCTTAGTATTAGGCTTACATTAAAATTTTTAGGATATTTTCAGTTTTAGGAAAAGTCTAACAAGAGAGAAGAGATGACACGTCTTGACTCTTAAAGCCGCTTTTGTGTCAACAGGTACACCATTTTCCACAGCGTGGGCGCCTGTATTCACACTATCATGGCAATCTTCTTCTTCAGGGAAAAAAAAAGAAAAAAAAAAGTAGAGAAAGGATTAAAAAAACCAACAAAAAAAAAAAAGTCGTAATCGTACATATCAATGAGTAGAGCTGGTAAAATGGATCACCGAATCGTATTCGTATCGTGCTAAATTTAAGTCGATCCAAACACGACCTATTTAATAATTGTGTTAAAATATTGAGACCTAAACCTGATACAAAAAATAAATAGATTATCCAATAACCTGTTTAATATCTATATATTTAATAAACATTACACACACACCCTCCCAAACTATTACACATTTATACTATTTAAAGTTTAAATTATATATATGTAAATATATTATATATTGATATCATCAAGTATACATGTGCATCAATATTTTATATATTTATACTATTAAAATTTCAAATTTATATAAAATTTTATAAATAAAATATTATGTATATGTCCGTCTTTCAAAAAAAATTAAAAAGGGAGAATCATATTTAATATTTAAGTTTTAATAACGAAAACTTAAAAATTATTTTAAAATAAAAAATATAATCGTATCATTGTTTGGATAAATGGGTCAAGAACTTTAATCCTAACCTAACACGAAAAAAAATCGTGTCAATCCAAACCCGACTTATTTAATAATCGTGTCAAATTTAATAACGTATATCTATTTATTTATATCGTGTTTGTGCCAGATAATTAAGTCGTGTTAAATTTTATCAGCTTTACCAATGAATCCCTTTGGCCTTGTACGTTGCGGTGCAATCAATCCTCAAGCCGCTAACGCTTTCCCCTATCCCGTGTCCTATTAGATTAATTGAAGGCAGGTTAGTTTTGCCCTTAATGAAAAGCGTGCTAGAAAAGGAAAATGCTCAAGGTCAAAGGTAAGTAACTCAAAGCTACCAAATGCGGACTGTCACACGCTTGAAAATACAAATTTAAGGTCAGACTGACGCTGTTCGGTTATAGTTGCGTAAATTCTGGTTGGTCTTTATATTGTTTTGACTTTAAAAATTGTTTAGTACTTTATATTTTAAAAAATATTTTATAATATTCCTATAGTTAAATATATTATATCCCTATCCTTATTTTTTTTTTCTTTCACATTAATACCTGTCCAATAATATTATTGACATTAATTAATTTATATATAGAAAATTAATTAATAAATTGATCAATAATTATTTATTAACAAATTAACTAATAAATATCAATATCAAAGAACTAATATTTTTTATACCTGTACACTAATTTTACTAATAATTATTTTATAAAAAATTAATTTACTAAATTAATTCCAAAAATAAATTATTAATATACAAATTTATACAAATTTTTATGTTACTTTTAAATTTAATTTGATAAATTATCATTTTTTTTCTTTTTATCAACATTCCAAAAATATTTTTACAAAGATATTATTGTAAAAGAAAAGAAAAATAAAAGGTAAAAATATAATATATTTAACAACAAAAATATCATAAGATATTATTTTAAATATAAGAATTAAACAAACACTACACTTAATTCAAAATATGAGAGCTAATTAAACATTTACCCTTTATGGTTTAACACACTTGCAGCTGGGGCTTAAACAATGCTCTGTACATCGGTCTCAATTTACAATCAGTGTTTCGATCGGGAGACAATTTTGATTTCCTTTTGCTGCATCATATCCATATTTTTAATATGTAGGAACGTGCACACTGGATAAAGACTCCATAGGTAAACTACACAATTAAAAATGAGGCGCACCTGCTGCGACGAGACAGTCGTTAACCCTGTGATGGCTGTTGTAAAGTTACCATCATCTGTGAGAGGAATAGTTGGGTTGATTCACCATTGTAGAAAATATTTACAAGTCTCTAAAATGGCAAAACATGCTGAGCTACTACATCTCAGCACAATTTTACATGTTTTAACAAGACTAGTACAGGAAAATTGGTACTGTGCACCATTCAGAATCAACGTTATTCCATTGCGGAAGGACCGTCACCCACTTTGACATCATCCTGCACACTGCCCAGCATGACAGCAGTCAGCATTAGCTTGCCAGCAAATGGAAAATCCTTATGCTGCTTCAATATCGCTTCTACAGAAGAATTTGAATCATTCAAAATCTGATCCTCTGAGTCTCCTTCATGCAATGGCAACACTTCTCCAAATCCTTCGTCAATAGTTTCTGCATTGGGTCCATAACACCTATTTGATGCTTGGAACAACAATGTGTCTCTCAGTTGTTGCAATGTTTCCTCATCACTCCATCCTTCGTCTACTGATGCTTGGTAAAGTTGCCCCCAGTCATCCAGATTTGCAGCATTCTTCCAGCAATCGTCCAAAAGATGTCTATGGCTCTTTCGAAATGATGAGCTTGTCCATGCAAATACATCAAAAGCCAGCAATGCAAGCTCCGGGTTTTCACTTTTAAGGCAGAGCTCTACTAATTCCTCTGGGCGAAGGAGTGGTCCTCCAACATATTGCTTCACTTCATCAGCAGCTAGAACTTTCATGATTTCTTCCTGCAAAAGATAAAGACGTTGGGACTTGCAGTGAACAGACAAGTGGATAAAGTAAATTGGGAAACAAAAACTTTTAACAGATGCGCGGCAGAAAAAACTAGCAGAGAATTAAAACGGATTTTAATGTTTTCTCCATGAACAATCAGTTGTAGACAAGAACTTCAGACGAAACAGTGATTTTGAAAATAAACTGTGAAAAATGAATTGTATTCAACAACATGCTAATATTCATTAAATGTCCTTAGATCAGAAGTTCAGAACAGACCTGCAATTTTAAAATTTTCAAATCAGCTTCGATGCGGTTTACTTTTGCTCCAGAATCAGCATCCTTACCCCCTGGTATTTACAAAAGGATTAGTAAGATAAAACACAAAATTGGCAACAAATTGCCAATGTAGACACTAAAGAAAACAAGGTTATCTTACAAGCAAAAACACCATATGAAAATGGATGGAATAATAATATTAATTGCTGAAATCTTTCAACTATCTTCCCTGACCTAGAAGTAGATTGTAAATTTGTAATAAGATGATTGTTTTATCCTGCAGGTCCAATTCTCAATAGATGCAGTAGCAGTAATTTGTAGAGTTGGTGGTCAAAAATCAGATTGTTTATGATATTTACAGCCCAATTAAACTATTAAACTCTGGAGCTCAACTTAATTGTAGTCTTTTGTTGAAAATAGTGCATATAGAGCTACCATACCAGGTGCTAATGGCAGTTTTTTGGCTAAAAAAAAGTAAGCATAGAGATTAAGTCTTCATGTAGTCACGTAAAGTAGTGCTACTGATTTCAGCCTATTATCCCGTTAAAACTTACACCTGTTCATGTTTGGGACAGAGATGGACCTTGGTCTCTTGAACAGTGACCTACTGATGCGATCGAGCCTTTCATCCCCCACAAAACTCAAACTTGCTTTACCTTTTTTTTTTTAATATTTTTAAAAGCAACGGATATGTACAAAATGGCCTCAAGTTTAAGAAATGTAAAACTTGGTCAATTTAACAAAAATAAAGCAAGATAAGGCCAACATATACATACAGAGAACTAAAGAGTAGTCTTACCAGCGATGACAGCTATCTTTGCAAGGTTCAACAGGCGCTTTCTGTCTGCCAATGTTGGTTCAGGAGTCACATGGTCAGCGGCTTCCCCATCTTCATCTGATGAAATAGAGCCCTCACTTTCAGAGAGAGCTAAAACATGAAGAGTTTCTGATGCTGAGGAAAACTGATGAAGAAACACTTCATGAAGCCAAAGGAGATCACGGTGATACTTCAGAAAGACAGATAGCTCTTCTTGGAACTCCTCACCAAGCCTTACAATCTTGGAAAATTGCCTCTTCTCATATAGTTGTTTAAATACGAACTGACAGAACCCTCCCTTAGGCCCCATGCTCTCATGCTGTGTGATAAATCATTTACATTACTTTAGAACCACATAAGCCTTGATTAAGATAACGAAACGCCAAAGTTAAACTTGTGTCAACGATATCTACAAAGTAAAGAAAAGGAAATATAAACTGATACAATTGTGTAAGGTTTGCTGATATTACAACCAAAACAATAAGCAAAGACAACATTTACAAAGTAGGTAGTTCTGCACATCTATCAATCCATGAAAACCTATAAGAATGACAAAATATTCATCCGCCATATGATACCATCCAAACCCCAACACATGATACCAAGTTCACTTGCATATTCTTAATTACTTTTAAGAAGTAGAGGGCAACTTCTTAACAGATAATCATTCTATAAATCATGGAAAAGTGATAGATAGAAAATTTCTCTCTCACTCAAGAATGACCACTGCAGATGCTCTAGAAAATGGATTAAAAGAAATAGAAAGCATGCAGAAGTGAACAACCATATCATACCATAAGATTTCTAAGCAGTTCTGAATCATTAAGGTCACAACATATTTTCCACATAGCTTTGTAGCCTTCATGCCGTTTTGCAATAGACAGCAAACTTGAAGAAAGCTTTCTGAGCATTTCTACATCTTTTTCTTCAACAATTTCATTCAAATCCTGGAAAGACAATCAGTTTAAGAATGCATAAATATCCACCAGCAGGTTTAAAAGAATGAAAAAAAATGACCTGAAAATATATTGACCTGGTAGCGAGCTCCCAGAGAGCCTCTGACTTGTTGATAAAGGGAGTCTAGAAGTGAATCCCGTCTATTCCAATACTCATTTAACAGACCTTTGTGCTCTTCTCCACGCTCAACTGTTGCTGTGATAGCCGCACTATATGCTTCTAGTAAAACTTCACAGAGTGCTTCTAGATGAGTATACACATCTGATTTTGCAGACATATCAAGTCCAGGAGTTTCTTTTAATAGCTGGAGAATGAAGGCAGCAATACTCCACAGCCCAATACGTACAATATATTGAGAAAACCAAGGTGTTAAACCTTCAGGTGGTGGATACCACATGCGATGCTCATTTCTATAGTGCACGGCCGTGCGAACTATAGTAACACATACATTTGAGAGTTCACATGTTCTCTGGATCTGAATCCCATGTGGCTGTTCTACACTAATTACATACTGCAGTTGTTTGTCTAAGCAACAAAATACCTCTTCAAGATCAGAAACCTTACTGTAGAAGACTTCAGCATTGTCTCTGTCCATCAGAAGCACAGTATTACGGCGAGCTCTTTCACCAACTAATTGAATAAGATCCCACAGGGCACCTGAAATTTGAGTTTCCGAACGGCTCTGGCTAATCATGCTTTGCAGTTCCCTGAGTTGAATCATTCCAGCAAGCTTTTCACCATGCTCCAAGATGATTTGCAAAGAATGTCCTGCTAGCATGGAAAACAAATTTACTCATCTTGAAACACCCAAATTTTTTTTTTGGGGGGAGGGGGTAAAAAAAAACAAGTCTAATCATGCAATGTCATGAATACATGTTCTGCAAGAAATTTAAGGGCAAGCAGATGGTAGATCTAATCCATTTTCACAAAACAACAGTAACAAGATTTCATGCTCTGACACACTATATGTAAGGTGGGAAAAGAAAAAATCCAAATCTGGATAAGCACTGCAAATCAAATGGCAGCAGATCGTACTCTGTCTAGAACATAACTCCTCATGACACTTGGACAAAGCTAGAAACTGCAGAAATTTTTCATGCTTCTGCTGCTTATCCTTGAGCTGACTGGATACCATAGACAAAATCTCAGCACCTCTAGTTGTTGTCCAGTGTTTAGCTAAGGTGTCTACAATGGCTTTGCTAGACCGGACAAAAACACTTGTTTCTCCATCTCTTTTAAATGCCCCAGAATTTTGAAGCTTTTCAAGTGAACCATCAACCTGCCCAGATATCAGAAAATCATGAAAAAGATGACCAAGTAAAGCCTCTGATTCTTCATCTTGGGCTGATCGACGTGCAATCCCAGTCGTAACAGCCTTTTGTCTATCTCCAGCATCCCAAGCATCAGAGCTAACTCTTCTAGGACCCACCAACGAAAGGTTTCTTCTCTCTTCAGGTACTGATCCTTCATTGGAGCTTCCTTTCCGTGACAAGCTTCGCTCAGGTGGTTCAACTCCACCGAGTAGAACGGCCTTTTCTGGTATTGCCCATATTCCCGCTTTCTCAGTTAGCACAACCCATGCACCATCTTCACCGTCATCTGATGAAGGAAGAACTGAAGCATCAAGAACTTTTCCGGCATCATAAGGCAGGTCAAACTGATAGAGGCGAGTAGAGTTCCTATAATAATGCGAGACTGTTGCCGTTCCATCACCAGAAAGTATGATTGCTGATCCTGAAGGCTTTCCTCCAACCCTAAGCCTCATTGAGAATAAGAAGTCCTCCTCTTCTACTCTTGCCTTTGGAATTATCACTTGGATAGGAGCTTTTTTCTCTAAGACCCTTTCATGAATATCAGAGTAGATGTTTACCCCAGATTTATATTGCATGGTCAGCAGAGAATACTGTGTGTAACTTGAACTGCTGATACGATCCTTACAGAAGGTGGCAACAAGAATCGTAATCACTTTACCGTGATTGTCTACTTGCACATCCAGAGGCCAGATTCTCTTCTGACCAGCCAAATCCTTTTTTATACCTAAATCACCATTGCTGCCAACAATTTCATGAGACCAGAGCTTTGACACATGCAAATCAGGGAAAAGTTTAATATTGAAGCACTGTATCTCATGATCAGTCAGCAAAAAGAACTGCCAGTTGGGTTCCTTAGATGAAGACAGAGAGTAACCCCAGGTGAGTGACCTTGGATAACCCTTGCTCCCTGCAAGTTGCCAACCATCACTGCTCTGAGACGATGCACCGGCCAACTCATGATATACTTTGTTACGGTTGATACCAGTAGGGCTGCAGTAAAACAGCCAAAGCTCACCACTTGAACTACATGTTAGGGCAACACAAGATTGTTGAGTATCAGGAACTGCAGAAGCAATCATCGAGTTAAAAGTACTCAATAGAATCAAACTACTTCTGACCCTGTTTCCATGCAGCTGACCCTTTGGGGTAGTCTTTCCATCAACAGGCGAAGAAGTAACCTCTGATTCATCAGATGATGCAAGACTGATAACCGGATTATTTACACTTTCACGAATATTAGGCCAGTATACAAGAGCTCTGGTTTTTTGGTTACACAATACAATTCCAGCAGAGTTCCAATGTCGTACAACTTTATTGGTTGGCACTGAGGTGCTATCCCAATTAACAACACTGAGCAACCAATGACTACCATGATAAGAATTTCTACCAGTAAGTCCCTGATCCAAAACATTCAAAGGGATCTCCAGAGCAAAGCAATTTTTTAACGCTGCAGACGACAAGTAATTCCAAATAAAGAGTCTGCTTTCACAGATAATCCAGGAAAGGCACATTTCCTTATCTATTCCACCAGCTGTACAAGCATCACCTGCCAAAACAGAAATTGAAAGAGTTTGTAATCATCTTCTCCAAATAAATAGTAGCAAGGAGAGACTTGTCACTGGAGCCAATCGAACTGACCAGGAATGTGCTTCCGAAGAATGCTGGTCTGTTCATCACGAACCACTTGGGGAAACTCTCCAATAAATACAGGCTTAATAGGGTCTGCCACATCACCTTTCTCACTTTTGCCCGCAGGTGGAATTCTAGGGACAAAAATATAAAACGAAAAAAAATACATCACAAAGTATTAAAATGTGGCCCCAAAACATATGTTACACCAGGGACATGTTTGAAATTGAGGTATCGTCACTTTTAATCCGCAACTCCTGTAGAACGAAATCACTAACTATCAAATATAAGTAGGTGCTTGCCAAGTAACAACAACTAAGTGTTTACCAAACACTTTTAACTAATATAAGCTAAGTAAAAATACAACAGTTACAAACATAACCTTAACTGTTGTAAGCTTAGGCTTAAAGTTGCTACAGTATTTAACAAAATGTTTATTGGTTAGCTATCTCCACTTATACTTGACAGCTAGTGATTTCATTCCACAACAGCTGTTCGTTAAAAGCCGCATCACCTCAGACAATCATATAAACAATAAATGGCACGAACACTAACTAACATTACTTAGCAATTTAGCATCAAAAATACAAAATGGAAAATTAAAATTGAAACAAAAATTGGAGCAATTTATATATCTAGTAGTGAAATGCAATCGCTATACCTGGCGAGAACAGATAAGCGTGGAGCCCAAGGAGCAGGAGTGCCGGTGCTGGGCCGGTTGGCGATCGAAGTGATGTCATGTTGAGATTTACGGTTCTCGGCGAGTGGAGTTACTGGTGAATGTGAATCCACTTGATTTCGCTCTTTTCGCCGGCTCAAATTCGCTCTCTTTGTTCCTGGAGAGAACATATTTTTATTTTATTATTATTATTATTATTATTATTGTTATTATTATTTTGGCTTTTTGAGGTTTAGGGTTTATGTGTTTTTATGCTAGTGAGCACGACAGCACGAGCCAGCCAGTAACTCTGAATGGGAATGGCGAAGTGGGAGGAAATTTGAATTGATTTTGATTGTTGGAGAGAGTAGAGATCCACTGGGCTCGAGCTCAGGTGATAAGTGGTGGACTGCACTTTTAAGCCCAAGCTTAGCCGTTCGATTAAATGTGGATCTTATGCAATCAGCCTTAAAAGCCTTTTTTTTTTTTTAAGCTTTCTTGGACACTGTAGGACTTCAAAAAATAATCGAATTTTGCTCATCACAGTTAATGAATGAATAATGATTATTTACTTGTTGGGAATCAAACATAAATTTTTAATTTTATAAATACAAATATACAATTGTTATTTTGTGGGGGGGGAAATGGCTTTGGAAATTTATTTCGAGCCTACTAGAAAAGATTGAAACAGTGTACACTATTTTGCTGCCAAATTTCTGGAGCCAAGAAAAAGCATCAAATTAGTTTCCTAAAACATGTTGTGGCAAGTGGCAACATAAGCATCCCCTTTCCAGCAACATGAAATATATGAGGCTACTGCAAAGGCAAAGTAGAAATACTCCTTATTCTTTTGAATCTGGAAAATAGTATATATCATGAGCCCTAATCAAATGACAGAATTAATCTCAATCGACGGCTGATAAAAATGTTTCATGAGAGCAAAGTACAAGCTATAACCGTTCTGCAGGTGAATTTCTTCACAAGTGATATATGACATAAATTGTATTTTGCTCACAGATATAAGACAATTGATACGACTACAAAATCAATAAGTACAGAACATATAAGAGGGCTTTTGTATACGTGCTTAAGTAAGAGTTCTCCATCGAAGAACTACCGACAACATCTTGCCAGATTTAAGACAAACACTGAGTTTTTGTTTCCTACTCTGTTTCCTAAACAAAAACAAAACTAGGTATACATACACATAAAGCAGATTTTGTATCATGGTTCCAGCTTCAAGGAAACAACTCGCGACTGTCTGTTTCGCTTTGCCACCTTCACAAATACTACAGAGAGGCAAGATGGAGCCCACCACGGCCGGCGAACTTTTTGCTCCCCTTTTAGACAAGCCACTAAAAATGTATTTTGCTGTCAGTGATGATAATATAAAACGTCCAAAATACAATATCAAATGAGAGAAAAGCTATCTAGTTAACGAGTACACAAGATGATAGTCTTCTGAGGAGACAAACATCATCAAAACATTAAAATTTATAGAAGAAAGTATGGCACTACTCTCTCCACTATCACATAAATCCAATTTCATTTCATTCAAGAATGGTAATCTTTTTATATCACATAAATCCAATTTCATTTCATTCAAGAATGGCAATCTTTCTCTCAACTATTCTCTCTCATTTGTTCAAACAGCTTGAATTGATATGAACAAATTTTATAAATTACTTGTTACCCATGTAATGGCCATAAGATTCATCACTAACCAAAAACAGCTCTCCCTCAAATAATCTAATATGCAAGTCAATCAAACATTCTCTCAAACATAATGTTAACTTCGTATCCATAATTGGCCAGAACTTTTTCCACAGGAAGACAGAGAAAGAGAGAGAGAGAAACCTTTTATTCGTCTGAGTTCCTTACACAATGTGATGAAGTCGCCCCACTTCATATGGCACCGCCTTATAAACCGAAGAATCTGTTCGGTCGTGAACATTGACATGCCCTCCAAGTATTCTCCGTTGACACCATTCTCTTTGAAGATCTGACGATAGCCACCAAGATTTATCTCTTCCAACCATAAACCAACATCCTGAAAAGACAGCAAGGTCAATGCATGAGGCATGTCGCTAAACCAAATATTCACACTTTCTGTTTTCTTCCATAAACCAAAAAGGTAGCATCAAAAATCTTTTCATCAGCACAAAGTAAATGTATTCAATAATTTCAATAACTTAGGTTTCCAAGTCCATTCCCACTATTAATGCTTGTTCAAATTATTTCACATAATTCTTTCTTCAATAGACAGGCCGCTAAGTAATGATTATTGTTATTTCCATGTCTAGTCACACCATATCCTAGCACTCTGATAACCCATGAACAAGGCAAATCACAATTTTGTCCATCTTTATCATAATTCATTAATAAAACCCATGCCATGATTCACATAAACATGAACTCCTTTAAGAATTTTCCTCTCTAAAAGTAATAAAATTCTATACATCCTACAATCAGCCAGTAGTGGGCAAGATAATATCTTAAGACTGGTTTTATGATTGTATCCAGTTACACAAGCCGCAAAACATCTTAAACATTCTACAAAAACTGTTTCTTGTCTTAGTAAGATTCAAGTCTACCTTATAGACATAACCGTATACTCATAGTTGTAACACAATCTCTTTGCAGTAGCTGTTATATGCATTAGTGTGCAACCACAACTTCCCTGCCGGGCATGCAATACTCTCTCACAAACAAAAGACCACTAACATGAATATGTTCTGTGACCAAACTTCACAACTTGAGTTGCATATTTTGTAACAAAGGTACAATCAAAACTGAACTGAGACCCAGATAATATTTGAGCATGAAAGAAATGATTTGACACAACTACCCACTCTTACTCCTCGAATTGCATAGCCTCACACACACGGAAACCCTCTACACTTATCACATTCCTTGATCATCCTCATCATTGGCATTCAACAATTTAAACCACAAGCATAACATGAAAACCGAAAAACCATTAAGCAATAAGTATGACTATGTTACTTCAAAGACCATTGTTACCAAGAGAGACTCAAATCATCAACCAACAAACAGGCAATCATTTCTACCCACGCTAGAGAAAGCCGGCCTTCACTAGACAAGCCAGTCAATTTAGGATAAGAAAACCAAATATCTTCCATCAAAAGGCCGCTGCTAAAAAATTTTTTTTTTCCCCAATTAAATTTCCTCACTCAATCAACTCACCAATTCATTTAAAAAATTGACAGTCCAGTCAATATCGCGCTTCCTATTTCACAAATTCAATAGTTACAATTAAAAAGCTACTGGACAAACAGAAAAATGGCATCAAACGAGATCTAATTCAACAAAAGGAGATCCAAAAATAATTAAACAAACGATTTCGAATTAAACGGAACAAAAATCAAAAGAGAAAATAAAATTTACCTCAACAGTCCAGATAAAGAAATCAAGAGGCTCGGGTGGCTTCTCTTTGCTCATAATTGTTTAAAAAATAATCCCTCTAAACAAAATTTTAACCTATCATTTACAGAACAGAATATCAAAAGCTAAAATTTCGGATTCGCAAAGGGGATTTATTAGAGCCACAGTTACAGATCCCAAAATAAATAAATACTACTTTTTTAGTTTTTTTTTTTTTAATTCATTGTTACAATAAATAAAAAGAAAGAGAGAAAATTATGGAACCCACCGTATACGAAGGTTTAGAAATTTAGCGGTTGTGTTAGAATTTCTTCATTTGAAATTGAATTGAAAATTTGCGGATTTTTTTTTTTTTATTTTTCTGAAAAAAAGAAAAGCAAGCAAGTGATGGTGAAAATGCCCACACACACACACACACACACACACACACACAAACAGAAGCTTGGCTTTTACATTTGCCCACACTTTGTGTTTTATTATTATTATTGGGAGAAAGAAAATTATTTTAATGTACAGTAAATGGGTAGCGCGGGACCCTTTATTTTTGGCATTTTTGGTTGTTTTGTTATATTATTAGTGTGCGAATTAGGTTTTGCTTTTATTTGTTTATGGCCGTAGTTATTTTAAACTTACTAATTCTAATCGTCCCAATAAATTATTCATCACATTGTGAAAATGATAGTTTGATGTAATTTTATTTTGACCAAAAGTCGTCGCGTGTGGATTGAATAATTAAGCTGTTTGTACAATTTTCATGCATCACACCAATTTGCCCGCCACTAAGACTTTCGGTCCAATGGTGACTCCGCCACTCACATTGGTAAATCTTTTCTGAAAAACATAATTTTACAAAAAAATTAAAAACAAATAAAACTCTCAATATATATATATATATTTCTGATAATATAACCAACAAATCAGCTTTTATTAACAATGCTGTGAAGAAATCTACTGATATTCTGCATTTTTTGAAAAGCCGAAAGAGCGTCAGTCCACCATTATATATAAGCCCTAAAGTATTTTTCTTTAACATTCATACTTTAGGTTGTTACTCTTTCAAACCCATATTCAACAGCGAGTTAATATATATATATATATATATATATATATATCATCAAAATTCTATTGGGACTAATAAAAATTCATTATACTTTAGCACAACCTATATAATCTATATTTACTAATATTTGAGGACAATGTCTATCTACACTCATAAATCATAATTGTGAGAAAGAAAGTCTACCTCTATCCAATTATGGGAGGAGAATAAGAGCCCTTACAGTTAGATAATAATTTTCTTTTCTTTTATCAATCCTAATTTTCTAATAAAATATAATATTTTAAAACTATGAATCATCTAATCTAATTTTTTAAAAGTTTATTAGTCAATATCTAATTATACGACCACTATTTATTTAAAAAAAAAAAACTGATTAGAAAACAACAATCAATTGACGCATCCGTTTAGCTTCCAACAACGTAATTAAATGGTTTTCAAATACTTTTATTAGGCCGATTACTCGTATTCGAACTTTAACAAATGTAAATGATTGAAAAAAAGAATTTGTGCTTGGACTACCCCTTACTTTTAAAAACTAAAATAAAATTGATACATTCGTTTAACACAAAAATAGATAGGTAAGGGAATAGCAGTAGCAATAGTAATAATAATAATAATAATAATATTCAGACTGAACAATGACTACTGTACAGAAACTCTAGTCAATCACCACCGGAATTATTCACATGGACACATGGCCCGTCCTATAACATTTAAGTCATGTTTGGATGCTAGGATTAAGTATACGATTAGACTAATTTTGGAATTAAATATATCCCATATTTGGCATGCTTAGGTGGATTGGATTAAGGGGGATTAAATTTGAATTTAATTCTAAAATCATGGGATTAATAATACCAATTTACACATGGGTTTAGATGGGATAAGACTTAAAGAAAAAAAAAAATTCATTCATGAGATTCTTATTTATATTATTTTTTTATTTACATCTAATATTAAGTAATTAATTATTTATTTTTATTTATGATTTATGATTAAATTGGTACTTCTATTTCTACTAACTCTTGAGATTAAATTTTCATTACTTGTATATTTAATGATTTATCAATAAAATTAACCATTTAATAATTTATCGCATCATTTGATTGTACTAAATTTAATAATCACTAATATAATATTAAAAATAATCATCAAAATTAATAATACTATTAATTAATTGATTTTATATAATATTTTTAAAATTTTTATAAAAATTAACTAAATATTTAGATTGTTTTATGTATTTTTATTTGACTATTATATTGTGACTACTTGATAAATTTTTACAATATATTTAATTCCACTATTAATTACTTTTTAAATTTATTTAATTATGATTATAAAATTTCATGAATAATTATATTTAAATATTAACTTAAATGGTATTTTATATTATCTAAATATAATTTAATATAGTCTAATCGAGAATTGTACCAAACATAAGACCATATAATATAATTTAACTTAATCCAATCTAATTTAATTCAATTCAATCTTAATAATTAATTTAATCCAATTATACATGCCAAACGTAATCTTATGGGCCAATGGAATCCAATAAGTAAACAATTGTGATCTCGCTGGTGGGGCCCACAAGTTCAACCCCCCAGTCAAGCGGATCAACGGCCGTGATGTGGGGAAAATAAAAACTCTTTAAAAGAGCATTTAGTTAATGCCGACCATGCTAAGGTGCATGTGCAGCAGCACGTGTACGCTAGCGGCTCTTGCGTTCGGTGCCATTATCACCATGATTGAATACGTCCTGGACCACACACACTAGCGTTTGTCTTCAATTCAATTACACAACTAAAGAACGCAAACACTTTCATCTTTTTCTTGATAAAAAAAAAAGAAAAAGAAATTACTAATAATTAATAATAACACAGTAACTCTTTAACTTCTTCCAAATATAAATTAATGGCGAATGCAATCGTAGTGGAAAATTGAGGTGAAAAAATAATTTAGAAAAATAATTGTAGTAGAAAGGTTGATTACGCAATTCTTTTTATAAAAATTATTTTTTTACATTTTAAGAGTGCAAATCATCCGCACCTCAAATTTTTCAATGTTTGGTAAACACATACTGTTACTTCATTGCTAATATTTAGTAAACGCGGTCAATTATATGCCCGTGCGGATTTAACGGAGTCCTAACTCGACTTATTAGGCATTAATGTGACTCGTTTGACATACTTGAGATTAATGGAATCCAACTTTGCATAACCTGTACTCTATTAGGAAAATGATTGTGCGCTATTAAAAGAGGGGAAGAAAATAAAAAAGATTGAGCTTGATTTAATTGGGGGATTAGAGATAAATGAGGATTTTTGCAGTTCCTGGCTGAACAACCAAGTTGCATATATAATTGGATTAATAATAGTCTTCATTGGACCACCCGGTTTTAAATGATTGTAAATCCATAGACAACCCACATGGAAGACAAAGACAGCATGATTTGATTTGGTGCCTTCTTTGATAACAAAACTGGAATAACCGAATAAGTAGGACTTTAAAGTGCTAAAAAGTGCAATGACCTAATTCATATAACATGATCTTTTCTAACATCTGCCAGACTAATAAGAAATGCTTACCTAATAACAAAAATGAAAATGTTTATTAGGTACGCAAAATTATAAGGGAATTAAAAAAAAAATAATAGTTTTGAGCTTATAATGGAGACCTCACATTCAAGGGTCGGACATGGTACCCCATAGGTACTGTACTCTACTGGATACTATCAGATGGTCAAAATCAACACAATCGACCATCCGATAGTTCCGAGACTGTTGGGTAGAGTACCCACAGACTCGCCAAATTCAATTCATCCTGTTATCATTGAATAAACCCTGCAAGGCCAAAACATACTTGTACAGTTGTACAAGCGCTTTCAGACATTTGCTTCAAATCATTAAGATACTCAAAATATACATATATGCACTTGGCAGTAGGTAAAACGGGCATTGTTGGTAGGTCCAGAGAGAATATCATTCCGAACAGTTCATTGAACAATAAATATCATTACATTCAAGCCTAGGCAGCCAATCTTAGTTAACCGATGCTTCCATCCGAATTATTGGTATAACCACTAAATTTGTCTAATTTCATTGGCAGTATGGATATTAACTACCCAAAATTTGTCCGTTACCTTGCACCAACCAAATCATTGAAGGGGATGGGTCATGGTTTTCAACTTTCACTAAGATTTATTTGAAGTAGCAGAGGCTAGATGTTCTACCAATCTCTGAGCCACCTCCGACCTTGAGATAACCACACACAACATGTTCCCTAAAATAACTTGGGAGTTGGAATGTAAGAAAATAATTGACAAAAAACCACACACAAGGCAGTTTATTCATGCTCTGAGAACCCAAAAACATTGCATAATCTCATGGCACTATTACATCAGTTAGCTAGAAACTCGACAGTATCAAATTGCTAAGTTAGAAGATAATTACAAAGCAATACCAGCCATGTCACATTTAACAGGACCACATTTCTGTCATGAGCCATGAGAAAAAGAAAAAAGTTTCCTCCAACTTTTTAGTAACTTCACACACACAAAAAATAAGGAATGGCACCCTGAAGGATCTAACCTGTTATTTTGAACAGAATGATATACACCCCAAATCAAGAGGAAATAGCAGCTGGACTGAAATCTGAAACAGCTCACATGTAAAACCTCCGAGACCCTTCTTCTAATAGGTTGTCTTTTCAGGTGGAGGAATTCCATACTCCTTGAATATAGCCAGCCTAACAGGTAAATCACAGCTTCATCTGACTAGTGACTTATCTATGTCCAGGCCATTGACCTAAGCAAGAACCTCAAATTCACTATATTCCAACTCAAATCACTGTGGTTCTCAGGTAACATTCAGATTGTGAGGCAATGAACATAAAGCATAAATTCTTGTACAAGGAGCACCTGGAACAATCAAACCTCAGAAACCACTGCTGGAAGATGCACTGCCTGATCTAACAGTGCCATTAATAGTCTTGCTAATGACCCCCTTCCCAAAATATTCAGCAATTACAGAAAAACCATCCTTTGAGCTCTTCACTTGCTGGAAAAACCGATCTTGATCTTTGGAATTCTGCTCCAAGCCTCTCTTCATTTCCATAACAGCCCTGTATTCAGGAGCACACTCTGGGCATTCTTTTTCGTTGTCACCAAGGCAGCGTTGATGGAAAGAGTGCATACACATAAAGTGTACAGCGGGGAGATCAAGGGTGAAGGTGCAAGCAGTGCATTTGCTGAGCTGAAAGATTCTGGCATTTGTCCTAAGATCATGAATTTCTTTTCTCATAGCCAACGTATCTTCCTGTACAATATCCACTCTAACCTCAATAACGAATGTTCTAAAGGTAGTAGTTAAATATAAATGATTACATAAAGCAATTTTCTACAACGAAAATGTTCAAAAAAAAAAAAAACGCTTAGAATACTGATTGATAATTCCTATTCACAACAGGTTGAACAAACATTGTCCAGTGTCAGAATTATAAAAGTAAGATCAAATACATTTTATCCTCTCATTGGCAATTTGGTTATCATCAAGTTTTCATAACATGATACATTCACCTTTCTTGATAATTCAGCCTTGGTCTTAGCATTTATCACAAAAATGCAATACAATCAGTCTGTTTCATAGCGACATTAATACAGCCCAAGACCAAGAATTCCCATGTTTGGCCGTTGGCAATGGTTAATTGTCACATTATTTCAGGGTTTTCTTAATTTTGCGTGTCCCTTTTTTCCCTTTTTTTCCCTACAGAGATAAATTTATGTTTGAAAGGTTTTGAGGTCAACAAAGGAATTATTGTGATCAAACTTTCCAGCGTAGCCCTCTCGTGGAAAAGATATCATTTTAATTGACAACTTTGCAGAAGGAGGATTTAATTTGAGGATTAGGGTGTAGAAAATAAACTAGAATTATAAAGCAACATGAAATAAGCACCAACCTGATAATTCTCTATTGCTCGCCTGTCCCCTTCAATTAGCTTTGATTCCTGTTCGAGCTTCCGAGCAATATAATCTTTTATGACAGAGAGTGTGAGACAGGGATTCCTGGACAGAGTTTGAAGAACAATAATAGGTGGCAAGATGTCATCCCTTTCAATATAAGTCAAAACTTCCTTCACTTCTTTGGAGCAATCTTCTCCAAGTTCACCAAAATATTTCAGCAGATCTACCCAAAGAGAAGCATCCCCTCCTTTACCTGAATCCCCCAGCCTTTTGCAGCAAGCAATTAGTCCCTCATGGTCATGGGCCTGCATGTAGCAAGCAATCACCTCTTTATAGAGTTTCAACTTCTCATACAGATACAGAAGCCCTTCCTTAAATGCATTCATTTCACAAAGAATTATAGCAAGATCGACATCATAAAGTGGATGTTCCAGTTCAGAAGGCCACGCAGTCTTCAGCAAGTGTAAACCCTTCTCACGCCTTTCCCAAACATCCTTCCCCTTATATGTATCTTTACCATCAGCAGTTAATTTTCCATTGGATTCTGCTTTCGGCAGCCCTGATCCCGCTCTAAGCCTAAGATCTACCCCATTGTCCACTTGTGAGATTGATGGAAAGTTCAAGTCATAGGACAAGTAGAGCTCCAAGAGAGTGTTATGAATTTCTACTTGAGCAGGTGAGTCTTTCACCTTGGCAGTATATTTTTCAAGAAAATCCATAAGAGACTGAGGATGATGGACAAAAATGTTGAGAAAATCAACCGGAGATGGCAACATGGACATGTACATACTGCTTGAAGCTCCTCTTTTGGTTGATTCTCCATCCTCAGTACAAAGCCTCAGAAGTATGTCAATTGTCTCCATGGGCTTGTGCTCTATGAGAATCTTACCATACTCTTTCACAGTCACCCCAGCTTGAGTTGGGTCTAGGCTTGAAATATATTGCAAGGCTTCATCATACCTACCAAGGTCTTCAAGTAAAATCTTCAAATACAATTCATGCTTCCCTGCCTTCTTAGCAACGTACATGGCATGCTCATGGTAATTGGCAGCACGGCAGACCCTTATAGCAGTCTCAACATCAAATTTATGTTCCCCTACACCATCTTCACCTTTTATGAACATATTCAATTTTTCAACATCTTTCAATTTGGTGTAGCAATTTAACAAAAGAGTAGTATGATCTTTAGAAGCAAACCCCTTTTCATGTAACTTCTCCAAGTAATTTGTGAGGTTGTAGATCCTTTGAGCATCAAGAAACTTTTGTATTACATATGAAGGTTCAAGGTGACCAATGGTAAGAATGTACTGCGACATTGCTTCGTCGTAGTCTTGTTTACTATATAGATGATCCCCATACTTCCTCAGCACTTCAGCAGTTGCAGCAGCATCAGCTTGCTGACTCTGTACAAGATTTATAGCTACTGTATAAAGGTTTTTCTTAAAGAGCATATCTAACTTGCTCTCCATGTCCTTCTCCCCAATGCACAAGACTGACTTGTCAGTCATTATAAGTATTATATTACCCCATTCACAGAGCATGTGAGAAACTTCCTTAACCACTAGACTGTGGGCTATTAAACGGTTCTTCAGGTCATAGACATTGAAAGTATTCTTGCTATTTCTTTGATCTGCAATGACACATAAAAGGTATCCACGGAACCACCCAAGGAGTTTTTTCTCCCCTTCAAAAGCCCAACAAGGGCCACGTCCATCAACTTCATAAAAATACACAGCCTCAGGTCTGCCAATAATCAACTCCTGTTCAGAAGACAAAACAAAAAGACTGTCAGCTGATTAAAACAGTACAAATACACAACCTTTTGGATAGTGTAAAAAATGAAGGACATCCGGAACTGCATACCAAGCGATCACTCATAGCTACACTGTTGGTACTGCTTCCAATGTTATCTAGAAACTGCCGCTTAGGTGGTAGGTTCTGCAAACTGAATAAGATCACTGAAATTGGGGTCACAGCAAATAACTGAAGAGCTTTACCATCCACTCTGAATCCTAAACCCATAACAGAGCACTCATTATCCACCTGAAGCTTGAAACGCGTGATACGCTCCCGTGCAATGTCCCCTTTAATACAATAAATACAACCATTGTCTAACCCAATAGCTATAAGTAGTATCGGCGGAGCTTCCTCTAGTACTAGAAATGACGTTATCTGTATCATATCACAATTTCAAAAATCACAAAAAGGCAAGTAAAACCACAATGTAAAGTACCTAACACCTTTGCTCATTTAAACAAATTCGGGGTATTTCCACAATAAAGGAGTTGTTGTAAACTTAAGCTGTTAGGCTTTCAAAATTAAGCAGAAGAATATATGACATTACAGTCTATGTCCATAAGCAAGTGAAATTTATGCTACCTTGGCTTCAGGAAACTGACTGGTAAATACTCGCAAAATTCCAATACAATCAGGACTCGTTGAGCTGGTCCCCTCCGGTTCCATTTTATCAAGGTCAAAAACCTTAAGACACACAGCTGATTGCTGTGCCGATACTTGCTCATCTTCTCCAACCGTCACCAGAAAGTTCCGTTGCTGTTTCACCAATTTAAATAAATAATTCACATCAATTCCCAATTACATCAAACAACATCACCATCACACTACAAATTCAACTTCCTTCGCTTTCCTATGTTCTCTTTAATTTCCACGGTAACCAAACAGAACCAGAAAAATTTAAAAAGATAGTGCGAAATTCAAAATTGAGGGGATAAGGCGGACCTTGAGCTGCTGGAGGAAGAGGACGGAGGAGGAGTGAGCTTGGAAGCCGAAATTGAACTTGAGGCCGCGATCAAGGAGGCTTACGGCACCGTCGTCGCAGCCGATCACTACCTTTCCTCTGCCACTTGAGCAGCACGTGATGTTTCCACTAACTTCCTCCGGGATCGTGCTCTTTCCTCCGTATTTCTCCTCGAAGAATTCGAATTTCCTCCACTGGTACATTTTCTCTTTGAACGATCAAACGGCTCTCGTTTGGATCCGAAGGCCGGCGGAGATGGATCGACAAGTGCAATTGCGCAATTGCTTTGTTGTAGATGTCGTTTTTTCAGTTCTTTTTCTCCGTGCTCGTTTCAAACTGGTGCGTCTTAATTTTTTAGAGGCGACGATGTCGTTTAGTCAGGAAGAAGAACTTTCGGCACCCTCTGAAACCGCTTTTCAGTCGAAATTATTTAAATAATAAAAAATACATTCATTTTTTTTTTTTGGATGAAAATTTATTAAAAATTTAAATAAATTATTTTTTAATAATTTCTTACATCATCTTATTTCATAATTTATATTTATATTGTACATTTAAATTTATTTTTGAAACTTTTAAGAATTAAGAATTATGAAGATAAAATTATACAATAAAAAATAATTTAGAAGAATCATAATAAGAAGAATCAGTATGTATTTATAAATAAAAACTTAAAAGAAATATTCGGATAAATTTTAATGATAAGATAATTGATTTTAATTTATGGGTAATATTCTATAAATTAAGGTAGGAATAGAATTAAAAGGGGTGTTATAAAGAACTCGGGGGTGTTAAAGGCTCCACTCTTTAATACGGGGGCTATGCATACTCAATTGATATCGCATCAGTTTTTTATTTTATTTGCGGATTGGGCCTGTAGAGATTTTTTTTAAGAAGCCAAATTTAGGTGATTGAAATTGAGACACTTCGTCTCCATGACCGGCAGAGAATTATGAAAAAAATTATAATAAGGTAGTGATACTTAACTCTCAATTTCTTTTATTAGCCTTTACTTTTCAATTAATCTAAGTTATTTTGACAATTATACTTGTTAAATAATAAAAATAATTAAAAAATAAATACAATTCTAGAATTTCTAGTCACCTTCCACCACCACTGACACCATTTGAAGCGACCGCACTGCTAGCCTTGGTCACCGATCGACTCTACTAGTAAGTTTCCCAGCAGCTACCGACCAAAATCCCGCATTTATTTGAAATGATTTTAACGGGATTGATATGATAGTATCAAAATCAAAATAAATTATAAATGAATTGAAATTAATGATTAAAAATGGTGACTTGAAGTGGTAAAAGGTGGGTATAGTTTTTGGAATTGTCTTTATTTTTAATTAAATTTTTATATTTTAATAAGGATAATTTTGGAAATAAATAGGATTAATTGAATAGCGGACCGTGAGATAAATTGATTCAATAAATAAATACATAAAATATAAATGCCGATAAAAACGGTTGAATATGCAATTGGCCGGGGTCATTATGTCAGAAATTAAGTTCGTAAAGATGAGTAGATGACTGAAGTTAAACGTTATTTTTATCAACATTTTTACCTAGTTTCTTTTTATCTAAATATCAAATGCTCAAAAAATTAAATAAAAAAAAAGCATTCATTTTATTCACATGATAAGGGCAATGGAGTGTTAGACCGTTAGTTATCACAATTTGTGGCCTCGGTTTCATCCACATGAAGATCAGAAAATCAGTCCAATCAAATCAATGTTTGCGAACCAGGTACGCGGTTCATTCTCCAATCCCATGGACCCGTAATAATATCGCACCCAATTTTTCTTTTTTTGTCAAGCAACACACAATCGAACAACATTTTTCTTTTTCGTTTTTCCACTTTAAGTTTAATAAATTTGTCGTCTATGTCCCAAATTAAAATGCTGTTTTAAAATTTGACCTGTAAAGCTTTACCTCTGTGGCATTTTAGTTTAGCCCTCCCACGTTTCCGAGTCTGGATTCCTTGCTTCGCCTGGTAATTATAGTAACTGCTAACTAGGAAGCTTGTCTGATGTCTCTCAGCCAGTAACATTCCGGTGAGGTCCCCCCCAGCTTATTAGAAGATTCGCCACTTCAGCTTTTTTTAAAAGGGGAAAAACGTTAAGGAACTATATTGCATGGCCAGAAAAAGACAGGCCAATTAAAAAAGGTCAAATCCCAGCCGTCAAATATCAGCATCAGTTAAGACTTGCAAAATCGAATCAGCGGCTGAGGTTGAGTTGAAGGTGGATAAGATTGGTGTGAAGATAAAGCAAGCTGAAAAAAGATCCCCTCCTTTTGCTTTCGTTTCCTTTCCACAGCTTTTGCTATGCTTCACCGTAACCCTAATTTGTTCTCTTTTGCCTGCACCACAAATGCTGCACGTCAACGTAATAAAGTAATGAGTTGAATGCATGTGAGCGCAAGCTAACAGAAGCCACATTTTCATAATTATTCTGCTATCTAGTGATATCTAATCATAACATTATTTAAGTATACTTTGTAATCCAAACTCAAATTATAATGTTTAACATTCCTTCTTTTAAATATATTATAGAGAGAGAGGAGAATTTTCTTTCAAGTATTTAGAAATAAATTTGATTCATCTTTTTAAAAATTCGATTCCATTCTGATTTTAATCTATTCCGATTACTGAAAGTATCATTATTGTAATACACTATGGCGTTAGAAAAAATAGAAGGGTCAAACATTTTTTCTTCATAAATGTTTGTTCACGTGGGTCCATAATTGGTAAAACCTGTGATAATATATAATAATATATAGGTAGTTGAGCAATCACATTGATGATGTTGTGATTAATTCTGTATTAACATCCAATAACATGTTGAACACATCACTAACATGACAGTCACTATTGGCTTATCTAATGTGTTCTTTCCCTTGAATCGGATTAGATGAAAATCATTCAAAACAAAGCCTTGCAATGTCAGCTTCGTATAATTTAAGTAACTGGCTGATTAAGACAATGCTGTCCAAATCACATGCCTATTTAACCTCCCTGACGTTCAGTATTACATATATTTGTAACACAGCTGAGTAATGATGTAATTAAAGCAATCTTGCATACACTCGTATGTAAACTTCTAAGTGTTGATATCCGTACATGGTAAAATTTGGAATAAGATTACTAAATATCAATATAAACAACCTCAAAGTGCACAGATGTATACGTACGTACATTTTACAATATAAATATGAGACTACATCTGATGTGCAGCTCTAAATCTAATTTAATATATTATTGTATTTTAAAATACAATTATGAATTCGTAGCTTCGAGTTTTGCATCTTAATTAATTTGGAAAAGATGTGACCCTTAATCAAATAATGGAGGTCCTGACTCCCTGAGTAATTAAAAACAGTATAATTATTCTTATGGACATCGAGTCTGCCTCCGATTTTTTTTAAGCAACGTTTCGAACACGAAATATATCCCCGTTTCGGATTTGTCAACAAACACCGTCAACGAGGCATGACAATAACAATAATACAAATAAGTAATGCCTGAAGTTTCCATTTAATCATTAATTAACTTCTAATCCCACGTTGTGACGCGCATTAATCTACCCTTAACACAACAACAGCCATTCAAATTTGCGCTAGGTTTATGTTTTGGTCAAAAACACCAGGGAGCAGTCGTTTAATGCTTTGAATACAAAATATTATTAAGAGCATTACTTGAATTGTCGTACAGAAAAGTTTAGTTAAATAATTATAATTATAAATTATACTTAGTGGTATCCACAAATTGAGCAAAGCACTTATTGGATTAATCTCCCATAATGTAAATATAAATCAATACTATCCTAATTTATTGATATCTTTGAATAATTTTCCGAGTCAATTTGATAATTTTGTAGCTCTTAATAACATAACACATAAAAATTTTTAATAATTTTTTTGTAATCGAAAAAGTTAGTTATTATTGAGAGTAATTATTGAGTTATATGTAACTTAGTTGGACCCTTGTTATTGTTATTAGACATTAATTTATCTTTTAAAAAAATTAATACCTGTTATTTTTATGGACCAACCTAAATTATAACTGCTGTAATTATAGAATAAACAGTAATTTAGGATTTGCCTATTTTCATTATTTAAATTCCTTTTTTTTATTGTTTTTTTCAGTAACAAGAATAAAATGAAAATGATATGTCAGAAGCACATGCACTTGGTTACCACTTCACCAATTTTGTCTTTTTCATCAAATCATAATATGATTATTACTGACTAACAACAAGTGCAAGTACAACATTGTAGTAAATTTGTATTGCGTACTGGCTTTAAAAGAAAGAGCGAAAGTTACGTGGCACAACAAGGGGTCCCTATTCTAACGGGGATTTGAAACGGCCCCATTTCTCCTCGTTGTAAATCTAAAATAGATTCTTCAAATCCAGAACCGGTTACCCCCAGTTTTTCTGCCGGTTGAACCGGTCACCACCGCTTGATCTGCAATAATCAAAATCATCATTTTATCCCTTCCTCCTTTTATATTTCCGAAATTTTAAATCATTTATTTATTTTTTATTCTCTCTCTCTCTCTTTCATGTTATTCAGCAAATCTTAACGCACCAATCACGGAGAAGTGAACTGGAGACCCCAAAAAGTGGGACCCACAATCCGCCAGCTAGGATAACATTGACACACGGGTGATGTGGGTCCTACTTATAGTGGTTGTCTTTCCTGATAGTGCAAAGCGTTCAAAAATCAAAGCTGTAATTTGCTGTGGTCAGGACACGTGGCTAACATGCAGATTCTCAGATGTACCATTGGTTGCTGTAAGTCTGTAACCGCCGAGCTGTTACCCCTGAGAAACGATCACCACCGCTCATCTAAGTAACGTGGGTCCAAGCTTATTGCGTGTGCGACATGTAAGAACCCAGATTCAGTTCACTGTGGGTCCGCGCTCAGACTGTCAGACCATACTATGTTTGATCATTGATAATAATAACATCTGTACCCTTAGTTTTAATAAAATTACAGTTAAGGATATTCTTTGCAATTGTGTTGACATTAACCCCAATTGCCAAATTTCATTACATGTGATTGTGATTAACAAAATTTGAGCCATCTGGTCTTAAAATTGTTAATAAAACCACGGATAACAGTGGGGATTGTAATGAAAAGTATTGCAAATTATGTCATATTTGCGGATAATGTAAAGCGTTAGAGAGCCCCATATTATTTAACATTTGTGATTTGCAAGAAGTTTTTGTAGTGAGGGCAGTGATGTCAATTACGTAAAACAGGCTGTTTCGGAAATTCAGGCGCAAAAACAATAAATTTCCGAAATCTTTTGTAACGACAATGCACGCTGTAAATTATATGAATTATTCAATTATTTATTTATTTATTTCAGAACAACAAAAACATTTGGAAATAAAAAAAAATTTAAAAAAGAAAACATAAATAAATATAAGAGTGAGAGACATCAGATGACAAAGAGAGAGAGAGAGAGTGTAGTGACTTTATATAATTAATTTAATATTAATAATTTACTACTAAAAGTCTAAAATAGTTCAAGAGAAATAAATAAATAAATAGGAAAAATCATGTGAGATTTCGAAGAGAGAAGAAGAGAGAGAGAGAAATGTGCAAATGGCAGAAGACAACTATATATTTAAGTATGTGTTTGATTTGAACTAAAGACAAGGCGCCCTCTAAAGCTATCCTTTCTGTCATTTTGCCTTTTTTAAGATTAGTGTCGTTTTTGTTGCGAGTTGAGAATTTCAGAATAGAAGAAGAAGAAGAAGATAAACACAGCAGAGAAAATATATATATATGTATATAAAAGAAAAACACAACACTCAGAGAGAGAGAGAGAGAGAGTAGAGAAACTGAGAAAAAGTGATTGATCAATCATTCATGGCCATGCAAGAGTTTAAGGCCTCGGATTGGTTTGTTTAACTTTGTTTCGTCTCGTTCATCTTCATATATACTAATACAGCCAAAGGTTTTTTCATTTGGTGGGTACGTTGGATCTATCTTTTGCATGGAAAATGGCTACATAGTGTTTGTTTCTCTGTATTCTTGTTTCCTTGTTGTAGAAATTTTTTTTTTTGATATGGGGTTTTTGAGATTTTTGTTCTGACTCTCTTTCTGCTGCAACTACTCTTTGTTTCATGTTGTTTGGTTCTGTTGACTGGTTGGTTTTGAGAAATGTTTTTAGACTGTGATTTAAGTGTTTGAAAATGGTTTCTCACCTTAACTGTTTGTATTTTTTTTCTTTTTTTGGTTGCTCATGCTGTTCTCTATGTCCAACTCTCCTGTAAAAGTCTGACTTTGGATAAGGGTTTGTCTCCTAAAGGTTTCAAAACAGTGATTTGAGTGTTAAAGATTTGTTCTTTTTTTTTCCCCTTTTTCTCTTCCCCCCCCGATGAGTGTTGAATTTGTGTAATGCTGCGGATTTGACTCTCTGGTTTGGTAATAATTTTATCGGGGATACAAGCCCATGAAGCCAGATAAATTTTTAAGGTCATGAGCACTATTTCAGGTTTTATTGAATTTTAATTTAGGAAGGTACAAACATGTTGTGACTTCTATCTGCAGTCAGCAAATAAATTGGTTTGTTTCTTTTAGCAGTTGAGATAATATTGTTTCTGCTAAAAAAAAAGGTCAATTTATTTATACTTATTTTGTGCTAAATTGAGAAATTAATTGACGTATATCCTGCTGATGTTGCTGTTCTTGAACTGGTAAATTAATTTTCCAGCTTTTCTCTTTGTTATATTTAGCTATTGTTTTGCTGTCAACTTTTCCTTTTTAAATCATGTTGTCTGGATCTTTCTTTTCTTTTTGTGGCTATAAAGCTGCAGTTTATAGTCTTATCCATTGTAATGCTAATTATGGTCAGGTGAATTTAATGAAATATGTGGAATATGCTAGTTTCAATATTAACCATATTATCATTATGAATCTTTTCTCTCCTAAGAACAAATTTGTCCGTGTCTTTTAGATCTGCTTACTCTAGGTTCGAAAAGAATTTAATTTGTACTTATGCATTTTCATTTTTTTCTTTTTCCTTTTTCTTTCTGTGTTGTAAAGTCCTGATTTGATTTCAATTTCACTTTGTAATTGTAGGATTGAGGCTTAGAGATGGATTTTACGGAGTCGACAAAGGCTGTGTACAATAGAATTCAGAAACTAGAGCCTGAAAATGTCTCTAAGATTATTGGGTATCTTCTTTTACAAGACCATGGTGAGCGTGATATGATTCGATTGGCATTTAGTCCTGATCACTTGATCTACTCTTTGATCAATGAAGCCAAAATGAAACTTGGCTTAGGCAAGCCTACAGTTTCTCCTCCAATATCTCCAGCATCTGTTGCTGATCTGCCTTTACAGTTTGCGCCCTTTTCACCAGCTTCAACGCGTCCAGTTTCTTCTCCGGCAAGTATGAGAGCTGCTGCCAGTCCTTTCTGGGACCCGCAAATGGCTGCTGATCAGCAACAACAGGTTAACAGTATAGAGTTTGTCCAACCAGGGTACTCAGATACTGTTGCTGAGGATTTCTGCCTTCAAAATCAGATGCAGTTCTTGACTTTGGAAGATCAGTTAGATTCTGTGAATTCGGTTAACTCAGATTTTTCAAGCAGTTACTTCTACCCGGAGCCTGCATTGGGTCATGTAAGAACGAGTCGAAGGTCTCCAAGCTTGCCTGAGTTTCCTGTTAAGGTTTGCCATTACTTCAATAAGGGCTTTTGTAAGCATGGAAACAACTGTAGGTACTTCCATGGGCATCCAATGCCAGAGAGCTTTTCTCAGATTTTCAGCCCTAATGCAAATGACATTCGAAATGAAGATCATGTTTTCTCACCTGGGTCTCTTGAGAGGCTCGAAATAGAGATTACCGAGCTTTTGAAATTAAGAAGGGGGTTCCCAGTATCAATTGCCTCTTTACCAATGATGTATTATGAGAAGTATGGGAAGACCCTTCAAGCTGAGGGGTACCTCACAGAGAGCCAGAGGCACGGCAAGGCTGGTTATAGTCTGACCAAGCTTCTTGCTCGACTGAAGAATAGCATTCGCCTCATTGACAGGTGCAATTTGTAATTTTTTGTCTTTTCTTGAATCTTAATTTTACAGTTTAAGAGGTTCAATTCCCAATCAGTATTGTTTTTGTTACAGGCCTCATGGGCAGCACTCAGTCATTTTGGCAGAGGATGTGCCAAAGTTCTTGGAGTGTTCTGGTGAAAGAAGTGATCCTGGTGGAATTGTTGCTGGTTCCCGGCAAATATATCTTACATTTCCGGCAGAAAGTACTTTTACAGAACAAGATGTCTCAAATTACTTCAGGTAATGATGTTTGGCCACCACTTTTGGGAGATTTTTTTGATCGTGGTTTCCTGGTTCTAAATTTCCATTTTGTATTGTTGCTTTGTTTTGCAGCAAATTTGGGCCTGTTCAAGATGTTAGGATTCCATGCCAACAGAAGAGGATGTTTGGTTTTGTCACTTTTGTTTTTGCTGAGACAGTCAAGCAAATTTTGGCCAAGGGGAATCCCCATTTTGTGTGTGGGGCTCGAGTTCTGGTGAAACCGTACAGGGAAAAGTCGAGGCTTGTGGACAGGTAAAATATTTTCTCTTTGATCATAGACAAATTAGTCTAATTTTATTTCCCTGTGCTGTGATTAGACTCTATGGAATTTTTATTTTTCTTTTATCTCATATGTTTGATATTATTATTTATAAATTAATAATTATTGCTTGATATTCCTAAGGACCCAACATCGATAAATCATTTCTGTGAATACAAGCATCTCTTTGTAATGATTATAGGCATGTTGTTTCAGTCCTGATCTTCGACTTTAACTACTTTAAAGCATGCCACTCCTTTTCTTTTGATTGGTGTGATTGGTTTCCTTTGAAATTGTTTTACTCAATGGATTCCTTATTGCAGCTGTGCGTTTGTTTATAGTTTTATTATATTCAGCTTTCTCTTTTTATTGTCTCTTTCAAAACAGCATCTTCATAGTTGGTGATAATGCATGTGATGTAGGGCCATTACTTTTGAAATTGTACACCCACCTATGGCAAATGCAAACGACAGTACTTATCTTTTTAGAAATCAAACCAAGAGCAATTGAAGTTATTTACTAGAAGTGACAATCATACCCATTGCTCTAATTACGACTAAAGCATGACTGATTTCATCAACACCAGCAGTAGACTTGTGCAAATATTTAATTTGGAATTTTCAATGTCATTGGATTCATATCTTTATGATGTTGTCCCAATGTCCCTTATACAATATCAAAACAAAGAGTATTTTCCCTTGTTATTTATTTTGTAATCTTCTTTAGTTTGCTTAGCTAGTTTTTACATGTCGTCTTCTGTGATTAGTTTTGAAGGTAGTTTTTATAGTTCAAAGAAATTATTTGTGCAGGAAGTATATAGAAAAAATGCAGCACCCTTTGTTTTGCAGTCTGCACTTCACAGATGGAGATACAGAGCTTCAAGCAAGTGAGTATAACATTCATGCCAGTGCATCTTTCTTCTGGTTTTTGTAATATTTTAGACTATTGTGTTATTGGTCCTTCAATTGTGTATTCTTTTAACAGTACCAAGAGTGTGTAATAATTCAAGATTACTCCGAAAGCAGCTCATGGAGGAACAGGAGCAAGCAATTGAACTTGAGAGAAGGCGTCTTTCTGAGATGCAATTAGCATCTAAACCAATGAACCATCACTCATATTTTGGCTACTCAATGGATGAGTTGCAGGTCTCGGAAGGTACGCGGATTTTACCTCTAAAATATGTTTTAACTTTTTATTTCCTCTTCCACTTTTCCTTGGCTTCTCATTGTCCACTGATATATTTGTCCATTGTATCTGTCTCTCTAGCCCGTGCAGAACAAGGGGATTTCCCGTCTGCAGAGCGTTTCAATTATTTGTTGGATGTTCTCAACAATGGTTCCACCAGTGAGGACAAAGTCAGGCATATAAGTACCCATTACAATGACCAGGATAGGTGTGTTTTCGTGTGATTTTAAGCCTATTTTTAGAATCAGTTTCAATTATATAAAAATATATATAAAGCTACGCTACCTTTTTGGCTAGTGCTCCTCCCACTTTTGCGGAATCAAATGGAGGATAACTTTTATCCTCTCGTGGATATTCAAAAGCAAAGTAGATTTTGGTCCCCATTCTAGACGGTGCAATATTTTTATGTTTTGCAAGACAGCATCTTCCACCTATTAACGTTGATTTTTTCCCCTCTGTTTTGTTTCTTAAATCATTTGCCGCAGCCAAGGACTAAACCTTCCTGAGAGCCCGTTTGCATCTCCCATAGGAAGCGGCATTTCTACAGTTATATAGTGATTCAGAAACAGAATGATTATAGAGGTAGAAGACTGAGTATGAAGAGTACTTTAATGGGTATAATACGTCATCAGCACCTATATTTTTCTTTCCCTTTACAATACCAAACGTTGATCAAGTCAGCTCCTTAAGAGTGCATACGGAATGAAGGAGAGAACTCATACCACTTGGTGGAGGATACTGCAAAGAGAAAAATGACACAGAATGCTAATATGTTACAGGTCTTATCTTTTTATGATCCCTATTAAATTTCCTAATTAATTAATGTAATCACAGAAAGTTAGCCGGCAAGCTTGCCAGTTTTTAGAAGAGAATGTAATATATAGTCTGCTCTAGTAGGAAAATATATATATGAAGGGTGCAGAGAAAAAGAAGAGAAAGTGTAGAGATCTCTGCAACACTGAGATACAAATGCTGATAATCTAATTTTATACAAAGGCTGCAGCTTTTAACTTAGTATTTGAATCCACGCAACGTGTGCATATTTTGTGGTTTTATTTCAAACGTCTTGATATTCTTATTACATATTGAAAATTATTAATGCAAAACAACTTGGGAGAATCTGTAAACAGGCCCTTAAATTGCGGGGAAAAAAAAAATTGTGCATAATCATTGATTTGCCATGTGGTTGCTGCATCATTGTGTCTAATTTTTTTTTCTATATTTCAATCTTCTTCCTGTATTATTATGTCTTTGTTTTTGCAAAAGGAAACTTTATTTCTCCGTCTCAGTCTAGTTGTTATGTAATAACAAATTAGTGTATAATCAAAATTGATTGTCATCCAATAAGGCGATTGACTTTTGCGAGTGAGGTCAGAATTGCATGTTGTTAAAGTGGGCTTCATGTGGAGTGATTGATGATGAGGGAGGGAGGGGACCTGATTGTGATTTTGTTCAAGATTTGTGGACCCCAGATGGCCATACTGTTCCATTCACATTTAAAATAGCGACATGCTGGTTTATATGGTTTATGGAATTAGCACTGTACAGCTAAGATTGATAAGTATACATGGGGTATTCTTGTTACCCCATACAGAACTAATAGATAATTAAATAAGTAATAGAGAGAGAGAGAGAGGTGAAAAAAAAAAGAGGGCATCATTTTGGAAAGAATGACCTTTTGATATTTAAGCTTCGGCCTCTGAACTGAAATGGACGGGTCCGCTTCGGCCTATCACTAGTTTACTACGTTCTGCTTGCAAGTGAGGGCAACTAAAAGAAACCCATTTAGCTTTGAACCCAAACTGTTTTTTCATTGCCTAGTTTAGGCTTGCGCACTACACAGTGTTAGGCACCCAAATATCCACATTGCCCCCAACCAGAAACAGAAGCAGAAGCAGAAGCACATGTATCCCCCTTCATTATCAAGTACATTTGAAGTTTGATTTCATGATTCAAAGTCATAATGCCAGACATTAACCTACATTATAAGATGAGCGAGGTAAATAATGAACGGAAATGAAGGTAGGACCATAAACAGAAGGGACTACACCAAAACTGGACCGCGGGCCAAATCTGATATCCCCCCGCATCGAACATAACTCACCTAATGCTCCAGTGATTGTAAAACAATCAAGTTCTCATTATACAAATATCACATCAATTCATCGGTAAAACAAAAATTCTAACGGTATCACAATTTCTTAGTAAAGAATCCTGGTGCAGAACATAGAGATTACATTGACAGGTTCTCGATCTGAGCTGATCACCAGGTCCATGTTACAGTTCTCATGGACGAACCAAAAGGTATTTCAGTAAACAAGAAGTTAATAATTCAGAAAGCTAGACAGAAAGTTCTTCGGTGAACATTGCACCTCTACAATCATCTGGAGTTAATGTTTGCATTGGCCTATAACCAAGTATGAAATATTTTCGCATTCTACCTATATTTTCTTTTATAAGAATGATGAAAAGGGAGTTCAAAACCTAATCTAGCTTTTCTGCCAGATTAGATTTTTGTCAAGCCTTTGCCTCTGGTACAGCATGAAGCAGCTCGTCTGGAGTTGCGGCTGGGTCCAAATCCCAGCACTTCTCTGGCAAGTTAGTTGCTTCTCCCTTAAGTAGGCAAGATGGTACCTGGTGTGAAAACCGTAACATTTCTCTTCTGGGAATCCACCTAATAGCACTCTTATCAGTGTCTGCTTGATATACCGTCTTGAAGCCAGCCAGCTTGATAAGGGGAGTAACGCAAACTCCAAGATCCTCAGAGTAATCATCCAGAACCTCCACCATTTCATACCGATGCCTTACATCGTCTGGGGTCGATCTATTCCAATCCGTTGACCAGTTGCGGTAAACAGCCCATATCTCTCCACTTTTGGGAAATATTCGAACACAACCTCCCCTGCCAGCCTTTTCTCCTCTCAAAAGATGAGAGAAAATGTTGACTTGATCAACAACATCAGAATTATAAGCCCTGAAGTGTCCACAAGATTTGGTGAACCCTGAATCCACCCATTTGACAGAACCAAATTCGCTATCAGTTTTGGAGCTCAAGTAGGTTATGAGAATCTTAAAAGGTTTGATTGAGATGATCTGGCGGATTAGACAATACAAGCGAGGCATACCATCATCTTCATCATATATAGCCCATATTTGCTTTGGCTTGAAGCATTCTTCTGATCTATCTTTGTCAAAATCATGGAAATCAGGGTCAGGTACTGTTATTGGTCCTGTTTTGGGCTTGGGTTTATTACCATTAACAGCCAAATCTGCACTCTTAGATGCCTCCCCAGATTGCCCAGAATCAGTTTCTGACTTTGCATTTTCCACGACCGCTTCCGCAGCCAACCTTATCTCTTCCAATTTCTTCCGAATTTCTGTCCTTGCCTTCTCAATCAACAACTTCCTCGCATCAAATGTTGGTGCAACCGAGCATCGTCTATTTGGGAGTTCATTTGGGCGGGAAAGCTTGGGATCATGCTCATTATTTGTGCTACCATTAGCAAAATTGACTTCAGTACCGGATTTCACTCCCCTTTCTTCAGACCCGTTTCTAAAATTGGCTTCCACAATCACCTTCCTTCTCTTATCAGGTCTACCAGACTTGGTTAACAAAGGTTCACTACATCCAGAACTGGAATGTTTTCCTTTGGAGCCTGACCTAACCTTGGGCCCGCCACCATTAATGTTTCCATTAATATGATAAATTGCATCAGCAGTTGAAGTAGATGATCCATTAGGACTGACAATGCCAGTTGAAGTTCCAGAAAGTGAACTATACTGAAATGAAACATTAGACACATACTCATAACCATGTCCAGAATGAAATCCTGCAATTCCATTTCCAGTAATAATAGCAGGATTGGTTGTGACATAAGTTACCCCATCATATCCATGACTTCCATATCCATTAGTAGACACGTATGGCCAAGGACTATAAGGAAAAGAACCGTTCGCTGGGGCTGCCCCAGTTTCTACAGCAATGAATGTGCCTCGGCAGTTCTTACATGAAAGCCTCTTATTCACATACTTCCGGAGATACTCATATTGAACTTTACAAGAGGTGCATACCGTCCAGAAAGTATCAAGTCTAGCATGTGGAATTGGAGAATTGGGGCAATTGCCAAATCCTGCAACCCCAGCAGCATACACTGAAGACAAATTTGTCTGAATAACCCCGGGTGCCACCTGTTTACTTCTCTTAAGATCATAAGAGCTTCTCTTCCCACTATCTGACAATAGTGTCCAAGCCTCAGAAACAAGCTTGAATGCTCCATCAGCTCCCACACATTTGTTCTTGTCAGGGTGAAGCAATACAGCCATCTTCCTGTACTGTTTCTTCACCGCCTCTTTGTTTGCAGAAGGCTTCAACCCAAGAACTGAATAATAATCGATTTCACCATTACATTTAATCTCAGAGGCAAAATAAACTTCAAATGTGGCAACCATCTGAGCTATGCCCTCCAGCCCCGGGCACAACGTTTTTGCCTTCAATGCATAGTTCTTCGCACCAGCAAAATCCTTCTCTACAAATCGCTTCTCTGCGATTTCTTTCGCTCTAAGAGCCTCCTCTATGTTAGCTTCCATGTAGAAATTCAAACCACTTCAAAACCAAATTTTTGAAACAAAAGCTATGACCAACCAGGCATTACGAGCCTCGTAACAAATCCAATTCTCGTGTCTAACTCCATTCTCTCATCTGCAAATATTCAGTGGGATAACGTTAAGTACAATTCTTTCTTAATATCAAGCTTCAACATTTTCCTCACAAAGACCTTAATTTGACCAAGTCAAAACACTTTCAACAAGTAGAACTAACATGACTGACACTAATTCTTTGGTTTTTAACTTGAGATCTGTTAGATTAAAAGCTTAAATATATCAATCAATTAGCTAATGAAGAGTTAAAATGAATTCATCAACTGAAGTCGCCATAATAAAATCATTTGCTACAGTTGACTTATTTCTTTTTTTCAACTCAACATAAACGTTAAGCATCCAAATTTCATTTTTCCCTATTTTCTCAGCTACCAAACATTTCAACAGCGCAAAAATCAAAAGCCCCATTTCATAATTACCACCCAAGATCACAATTTTTTATCTAAAATATCACAAATCAAACCCAAATCTCACTAAGCTCGGAACTAAAATAAATGCACATGGATCCAGGTTTCAAAATCATAAAAACCCTAAGAATCGATAAAACAAATCTTAACTTTCCACTACAAATATAAAAATTAAAACTTGCACTAACATAAAAAAAAAAAAATTACTTACTGAGATTTGAGCTGAAATGGAAGTGAAGCTAGACCCAGATCGCCACGTGTCCCATTGAACTCGAGCAAATCAAGATTCATGAACTAATTGGGAAACTCAGTGAAGTTCTGAAAATAAAATTCAAAAAACACTATGAACTTTTTTGTTTTTATAATAATGAATTTACAGCGAAGTGGAGTGTCAAAATGGTAAATTTTTGAAAAATTTAGGGGGCTTTGTCGAAGATAAGAGTTTGATTTTGTGAAGACGGTGAATCGGCGGCGATAACTGGAGATTCCGTCGATGGCCGTCGCCGATTAGAAAAAATGAGAGGAAAAAATAATAATAAAAATGATAATTTTATTTTTCAGGGGAAGTAAACAGAGTTAATAGTATTTAAGGTGGGGGCTACTATTGTGCGCCACGGTGCGTATTGTGCATACCCAATTTAATTTTTTTTAAGAGAAAAAATGGAGAAAAATTATTAATTATTACAACTACATGATTTCTTAGGGCTGTGTTTGGTGGTGGGTAGAAGTGGAAATGGGTAAGGGATAATGTTTTTTTTTTTTAAATAATTAATTTATTATTTGTTTGATTGCATTTAATTTAGTAACATATAATTTAGCTAAAACAAAAATTGGGAAAAAGTTTTACTTTTTTATTTACTTTTGTTTTGTGGTTCGTAGAGGAAAAGCAAAGTAGAGATTCTCCAAATGGATAATTATTTATTTTTATTTTTATTTTTATTTTTTTGGTGTAAAAGAAACTCATTTGTATTGATGATGAAAATTACCAATTATTCATTTTATTCAGTTAACATTAATAGAAATCTAAAATCATGAATACCGCACTACATTTTTATATTATTTAATACCATTAATTTTTTAAAGCCAAATGAAGATCACATAAAAATTCAATTTATGATGGGAGATATTTCATGCTATATATATATATATATATAATAAGAAAAATAAACTTATACAATAGCAAAGAAAACTCTAAATATAAGACTCAAAAGATAAAAAGCTAGGTGGCATATCAAACTCAATATTAAAAAAAAAAAGAGAGAGAAAGAAAATTCTGATTCTTCTTCTTTAAGAGCGATAATTTTTAATCTAAATTGAAAAAAAAAAAAGTGGGCTTTAGAAGCTCACTAAAGACTGATTATTAGACTACATTGTAGGCTGTTGAAAAGATTGATGGTGTTTGATAATTTCTCCTCAAAGGAGTCAGCCGAGCAAGAAGCTGGGTGTTGGATGTTGTCCTGCCATGTACTGATGTCAAATCTGTGCGCTTTTTATGATGGCCACTACAGCGATTTTCCAGTTGTGCGAATTGCACAATTTGCCAATTTTCTTAAGATCTACAAGAGAATTTTCTTTTAAGCAAAGAATAATTTTCTTAGTTCTAATTCTCTACAATTTCCTTGGGAAAGTTAGGAAAGAAAAGCTTTTGTTGGTATAATATTTTCGAGGAAGGCCGTAGCTTTTATAATAACTATTGTTAGTTATGTCGTATAAATAATTAGCTGTAGAGAGAATCATTTAAACGTTTGATAAAATTTATATTTTTAAAAGCACCCCGAGTTTTGAAAATAGTCATATGTATTTAGTACATCTTATAATTAAAAGCGGTAAAAAATATAACGGACTGAATTGATATAATGTTCAAATAAAAATATGTACCTATAATTTATAAACCTTGTATATAAAAATATAATTTTTATTGTGTATACATTCATAGTTGATATAACATGAATAATTTTTTATATTAATTTATTGTATTTTTATTACCACATAATATAGTGGTAATAATAATAACTCCTCATCATCATCTTCTTTTAATCTTTTTAGATTTTATTTCCTACTTTATAGGTAGTTTTGACTTTTTAAATATATCTGATCATATATTATAGAATTATATTAAGTATGAAACTAATTTTCAAATCCGATTTTGAAAAGGTATACGCCTTATCTACTTTTCAAAATAAAATTAGGCTAATGATGTAATCAACAGTGATTTCAAAAAAACAATTACAAAATTTACAAATAACACACATTATTTTTATTTTTTAAATTCTCTTAAATCTCTTAAATGTAATTCCAAACAGACTCTAAGAGGTTGGATAATCCCTTTCTTTTTTTTTTTTTTTTATGTTTTAGATTTCCTAAGTCTTATATTCAATGGAGTTCTAATATCACTTGAACATTTATTTCAGCCCTTGGATTGAACCCAGGTAATAAATGACTAGATTTCAATACCTAGATTGAAGTCTAAAACTTTAATTTACGTAAAAAAAAAAAAATTTAAGTTAAAATAACTCATCCCATGCTAAGTAATTTAGTAAATCATGCAATCCTTTAATCAAGAATGAGGAGGATGGAATTAATGGGAAAAAGAAATGGTCAACTAGGCAAAAAGATCTTAGAAGTAGGAGTCATCATTGATTTGTACCGTCCATTGATTGAAAAGACTTGAGAAGGAATCAGTTTATCAAAGTGAGATCCGAACTCAAATCATAAATTAACGAAATTAACTCCTAAGCCATATATAATTAATGAAACAATTCTAGTTAAATTCGTTATAAATTTCATGGTAATCGGCTCATGTATCTAATGAACCATTGTAGCTAGAGCTTCCAATATACTATAAGACAAGTAAATCAACAGCTTTATACTATCAAAACAATAATTTATTCTAGTTATATCCATAACATGGTAAAATTGATTAGAAAATACATAAGAATAAATTGACTTATCATTCATAGTTAATCATAGAACAATGTTAAAATACAATAAGAACAATCGAGAAGAATATGACTCTTAACAAAATAGCATTACGATATAATAAGAACTTTATACTAAACAAATATATAATTTAATAAGAACTTTATACTAAACAAATATATAATTAAATTTCCTGTATATATATATATATATATATATGAGTGCCTTAAGATGTATATATGCATTATTTAAATCAATTGACTTAAAAAGCCTTTATCTAATATTTTATTAAACGCTAAGGTTGGTTGGAAAATTATTGCCATTATTGGACCACCCATTTGATAAACTCGAGGCCCATGTCTTCCTATTGACATGAAAACAAAAACCTTAAATGGAATTTATTTGATGTCTCCAAATAAAAAGAAAATGGAAAATTTTACCTAACTTTTTTGGGTTTATTTATTTTTCCTTACCCTCAATCAATATTGTTTTGTATTGGTTTTTAGCATCAAATTTAGTATTTGCTTAATTTACCCTTAAATTTGACGCCATTAATTGGATTACAAAGTCTAAATAATTTTAGTTAAGGAGAAAAAAAGAAAAAGAAAAAGCCATGATTGTAACGTGCCTATGAGTATTGGCGGCCCAAATAAGTGCCCAAAGGCTTGAGTGGGTGGTGTAATTGTCCTTTTCTTTTGGCATTCGAAATTTTGCATTAAATTTTGTCTTACTTCGTTTTCAATCCAATTATTTTATTTTTAAAGAGATGAGTGGGGCCATTTGAACTCATCAATTTATTCTCTATATTCTTTTTTTTAATTAAGAATTTTATTATATAAATAATTTTTTAAAAATATTTAATTAACAATTTCTTCTTTTTCTCTTCTCAATTTCAAAAATTTTCATCAACTCATTTAGATATATTCTTTTAGCTATAAATAATTGATATCACTAATTCTGAGGAACAAAACCTACCATTTAAAAATGAATAAAAAAAAATTTTTATCAGCCATGAAAATTAATGAATATAAAAATTATTTTTTACCAAACAGAAGATCTAATGAAAATCAAGAAAAAATTTCATATACAAAAAATATGAAATACAGATCATGATATACTAAGAAAGACAAAAGAATTACAAAAAAAAATGAAATTAATTGTGTATTTTGTAGAATACGAGAGTCGAGAAAGAATATACCATTGTAAGACAGAGAGAGAAAGAGATTAGTGAACGATAATTTTAAAATTTTGAAATTTTAAAATTTTAATGAGGAATTTATTTTTTATAATGGTGTACTGTTGTTAGGCAGGATTGGGATCAAATAGCTCTACCCAAAAGAAACACATTGGCTTATAAACTTGTTTATCATTTTGTCCTCACTTCGAAATTGAAATTGAGATAGAGAGAGCCATAAAAATTAAGTAGCTATAGATTTTTATAAATATAACTATTAACATGATATGATAAAGAGAAATAATGTTGTGATAAAAAATGACTTCCAATATTGTTGTTATGAAAAATAGTATAAAATAAATAAAGAAAACTATTTTTTTCCCTGATTCTTCACAACATGACAACGCTTCAAAAAAAAAAAAATAAAATGAAAAAAAATTAAATAAAACAAATAAGCATCTATTTTGAGAAATAATAAAAGAAGAAAAATCCTCTTAACAATGGATACTTGCAATTGGGTTGTTGGCTCACAGTTATGTTAAAGACGTGAAGAAATTAAATTATGAATTATCATTGAAAGAATTATAAAACAATAAATAATATATATTATATCTAACGGCTACCCCGAGACGTGTAAATTATTTACCCCACGGAAAAGGGAGAAGGGAAAAAAAAAAAAAAAGAACGTTGAAAGAAAATTATTGCATTTGTACACGCAAGCAAGGGACAAAATATATTCCTGCCCCTATATATAAAAACAAAATTAAAGAAAACAAGAGGAAAGCAATTTATGAAATTTGGAAGCACTTTTGAACCTTCACTTTCAAAACCATATTAGCCAGCTAAGTTTTCTCAGTACCATTATTCACTTCTAATATCGCTGGCTCAATGTTAATTCACCCAGAGCTGCAATCTAGATGCCCTCCTTGCCATTTATTTTCCCTCTAAATTATTATCTATCTTGATCTTAGCAAGTGGGATTTAGGCTGCAAATCTTCATACCATCTAAAAACACGACGCGAATTCAAACTCCAATAATAAAAACGAATGATATTAATTAAAAAAAAAAGAATCAAGAAACGTGATTTTGTTTTATTTTTCATAACAAATGTGGTGTTTTTATAATAAATTGATGTATACTAACTACTAATATTGCTAGAATAAAGTAGGTTTCCCGTTTCCTAATTTTTTCGGCAGGCTAAATAATCAATCAATCAATCAATCATATGCTTCTTCTCGATGAGTCAAACTAAAAAAAAAAATAAAAAATTAAATAGAAGAAAAAAAAGTCGACAAATCAGACGTTCACGGGCTTGCAGAGGAACATGAGAGATGACGTGGAAGCATCACATTCGGCGAGCGATCTATCACTATCACCGGCGGCAGCAGCAACGCCAAGCCTCTCGTAATAGTCGACGCAAAACAAAGAGAGGGAGAGCTGCAACTCATCGCGAGTCCACGCTCTTTTGGCTCGGTGACTCGTCAACTCGGCGAGGCCCAGGCGACTCAGCACGGGCCGCAGGCAGACCATGTAGAGCCTCTTGTACCCACCGAGGGCGAGAACCACGGGGCGGACGCTGGAAGGGGGAGGGGACGACACGTGGCGGAAGCAGAGCTCTTCCCAGAGAGAGTCGTTGCGGGACAGCGTGCGCCAGAGACGGCAGACGCAGGCGGCGACGCACAGGGAGCGACCGTCAAGTCGTTTGAGGATTTCAATGAGAATGTCAATGTCGTCGTTGATGAAGAACTTGGGTTTCTTTTCTTTCTGTTGTTGCTGCATGGGAATTATTTTCTGGTGGCTTTGCATCATTATGTCTTAATGCTGAGCTTCGAGTGTGACTAAGAGAGAGAGAGAGAGATTGTGAATGTCTATGTGTAAGTGTTGAGAGGTTAAAGAAATGAAGTGGGTACTTGTGTATTTGTAGGGTAGTGTGAAAGTTGACTTGCATGAGAGAAAGAGAGTTATTTCAGGGTATTTTTGTAATTGTACTAGTTAAAGTATTCGGGAAACACTCATTTTTATTTGGCATTTGATACTGATGCAAGTGTTTTTCTTCGGTTGGTATGCTATGAAATTCCAATTTGACGCTGTACGATGGAGTATATTGCAAACATACAAGGTTCAGTCTAATCAAGTTTCATAATTTACGGACGTTTTTGTTGGGACTAATTATGATTCTTTCATAATTTGGGTTCCCATGAGCTTTTACTAATCTTGCGCTGCGTCTCCATTGTTGATGGTGCAGGGCAGATTAGATTCAACAATTTAAACTTCCAATCTACCTGATGCGCGTGCTGAAGAGTACTGGAGAATATTAAGCACACACTAATTTGTACTTGACTCCCAGTGATTCATTCTGTTAATTTCACAAGAGCCACGGATTAAAGTGACGGTGCGCCAATTCCAAATGTACCCCGAGAGAAAAGATTATATTATAACTGTTCATGTACGGTGTGAGACTGTGAGAGATGATTTTCTTCTTCATATATCGTTAATAAATGAATATTAATGGTAAGCTTGATCAAGAGATTTGAGAAGTAAAATATTTTTCGCATTGATGAGAAAGAGATTGGTTAATTAATTAATTAATGTCTTTAAGTACTTATAATTTGCGGGTGATAGGGGGAGAGTCAAAGATTTCATGTTAACGAGAGAGGGAGAGGGGAAAGAAATGTGTGTGGCCGTGTGGGCATCGAGGACAGAGAAGAAGGGGCCAAAGGAAAAGATCCAAAGCTAATAACTGGAACCGATGCTTATATTGCTTTTCAATATTTGTTTTCGGGTTAAGCAGGGATTTGTGGTTTGTTTTTTTTGTTGTTTTTATTTTTGTTGTTGTTGTTTCCACTTTTCAAGACTTCGGTCTTTGGTTTCTAATTTAGTTCCGTTGTGATTACTCATTTCACTAACTTCTCAGAGCTAGCGTTGAAATTTTGCCATGCATAGCCATACACAGTCTGTATCTCTATTCTGTGTTTGCACATTCAGCCGGTGGTCCACTTCTTAAAGGCTATACAGCCGGGGTTAATTATTAGATATTTTCTACAGTTCTACCCTTATGTCTTCTACGCACATGAGAAATTTTAAAATACATAAGAAGCATCGTATTAGTCTTACAATAAGTAAATGATGTTATGATATGTGTGTATTTTTTAAAAAAATTACTATACGAGTATATAGTGGTTATTTTAAATTCAATTATACATGTCATACATATATTGATTGGTTATATTATTTCTTATATATTTTAAAATTCTACCTTCTACACATTCTAAAATATAAATTTAAAACTAAACAAACGCTATGTAACTATAGTTTAATAGTATATTAATTATATTTAAATCTTAATATTATTTAATAACACGTACGAATATCGGCATTGAAGATATGTTTTTACTTCAGCATGGTGTAAAAATTAATAGTTTTTCTTTTTTTTTAGTTTATTTGTAGAAAAAGTCATATAAAAGAATCTTATGCTTTTCCTCTTTAAATAATAATGTAAATTGGGTACCAACCAAACAGAAGAAAGAGCTTTAAGATTGTGATCAGGGAGTGGGTGCTTGTTTGGTTGTCTCGTGGGCGTTGGATTTTGGCACAGAAAGGAAAAACCCAAGGCCTCTGAGACAGAAAGCATATAATATAATATCATTTACAAAGGTTTGAAATTGACATTAGATTTGTAAGTTCTTTTTGGGATGACTCTGCCCCACCACTACATCTTAAATGTGTTGGAGACTTGTTTCTTGGACGCATACAATGACAGTATAGCAAAGCTCTATTCCCTATTCTTTGCTGAGAGGAATTTGATAATTGCAAGATTACAAGAAGAAACTATGTAAAAAGTTGGCAAAAAATTTTGCATTTTCACTCACTCCCCCATCCACTGTCAATTGTACCTTGTTCTTGTAAAGTATGTGCCACATGCTAAGAGGTCAACTTGCACAGAAGATGAGAGAAAAAGTTTTTACCCTTTTCATCAATTTGAACAAACAGGTACATGCACAAATCACAATTCATAAGAAGTTAGAAAAAAAAATATTGTGAATAAACAAACAAACAAGAGGTAAAAGGTGAACAGAAGGGGACCCGGAAAAGCAAACAATGAAATTATAGCCATTAGGGTTCTCTTCTCTCTAACTGCTCTCTTAGCTTGAAGCGAACTGTACCATGGAATCAAGAGTTGTTATTTTTTAAGATAACATTTTGGTTGAAATGGTTGTATGTTTTCTTTGTTGCTTTGTGTTATTGTTTCAAGGGAGATTAGGGGTTTTGATTGGAAATTCATTGATTTTTGGGTTGCTTTTAGAAGGAAACTTCTAAATGAACTTAAGAAGGGTAAAAAATGATTGTTGCATATAATTAATGTCAGGATTTACAGTTTTTTTGAGATATGATTTTATTGATTGTAGGAACATATGCTTGTGAAATCTATACAAAAGATGCTCATCCAACTTATTTGTAGTACTTGATCATTTAAATTTATGGTCACAGTATATTCAATAAATTGATTGAATAACAATATTTATTTGTAATTTGTTTATAAATAATGATATTTATTTGTATTTTTTTTTTACAAATTAATGATATTTATTTCTAGTTAAAAACCTCAAACCAATGAAATTATTATGAGAGGTCCCGAAGGCCTAATGATACACATAAGACTCCTTACTAAAGATGCGCAATTTAATGCAAAAGTTGTCTTGTGAATTGCCACATAATATTTTACATGCATAGAATCATACCATGCAAACATGCAAGCTAGGTAAAATGCTTTCTTATGCTACAGAGCACATGCAAAACCTAGTTGCAGAATCCTTAAATTCTTGCAATGGCCATACATGCGAAAATTAAAGCATTGCTTTTCATGTTATTGACTTCATATGCACAAGCATACCTCGTGTCATATTGTTTATATTATGTCACTTGTCATGCAATAAATGTATTTCGCATGTAGTATAAGTGAATCTAGAGTAAAAAATTGAAGAGATCCTAATTAGGATAAAATTTATAGTATTTAGGAATACTTTCATTAATTTTTATTATAGTTTGATTTGGTTTCATATTTAGAGTTTCATTATTTAGGCATAACTTATTTAAATTGTATTCCTAGTTTAAGTATGAATATTATTAAAATAGATTTTCTAGTCAAATTACAGTAAGTCATAGTTAGTATAAATACGTGTCTTTTGTAGCTTTTACATATAGAGATTTTTTAGTTCAATAATATTTTCAGCTTTCAAATATATGTGTGAGTATTTGAGTTAGTTAATTCTCGGTATTCTACGGAATCAACGAGTCTTAACCCCTAAATTCGCGATGTTCTTTAAACCAACGTGAATTTATTTTGTTCATTTATTTCGGTATTTTCTAAAATCAACGGAATATTTTGAACTATAACTTTCGATTGCATCAGCTTGGTATAAGAGCAAAAAGCCTGATTCTCAGCTTCCCTTATCCACATACTCTTTTTTATGCTTTTAGCCCATCAGCTTAAAAAATAATGAAACAGAAACGGCAGCCGTGTCAACCACCGTCCAAGGCTGCTGTCATTGATTTTCCATCACCGTTGCGATGATCAGCCTCTATCAGCTTGGTATCTGAGTGGTTCTGTGCAAATCGCATAATTTTCCTGGACAGCCATATCCATCAGAGAAAAAAAATCAAAAATTCCCAAATTAACAAACCTTAGCCGCCGCCACACTCCACCCATTGCCACCTCCATCTCCGGTGCCATCACCGCTATTCAATCCGCCACTAGACTCGCCATAATCCAGCAACCAAACCCCAGCAGTTGCCACCCTTAACTGCTGCCTGAGCAGCCGCAAATTAACAACCCAAACCCGTGGCTTCCCCAAGCAATCCACCATCATTTAGCCACGATCACCACCAGCCAACTCCTCCACCGAACTTGCTGGCCTTTGCTGACCGAAAACCGACCAACTTCAGCCCTTGATCACCGCCCGCAGCCACCACACGAAACATAAGCCTGCGAGTTCTCCACACACGCACGACCACTGATTCCGCTACTCCACCGTTGACCACCATAACCAAACGCATCCCCATCCTCTACCGAGCAAAACTCGACTGCCCTTTACCCTTGAACGTCGGGCATAAACCGCCACAAACAACCATCAACCACCACCAATTCAATTAAATTTTCTAGTTAATCTAAGACGATTTGAGTCAAACCACCACCACTACCATCGTACTCCTTGACCTAAAATCTTTCAGATCCACCCATCCTTGTTCAATTTTTCGATCACCATCGCCGATGACCATATCTTTTGCTTATTTATAATTTTGGCTCAAACTTTTATTTAATTTTTAGTTTAGCCTTAGACCTTTTTTTAAACCAAATTTGGAAAATGCCCCCAAGAAAAGCCTGTGATGCCCCTCATGCTTCAACTTACGATCATGATAATATCCCTAGAGATGAAGCCCTAGCTAGTATGACAGCTAAGATTGATATGTTAGCTGCACAAATGGCGTAGTTGACAAAATTACTTATTGAACACAATCGTACTTCAGAACGCAAAGACAAATTAAGTGAAAACTTTGATAACTCTTTCTCTGGGCGTCGATATAGAAAAGAGTCTACTGATGATAGAAGATGGGAATCTGAGTTGAGAATTAACATTCCTAAGTTCTAAGGAAGTGGTCAGCTAGAAGAATCATTAGATTGAATTAATGCCATTGCAAAAGTTTTTGAATATAAAGAAATTCCTAATAATAAACTAGTCTCACTTGCAGCAACTCGGTTCCGTGGAAGGGCAGGAGCTTGATGGCAGCAAACTAAGCTCACAAGAATTAGGCAAGGCAAAAAGAAGATTGAGTCTTAGGAAAAGCTGAATAAGCACTTGGGTAGAGCATTTTTGCCTCACAATTACGCCGAAACTATTATACCAACAACTACAGAATTTGAGGCAAGGTAATTGATCTGTTGATAATTACACCACATGATTCCATTGGTTGGTAGCGTGTAATGACTTGACAAAGACAGAAGCACAATAGGTTTCCTGCTACATTGGAGGCCTACGATCATAGTTTCAAGACCAGTTGAATTTACTTGATCCATTTACTGTCTCAGAAACACACTAATAGGTTTTGCAATTAGAAAAGCAATTTAGTCGACGCATTAATGACTCAAAATTCTGAGGTTCTCGAATTTTTATTCATGATAACTTGAATGACTTCTCAATTTCGTAATTTCACTCATCCAAATCCACCAAATAAGACTAGTAAATCTAGTGAAAATGGTCAAAGTAGCAAAACCCAATCCTCCAACTCAGGATTACGTTGTTTTAATTATGGAGAAAGTGGGCACCGAATAATAGAGTGTGAAAAAGGAGGAAAGTACGTCAAAAGCTTATTCATGGGCACTGAGGAAAGTGAAGACTACCAGGAGGACGAAAACAAAGAGTTTGCAGAAGAGCTAACTTTTGATAGTAGTGGCAGTGCACTGGAACATGGTGATAACAGTGCACTGGAACATGGTGATAACAGGCCAATATTGATAGTAAATTACGCATTCTTCACTCTGAAAAGACAAGACAAAGATAAGTGGTTACGACAAAATATTTTTTAGACTATTTGCACAATTAGGAAAAAAGTATATCGTATGGTCATATACTCGAGCAGTTGCGAGAGTTTTATTTTAGAGAAAGCCATATTGAAACTAAATTTAAAGACATAAACTCATCAAACTCCATACAAACTCTCATGGTTGAAGAAAGAAAATTAAGTGATAGTATCTAAACGTTGCTTAGTTTCCTTATCTATTGGATTAATCTATAAAGACCAAATTTGGTATGATGTTGTTGCTATGTATGTTTGTCATCTATTACTAGGCAGACCCTAACAGTATGATAAAAACTTAACATATGATGGGAGAAAAATTACATACAGCTTTATGTTTAACAACATTAAGATCGTTCTCATACTTAACAAGGAGCTCACTCTCAAACAAGACTTGGGTAATTATTTGTTCAGTAAGAATCAGTTTATAGATGTTGTAACAAAGACGAAGATTGTCGATATTTTATTGGGAATCAGTTCAAGATTTGTTCCCTAACAAATTACCACATGGCTTACCATCTCTTAAGGACATACAACACCAGATTGATTTGGTTGCAAGCTCAACTTTACCAAATCGACCTCATTATCATATGAGTCATATGGAATATGAGGAATTGATGCGTTAAGTGGAAGAGTTACTAGAAAAGAGATTTATTCATGAAAGTCTCAGTTCATGTGCAGTTCCTGCTTTGTTAACACCAAAGAAAGATGAGTCTTGGAAAATGTGCTAGTCGAGTTATCAATAAAATTACAGTTCGATATCATTTTCCAACCCCTCAATTTGATGACTTATTGGATTAGATTAGTGGAGCAACATTTTTTACCAAACTTGATTTGAAGAGTGGCTATTATCATATTTGAATACGACCTGGAGATGAATGGAAAAGTGCTTCTAAAACTTGCAAAGGGTTATACGAGTTGTTGGTAATACCGTTTGGTTTATCCAATACTTCGAGTACTTTCATGCGAGTTATGAATCAAGTTCTTCGTCCTTTTACTGAAAAGTTTGTGGTTGTTTACTTCAATGATATACTTATATATAGCACCAGCCACGAGTTACATCTACAACATTTGAGAGAAGTACTTTCAGCCTTAAGAGTAGTAAGTTTATACACCGCGGTAAATAAGTGTATTTTCTTGACAGAGAAAGTATTATTTTTAGGATATGTGGTGTCAAAGGATGGTATATCTGTTGATCAATTGAAAGTAGATGCTATTCGAGATTGGCCACAACCAACTACTTTATCTGCCATCAAAAGTTTTTATGGATTGACATCTTTTTACAAGCGGTTCATTCCTCATTTTAGTAATATTATGGCGCGAATCACAGACTGCATGAAAGGAGGATAATTCTCTTGGACAGAAGAAGCGACTAAGACATTTGAGACTGACAAAGAGAAGTTAATTACTGCTCCAGTACTTACTCTACAAGATTTTTCGCTCATTTTTTAGGTGCATTGTGATGCATCCAAAGTAGACATTGGAGCTGTTTTTAGCCAGCAGAGTAAGTCTATAGCTTATTTTAACGAGAAGTTAAACGGAGCAAAAGCACGTTATAGCACTTATGACATGAAGTTTTATATAGCAGTCTAGGCACTACAACATTGGCGTCATTATCTGATTCATAAAGACTTTATTTTATACATTGACCATGCCGCATTGAAGCATCTTAATAATCAAGACAAGTTTTCTCACCAACATGCCATGTAGACAGTGTTCTTTCAATAGTTTACTTTTGTGGTAAAGCATACTTATAGTGAATCAAACAGGGTAGCGGATGCACTTAGTCGATAATCTTTCTTGTTGACACAGATGCATAATCAAGTTCTCAAATTCGACACATTTTGAGAGTTATATGCTACTCACCCTTTCTTTGCTCCTCTATTAGAAGACATCGTTGCATGGTTCCGCTCAAACTATCATTTACATGACGGGTTCTTTTTCAAAGGAAATCAGTTATGTGTTCCTAACTCAAGTTTGAGACTGAAGATTATTGCAGAGTTACATAATGAAGGGCATATAGGTTGTGACAAAACTCTAACTCTAATAGCCAACACTTATTTTTTGCCTACTATGAGGTGTGATGTCTATCACTATGTCGAGACCTATTGTATTTGTCAGGTTTCTAAAAGACACCACAACTAATGCTAGATTATATGTCACTGTATTAGCTTGGTATCAGAGCCAAAAGTCTGATTCTCAGCTTCCATCATCCACATACCCAGCTCGTCAGCATAAAAAAAAAAAGAAACAGAAATGGCCGCCACGTCAGCCGCCATCCACGGCTGTTGTTGTTGATTTTCCATCACCGTTGCGACGATCAACCTCCATCAGAACCCAACCCACTCCTTTGGGGCTCGCTCTGAGGGTGTGGTATAGAAGGTAAGAGGAGCGATCCAGGCTAACTATCTAGTAAATTTATTAAGGTCCAAATCCACTTGGAGGATGTGTAGGCTCGTGCAGGATGGGATAATATGACTAGTAAAGGGCTTAGGATTTAATATTTAACATAGCTAAGGATTCATTTGATAAATTCCAAGATTATAGATATGCATGATTATTATTGTAACATTATTTATTTTCTAGATAATAAAGCTTAGATGAAATTAGATTAAAACCACAATTTACCCTTGTCATCTTCACGCCATGCATTAAAGTTGAATAACATTAGAATTAGAGGAATGACATATTAGTTAATTAGATAATTATCTAGTTTGTGCATTATTATAAATATATATAAACTTAATCGCACATCAAAAGATATTGACTATCACTTGAGTTGTGATGCTTCAGCTTGTCATGCAATATCGATAAAATGTGATAAGCTTATCAATTGATGAGAAGTTCCATCTTAATAGAAAGTCCAAGAGTGAACAAATTCTCTATTTCTTGGCTATAAAAGCAGACCAAGCAGTGTAAAGGGGAACGAGGTAGAGAGAGTGACATTCTATTTAAGCATAAACAATATAGAGAGAATAATAACCATCAAAATATAGTATCACTTTGTTATGGAGAGTCCCTCACTCTCACACTTTACTCTTTGGATATGGACATTTCCTTATTTGTTTTCCTAATATATTTTTCTTTAGTGTTCTTTATTGTGTCTTTTCGTAGATATTCTTCTCTAATACTATGAGAAGTTGCAATAGGAAGTTTTTTGTAGTCTCTTAATGCTTCAAGAAAGGCGTGGGCTTAATTTCCTAAATTCATTTGAAGGGACATGTTGCAACCACAAAAATGCCTCTATAGGTTTTTATCATGGACCTAACTTTAATTATGAGCATCACGTAGAGGATCAATTAAATGGCTATTATTGGTGTAAGAACAAGTATAAAATTATTTAAAACGAGTTCTAATTAATTGATTTTTTATTTAATTACATGAGTTACTAGAGTGTAACTTTGAGCTTTCTAATGTTAATTTATTAATTTTAGTATGTTATGAGATGACTGGACCTTTAACTATTAAGTTGGAGCTAAGAAGTTCATAGGTTTATAGTTCCCATGCTAACTCAGTTTTTTGTCAAATTTTGATTCTTATAAGTGCCGATATGAACGACGAATATATGCATAGATTTTTAAGAATATATGCATAGATTTTTCTTAAAAAAGAAAAGATTCAATACTAAGATTTCCTGCATGGTAATTAGGGTTTCCTGCGCGCCCACACACAAGTGTTTTTCATTGCTTCTCTAAAAACACTTGTTTTTTCCTTTTATATTCATGATTTTTCAAAGCCGCTTTAATGATAAATATAACAAGTCCAAAGCTTAGTACTAATTACATATGAAACAAATCTTTTAGACTTTAGATTTTTAAACCACCAACATGAGATGGGCCCAACAGTTACCCACGTCATTTTGACATAAATGTCATAATATTGGGCTAAAGAGAGCAACAAGATTGACAACTGTTCATTGTCCATATGCGTTAGCTGACATGACATTGACATTAACATTAATTCCAGCTTTACTAAAATCAGTTCATGTACATGGATGGTTATGCTAGTAGATTTAACATTATTGATCACATTGTCTCGTGTAATTAAAAAAAAAAAACATTATTGATCACATTAATTTTGGAGTTTTTTTATGTAGAAGCTTAAACAAAATAAACTTCTAATTAGAACGAATTAAGACCTGAAAAAAAATGAAAAATGAAAGAACAAAGATTTGCATCTCTTGATAATTATGAACCCCTTTAGTTAATTATTTAATATCTAACTCACCTTCTCCTCTTCATTCTCTTTACAAACCGTTCATACTTTCTTGGACTGAACGCATGCTCAAGAACTATTCCAACTATTAACCCACAAGCATATCCTATCAAATGCAAATTGAGACTTGAGAATCTTGATGTTCTGCCTCTGGTGGCTCGGGATTTTCACATTTTTTCGATCAAAGGTTCTCCACACAAGCTTGGATTCCCACCACATGAACTATCCTCAAACGTATAGAATTTGCTTCCTTGTGGTATTTTTCACGTGAGATAGTTGTTGTGTGACGACACATCAAAAAAATTCAGGAAATGTTAATTCTACTAATTGATGTGGAATTTCACCCGAGAGCATGTTGTTAGAGAGATCCAATGATTCTAACATAATTAGGCTGCCCAAAGCTGATGGAATGTGGCCTCAAAGATTATTGCTAGAAAGATCAGGACAACGAAGCCCTTCTGAATTGGCAATCGATGCGGGAATCTCTCCTACGAACATATTGTCCGAAAGAATGATGCCCCTGAGGATATTGTCCCATGGTAAAACTGCCAGAATTTCACGTGTCAACAGGCCAGAATGCATACAAGCTAGCTGACTTCCCTCAAACTTTCATATCATTCCAACAATCGAAGTACTTTGATGGGAGCCAATTTGTAAATCTGTTGTGAGAGAGATTGATGATATGCGGCTTGAGAAACTCAAAATATTTTCCGGGTTCTTGTATTACGCCGCAGAATTTGTTGGATTGCAAGATCAGAACCTTTAACTCTTGAAGAGTTCCCAACCACGAGGGTGAGAAAATACCAGCGATGGATGTCTCCAAGATCAAAAAATTATAGCATCCTACAATTGGTCAATCATTTTAGTACTGATAGGTGACTACTGAAATTGCCCAAGCTGGAAATTATTGTGAGGCAAATCACGGATATAAAGATTATTCAAATTGCATATGATTGATGGACCCCAGTGAGCTTTTTGTTTGAAAGCAGATAGTGTTTGATGAAAACTGGAGGAATCGGAAGTGCTCCTTGAAGCTTATTGGCTCTAAGTCTAAAGTAACAAGACCAGTCCACGGAATAACAACAGGGTGTTGATCAAACCCAGTTAACAGGCTCTGCGAAAGGTACAAAGATTTCAAAGTACCAACACTTATATATAAAAACCATTCAGGTATTTTTGCCAGCTACCTTGTTAGAGGAAAGGTCAAGCGCATCCAATTGGTCTTTGGTTCTGCAGGAAATTTTGGAACTTTTCAAGATTCATGACCCTAGTCCTATAGTCCGAAATTTCTAGGATTAGTAAGAGCCACTGACTTTGGGAATGATAAATTATTTGAAGACAGATGCAACACTCCTAAGCTTTTGAATTTATGTAGAAGGATATGTAAATGTACCGGGCCACTGAAATTATTTGAATAAAGATCAAGCCACTGTAGACTCTTCAGTTCAGAGATGGTGCTTATGAATTAAGCCTTTTAGTTGATTGAAGAAATTATAATTGAGTTAGATTGTTAATTTGAGAAGGGATTGGACCAGTAAATTCATTTTGCGTCCAAGATAGTCCTGATAGCTGCAAAAACATAAATGAGTGATTCTGTTCTTGTTAGCAATCCAGAACAATGAATGAGAATTTAGGCCCGGAAAATGGTTTTAAAAAGGGGTCCAGAAAACAGAGTTAAGTAAGATTACTAAGAGAAGCTGGAAGTTGGCCTCAAAACTGCAGGCTGATATGTCTATTTCTTTCAAAGAATGAAGATTCCCAACGGAAGTAGGCAATTGACCCAAAAAATTATTAAAGGTTAAGTTTAGGAAACTGAGCTTGATAAGATTCCTCAGTGACGATGAAATTGTTCCTGAAAAAGAGCAGTAACCGATATCCAAGCTAGACAAAGACTTTGAATTAGGTACCTTACCAGAGAATCCAGTGCCAGCAAGTCTCAATTCTTCCAGAGGACTGCTCTCGTCAAATTCTGGAAAATATCCCACGAGTTTTAAATTGAACCTCACATTGAGAAAGTAAAGATTGGGTATCTGGAAGATGGTTATTGGGAATTCTCCCGGCAATCTAAGGCTTCAAGAGATAAATAAGTTAATGATGACAAATTTGCCAAGCTATGGGGAATGCACGAAGAACTGTTCACCTCGTTTAGGTTGAGCGATTCCAGGTTGGCTAAATCCTCTACTAGATTTTGAAGACTTGTCTTTTAGAGCTCCAGAAAATGATTTCCTGACAAATCAAGGGACACAAACTTGGAGAGCTCCAGGATTTCTGATGAAATTTGACCAGAAAAAGAAGATGAAGAGAGGTTTAGATGTAATAATCGTGAAAGATTCAGGATTCCAGAAGGGATTTTAGGAAGATTGAAGTTGTTATCAGAGAGGCTAAGCCATTCAAGATGGACATGATTGAAGAGGCTGCTACCGGCGTTGATAGAACCATAGAGGCAACTACTGGAAACCCAGTTACATTCGCTAGAAATCCACCTCATAAATATCGACGGCGAATAGTTTTATATTACCGATACGACAGCGTTTGGTTCGCACTCTTTGATGCGTTTCGTTAAGATTTTACAATGCGAAAAAGCAAACAGTAACTAAAACTAGAGCCGGTAAAATTTAACACGATCCAATTATCCAGTATGAATACGACATGAATAAATGGGTATGGGTCGTCAAATTCGACACGATTATTAGATAAGCCGGGTTCGGGTTGACACGATATTTTTTCGTGTCGGGTTAGGGTCAAAGTTTTTGACTCATTTACTCGAATAATAATACGATTATATTTTCTATTTTAAATTAATTTTTAGGTTTTTATTATTATTAAAACTCATATATTAAATATGGTTCTCTCTTTTTAATTTTTTTTAAAGACTGACATATACATAGTATTTTATTTATAAAATTTTATATAAATTCAGAACTTTAAAAGTGTAAGTGTGTAAAATATTAATACACATGTATATTTGATGATATCGATATATAATATTATTTACATATATATAATTTAAATTTTAAATAGTATAAATGTGTAATAGTTTGGAAGGTGTGTGTAACATTTATTAAATATATAGACATTAAACGGGTTAGTGGATAATCTGTTTATTTTTCGTATTGGATTTGGGTTTCAATATTTTAACATGATTATTAAATGGATCGTGTTTGGGTTGACCTAAATTTGACATGACACGAAACTGATACGACACGACACGAACACGACCCGATGACCCGTTTTGCGAGCTCTAACTAAAACCATCAATCAACAAGTATGGAAAATTTTGTCATTGTATCCACAGATCAAATGAAACCATAATAGCTAGTTTATTTATTTATCTTAATTATACGCCTCGATGATACAAGAATATTTAGTGAAGAGAAAATGAAAAAGAAAAAAAAGAAAAAAGAATCACTTAATTATAACAGACATATTGAGTACTACTACCCCTTTGAGCATGTGGTTAATTTGACTCAGTTTCTTCTGCCTCTCTTTCTCCTTCTTCCTTTAACTTGCATCCCAAGAGTCTTTGCAAACCATTCATGTATTCTGGTGGTGAAGGTTTGTCCAAGAACGACTCCAACTATGAGCCCACTTGCATACCCTATCAAAACAATTTTCCAACCAAATTCAAATGGAGTCTCAGAATCTTGATCTTCTTTCTGAGAGGACTCAGAAATTTCACAATTTCTTGACAAGGGTTTTCCACATAATCCCGGGTTCCCTTCAAACGATCCATTCTCAAATGTGTTAAATTGTTTCCCTTGTGGAATCTGTCCAGTGAGATTGTTGTCCGAAACATCAAACACTGCAAGGGATGTGAGCTCTGCTAGTTGTCGGGGAATCTCTCCTGAAAAATTGTTATTAGAGAGGTCCAATGATTCTAGCACCGTCAGGTTGCCCAAAGATGATGGGATGTGACCAAGGAGATTATTGCCCGAGAGGTTAAGACAGTTAAGCCCCTTTAATTCAGAAATGGATGTTGGAATCTCTCCTATCAATTTATTGTCGGAGAGAATAATGCTTGTGAGAAAATTTGATACCTTCCCATAATTCATCTCTATACCCTTGTTAATCATTGTTATGGAGTAGGCATAAATATATTGTAACGAGTAATCAAAAGTATAAGCACTACTACTGGGTAATATGTAATTCAAACTCTGCCCTGGTTGATCTTGCATGTATGTTAGCTGACTTTCATTTGCAACTTTAATGGCATTCCAGCACTGGAAGTATTTCGATGGCAGCTTACCTGAAAATCTGTTGTGAGAGAGGTCGATGATGCGTAACTTGGGAAACACGAAATCTGTTTCAGGTTCACCTATTTCACCACGGAATCTGTTCGATTGCAACATGAGAACCTTCAATTCTGGAAGTGTTCCCAGCCAAGAAGGGAAAAGATCAGCTATTTGGTTATTTCCAAGATCAAGAAACTCCAGCATTGTACAATTGGCCAACGACCTTGGAATTCTCCCTTGTAATAAATTGTGGCTCAAATCAATCATCCTCAGGTTTGTTGCATTCTCGAAGATTTCTGGAATGCTTCCGTGAAATGCGTTACTTTGCAGATTCAATATTGATAAAAGATAACTTGAATTGCTCAAACATTGTGGAAGAACACCACTTAAGAAATTGTGGGACAAATCAAGAACGCGAAGACTATTCAAATTGCATAACCATGGTGCAAGCTTCCCTGTCAGCAAATTGCTCGAAACAAGATAGTGAATGGTGGATTCTGGTGGAATTGGAAGTGGCCCTTGCAACTTGTTAAACCTAAGGTCTAAAGTAACAAGACGAGTCCACGGAAGAACAGCACGACCTTGATCGAACCCTGTTATAAGATTGTAAGAAAGGTTCATGAATTGCAAATTTCCTGTAGTGACATTTAACAACCATCCCGGTATTTTGCCAGGAATTTTGTTGGCAGAAAGATCAAGTAGCTCCAACCGATCCTGGTTGTTAAGAAAATTCGGAAACTCCTTCAGGTTGCATGAAGCAAGTCCTAGAAACACAAATTTATTCTGAAGATGAATGTTGACAGTGTTTCTTGTGATCAATGACAAACCGTTTGACGAAAGAAATAACACTATTAAGCTTTTGAGTTTAGGAAGAAGCTCTTCAATGTACACATTTCCACTCAAGTTATTTGAATGAAGATCAAGATATTCAAGTTGCTTGAGTTCAGAGATAGAGCTGGGAACTGGGCCTTGGAATTGATTGCACGAAAGATCGAGAGCTGTCAATTGGGTTAAGTTCCCGATTTGAGATGGCAAATAACCTCTCAGTTGATTAGACTTGAGCGACAGAATTGTCAACTGGTTGAGGTTTGTAAGCCAATCTGGGATCGGACCTGTTAATTTGTTGAGATCAAAGTTTATGTAAGTAAGATGTGTTAGGTTCATGAGCCAAGAGGGAAATTCGCCAATTAAGTTGATATTAGCGAGGGCTAACCAAGAAAGTTCAGTCTGCTTGGCGATCCAAGAGAATGAAGCTGAATGTGGGGTTGAAAAATTGTTCTGAGAAAGTTCCAAACATTTGAGCTTGGTAAGATTACCAAGTGATGGAACTTGCCCTGAGAAACTGCAGCCATCTGCATCAAGCAGGATTAAAGAAGCAAGACCTCCAATGGTAGCTGGCAACTCTCCAGAAAGAAGATGGTTAAAAGAAAGGTATAGATTGACGAGTTTTGTGAGGTTACCAAGTGAAGATGAAACTTTTCCTGACAAATAATTATTTGATAGAATAAGGTCCTCCAACATGGAGAGCTGATAGATCGCTGAAGGTATTTGACCAGAAATGGATGAATTATAGAGATTTAGATGTGACAACCTCGAAAGGTTCATGATTTCAGAAGGAATTTTTGAATAATTGAAGTTGTTATCTGCGAGGCTGAGCCATTCAAGATGGCGAAGATGGAAGAGGCTGCTGCTAGAATTAAGGGAACCATAGATGCAACTGCTGGTGAGGTCAAGCTTGATCACATGGCCAGTGTCTTCATTGCACTCGACACCATCCCATGAGCAGCAGTCGCGATCTTCTTCTTCCAGGTTCCATGATGCAAACTTGGGATGAGCAGAAGGAACAGCAGAAGCATGCTCATCGATGGTCAGGCTTTCCTTGAACTGCAACAAGGCAGAGCGCTCACCATCGTGGCAGAGTTGCTGCATTGGAGAAGTAAGGTGAGCATTTGTGATATGAAATAATGAAAGTGAAAAAACTGTGAAGAAACATAAAGATATTCCCATAATGTCTTTAACATAAAATTTATTTAGCTGGTAGGATTTTGTTTTGCTTAGCAAGTATGGTAGGACAATTGAGATGCATTTATAGGCAGCTAGGCAATTGATACAAATGTGATCATGACGTGGAAGGGACACTCGACATTTCCAGTAACACGCACATAGAATGAATTTATTGAACGATCCCATTCAACTCAAGTTTTTCCTGATGTGCAAGTGTGTGTGAATTTCTTAAACCCGTACAACTTTATTATTCAGTGCGCATAGCCTGCCTATGACTTGACCTCTCGAAAACGCAGTCGTAAGATGGAATATTTGCTAACAATTCAATGTTAGCCAGGCATGAAGATTGATAGATTTTTTCTTCAAGGAGAAGGCATCAATCTTTGATGCGAAATATTTTAATGCAGCGTAGATAAACAGAAATTCCCTTTGTATGTGTGATGTGAATGCAGGAATTTTGATAAAAGCTATGGATTCCCATATCGCCATCTGGTTTCAATGATATTGACATAAAACTTGAGATATTTCTTGGAAAGCGTAGGATTAATAGTCAATTAGTTTGTAATATGTGTGTTCCCAATTCCTCGTGGATATTCTACCAGTTATGTTCAAAATGTTGACCTTGATTATTAATCTTGCGCATTGAATATTCTTTAGCCCACTTTAATAAAAATCTTAATTTATTTGTTTTTATATCAGTAGATTTATTTATTTATTTTTATTATATTTGTTCCTCAGTATGAGCAGTTTGTCTCTGTCAGTGTTCTGTATAGGATTCATAAACGTTTTGTAACTTGTCAAATTAATAAGAAAAAATGTAATGCACAAGAGTAAAACTGTTAATTTCTTCAAAAATAAGTTGCCATAAATGATACTTGTAAATGTTATTAATTAAAGAGTAGGCTACACATTTTAAAATTATTCAAAAATTTCATCTAAAATAACCTGGCATTCATTTATTGGTCTATTAGATAATGTAATTAACTCACTTAAAATTTAAGAAAAATTATCAACACATCACAGGTTAGATTATCTAGAACTGTAGAAATAATTAACTAGTGAAAAAAATTAGTTAAAATTTATTTTTAAAAGACTATGAGTTTTAAAGCAATAATACATATTTAGTAAATCTCGCTGTTAAACTACTGTAAGAATATAAATAACTAAATTAGACATGATGTTAAATAAAATTTATTTAAACATTTATGAACATGTATATGAAATATATTTCTATTGTGTACATATAATTATTGATGACTAAAATGAATATTTTATATCATTAATTTTATTTTTTTATTTAGTTATCTCAATATAATTGGTAGTAATAATAATGATCTTTTTAAAATTAATGATTTTATTTCCTAATTAACAAGGATAATTTTAAATTTTTATAATATTTATTAAGATATATACAAAATTTTATTAAGTATAAAATTGATTTCCAAGCTACTCCTTCTGATTTTCAAAACCTACTATAGAATTAGATGATTTGTCAAAAATACTTTTTAAAAAAATTTATTAAGTACCAAAATTAGTTTTAACTTTTTCAAAATCACTTTTGAGCCTTCCATAAGCAATCTCAAATGAGTCCTAAATTTGATAATGCCCATTGGTATTACATTATGATTATCTCTTAATCTGAACTTTTAAATCAGTAATTATAAATGACTAATATTTAATTATTGATAAATGCCACCGAGTCAAACCCAACTCGACCCAATCAAATACATAAACGAAAAAAGTTATATTATCATCCCATTCAGGCTTCAATAGATACTTATTAAGAGAAATTTTGTTAGAATATATAATCTTTAAGATTACATATTATATGCCCAGCACTTATTATATGTTATTTCATTTATTAATAACACCCCTGCTTAATTGATTACTTCATCAGATATTTGGATCTCTCCCTACTGCACAAGTATCAATGGTGATTTTGGTATAAGCGTGTATCGTATATCCGCTAATCTGGCTTGCTTCTGGTGCTTTTCTTTGATTACTGGACCAGAGGGTGTAATCTGAACGTTTCTTTGATGATTGCTTTCAAATAATCAAGGTTTTTTGTGTCTACCTCTTGAACCTTGCTCTTTCCTTTGTATGCTTGCCTTACCTCTTCTGGTGCCTTCTTCATTGCTCTCGGCTTTTTTTAGCACTCTGAGATTACCCATTGCACTGTGGTTGCTGAATTCTCACTTGCTGCAAAGAAAATATCCTGAAAATTGATTAATGCTTGTATATTATCAATATTATTCTAAGACGTTCTCTCTCACAGACATATATACATTTTTTTTGTTAATTTTGAGAATTGTTAAAGACAAATTTTTATGTTTTAATAACTCTTTATTTCAAGGTCCGAATTAAAAAGAGAAAATGTAAACTATGGCAGCTGAGCATTTTTTTATCATAATGTGTAATAGCTCTTACCTGAATGAAAGCTCTGACTTGATTGATTCATACTCTGCAAGATTTAGAAGAGTTGGAAGAAAATCTTCATCATAAATAGCCTCAGCATTTTCATTTTCAGCAATTTTTCTTTTCATCTTAAGTTTAGCAGTAATATCTACAAGTATCTTGTCCATCTTAATCTTATGAAGAGCTTTCAGTATTGCATACTGCACCCCACCAATTGAATGAAGAAAAGCAAGCGAAGGAAAGAAAATCACCGACACCAAAGCCTGTGGCAAGAGGCACATTTGGTAGAACAATAAACTTTGGGTGAATACCATCACCTAAAATTTAGGAACATTCATGTTATATTATTAAAAATCAATAATTCAATATACGAAAGTGTACCTGAATTCATAATGCTGAGTTACTTCTTAGAGTCGTATTATTTATCTATCAAATCAACATATTATCTTAAAGAATCTTTTAAAGTTCTCTCTGTACTTTCTTTGGTGATAAGATATTAGAACAGAATAGAATGTTACGTGGGATCTGAGAATTATAACCACTTATTGTCTTTATATATTCCTATTTTATCTCATCATAAAAATAAAAATTATCTTTAAATCTCTACACATTAAAGACCCATACCCTATCAGATACATTAAAGTTTAAACACCAAAAATCTTAATAGATCACTTTTAATTGAATTTAATCTTATATAACGGTTTGCAATATACAATTGTTCACATATAAACCCGATAATGCATTAAGGATCCAATAATGTTGGGTTAAAGATGCAACAACAATTTCCTCGATAAGTAAGATAAAAGCCTTTTGATCTTTGCGCTTGTTATCAAGTGCTGGTCGAGAAATAATATGAGCAGTCAACGTGAAAATCTTTTCACTGAGATGGATGATTTGTCCCCGAGGTGAACAGATGAATTGAATAAGATTTAGTGCCTCCTCTTCACTTATCGATATGAATTGAATAAGAGCTCTAACATAGATATTTTTCTTAAGTTTCTCCAATAATCATTAAACGAAGAGAGTATCATAATTCAATAATTGTATGACATTAGTTCAACAGCATATGTGTCAGACCTCTGCGCAATGTTGATACCATTAAACGCTTCAGGAGATGAAACAAAGACAATGAGAAGCAGGCCAAGCTTAGTTTCATTACAGGACCATATTTTTTGCTTAATTTTGTCACAACATGATGTGGTAAGCCACCACTTAGCTGATGCAAGTTGCCAATAACTGGCAGTTCTTTTGGCCCAAGAGGCATCTTGCTTTTGCCTTTGGATTGGTTCCCCTATTCAACAAGCATCAAAAAGAAGAGAAGAGAAGCTAAGATGATTGTAAAAGATTGCAACTGGATGAGCATACTGGCTATTGAAGAACTCATTGACATCACTAAGGCCATGCCTCAGATATTGGATCGGTTAGGACATGATTGAATTAAGAATCCAATAAAGCAAATGATATGCCAGGACAAATCCTTCTTCCTCCATCAAATGGAAGCAATTCAAAGTGGATCCCCTTAAAGTCAATTGAAGAAACTTCAAATCTCTCTGTTTAAAGCTTTCAGAATTGGCCTCAATTGTTGCATCTCTACCCGTTGCAGATTTATCAATGATGATTTTGGTTATTGCTGGTACAGTAAATCCACTAATCTCACATCTTTTAGTTGCTACGCTTATGCTCAAAGGAGCTGGAGGGTGCGTGTAATCTGAAAGTTTCTTTGGTAAGTGCTTCAAGTAATCAAGCTTTTGAATTTCTTATTCTCCGATTTTGTACATCTCTTACTTGAATGAAATCTCTGATGTGGCGGCGCGTAACGGAAGCGAAATTGATTGGGTAGGGAACACTAGATATCGTTCTAGTATGAACGAAGCTAACACGATTAGGTTACACTCTAATCAAAGCGTGATTAGATATCGTTCTAATTCAAATGACTCAATGAGATTTTAATAACAAACGACTCAATGAGATTTTAATAACGCTTAAAACGAGATTAGATGACGCTATAATCCAAACGACTTTACAAGAGAGATTTTGATAGATAATTCCACAGGGAATTATAAAAGAGAGATTTTATTGAATAATTGAATATGAAGTTATGAAAATAATTACAATACCTCTCTATTTATAATAGATGAAACTTACTTTCCTAAGTTAACTAAAAAAGAGAAAATAAATCAAAATTCTAATATAAACAAAATACTAAATCACATACAATCCTAAAACAATAAAAATTCTAAAATCCTAAATTAACGTCCTACATCAGTCTCTTTTGCTGCAAAAGAAATGTCCTGAAAATATATTAAAAGTCACAATGAACTATAATCACCACCTAACAAAGCAACAATTACATATAAAAAAAGCAACGCAAAAAATATAAACAAGAGAATACCGTGTACAAGTTCAAGTCCCACCTAAACGAAAGCTTTGACTTGATTAACTGTCACTCAAATTTAAGGGTACAAATGAATGATGCCAAATCCTGGGGTAAGAGGCAGTATTTGTCCTCAACAAGTGATGTAAAATTTTTCACCCTTGCACATGTACTGCCAGCATGGCATTTGGTTATAAGCATGTGACAAACTCTCCCGCCACATGCTTAGTGTGTGAGCAGGAAGTTAGCTAAACTTTCTCATCTTAATATTTATATTTTCTTTTACTTTCTCAGCTGCCAAACAGCCTCGTCTCTATCAAATTTCGATTTCTCACATATCTTATCATCCCTGAACTGAAGTAAAAGCAGAATAAAAAATCATGCACAACGGAATGATTGCAGTTTTTACAAAATGATTTGGATTGATCATGAAAAGCTTTTATCCTGAGAGATTTGAAGGTTCTTCAATTTACTTTAAAGTGAACCACTTTTAATTGCTTCTATTCGGGGAAGGAAGGAGGATTTGTCCTGGCGCAACATTTGCTACTGCAGTTATTGAACTGGGACTTGCTCAAATTCTTTACCATTTTGATTGGAAAATTGCAAATGGGATCAAACTTGAAGACCTTGGTATGAGTGAAACATAGAGTGACAGCGAGAAGAAAGGAGGATCTACAAGTGAATGCCACCACTCGTATTCCTTTTTCAGAAGCAATGTTTCATTTGAAGTGATGTCGGAATGTTGCTGAATGATGATATACATATATATATAACAATTTGAATATTAATTGACATATTATTTGAGTGTCAAATACTATAACACTCCAATTCCACTAATAAGGTATTAAGGTGAAATTGAAGTGAAATTACATTTCATTATTTTCATTTCTAAAACCATCAAAATAATATCCAAAAATAAATGTTTTAAACCTCTAAATGAAAATAAGTAATGAAATAACATATCCTCAAATAAATATCATCTCAAAGGAAGCTAAAATATTAATAGATTATTAACATAACATTAATCCCCAAATGAAACCGAGCTCTTATTCTTCCTCCTAAGACCATAAGACTATAAGCTCATATTATCTAATTCTATCTGCAAAAATATGATAACAAGAGGTAAGCCGTCAACTCGGTAAGTAAATCCGTACAAAATACTAAAAATCCATTAAAATACAATTGATTGAATTTTTTAGATATACATAATAATAAGGATAATTACCTTTGTAACTCATCATTTAGCAATATAAATAAATCAAAACATCATAAAGTCATTTAAATCCTCTAAACATAACAATAACATTTTAAACACATAAAACATAATTAGATCATGCCACATAATATCACCTATAGACCCAATGACCCAGCCATATAACATCATTCATGGTATTGTATCTCGCAAAAATCATTAACATTAACATCGTATGTGCACAAAATCTAACTAACCTTCTATAACATAACATAACATAATTACGGACAATAAGTCAAATCATTTAAAACCATCCTTGAACTTTTAATCATTTGTAAGCTTCCATAAATTATATTAAGTAAGTGATAATTATTTTAGAGCATTTTACTTAGAACAGTTTAATAAAGGTTTTCATTTTTAAGACAATTTATAACACAAGTTTTTATAAATAAAATTTTAAATAAATGATTTTAAAAAATAATTTTACTTAACAAAATATTGTAATAGACGAAACAAATCAATTTATATACTTTTCTTTCAACATAATATATATCTCAAATTAAAAGTAATTTTTTTTATGAGGAATTAAAAGTAATTTAATAATGAAATATATGTACCATATATGAATCTACTTACCTTGATCCTCAGCAATAAATAAAACAGTAACCTCAATTATGAGCTCATTCTTGTTCTAAAACATCAAGATACACTCTTATCAATATTATTACTTATTCTAATCTTGATATAAAACCAATACAATCAAACCTCATCATAAACACTAAACCATCAAAACTAGTCTAAACCTGACCATCCTATACAAGCTGATTTCCACCAAGCTAATCATATGTCAGAAATTATAAAAATTAAGAAAAGAAACCATAAGCATGTGTAGCATTTCATATAAAGATTCAAAAAAATGAATAAAAGTTGGAAACATATTGCAAAAAGAATTTTACATGCAATTATTTACATTGTCCAACAATGATAAAAACAGAGATAGTTAAAATTAGAAAATTTGTAAAATATTTAATAAAACTTATAAAATTAGACCACTTAATTTTAAAATATTAGAAATATCAAGAACCAACATATCAAATTTATAGAATTTTTGAAGATGAGAAACTATTTTAAATGAATTCATATTAAGAGGCTAGTAAATCTATTGAGAAACTTTCAGGTTTGAGTTTTACATTTTAAAAATTCATAACTTAATGTTAACTCAATGAAAATTAGTCAAATAAATTTTAAATCATAGAGGACTCAATATTATATTAATATAATTTTTATAAGTCATTCCAAAGCTTTTTGACAGTCTAAAGTAATTTTACTATCAGCCATTACAATTCTAGAAAGCAGTCTCCAGATTTACAGTAGCCCAACCGAACAATTTTTAGTAATTTTTATACTCAATCGAAAATTATGAAATTAAACATAACATAAATAGACATAGTGAGGATTAAACAATAAAAATTAACATAATTTTCAGAGATCATTTGGATAGTTAGAAAAATCAGCGAAATTAGACATGCTGTTGAAAGTTAGAATTTTCCAACACCACTGTTCCAACTTTGAAAATTCACAACAAATTAGTTACTTGGAATCTTGACACAAAATACATAATTGAAAAGCTTAGGATGTCTACTTTAATTTTATAGAAAAATTAGTGCAGAAATTAAATAAAAAATAAAGGAAAAGTAGTAATCAAATCACAGCGCTCATACCTCATGATGTCTAACTAGTCATTCATGATAAAGAGAACAATCCATGCATTTATCATCAAACACATAAGATTGCATTAGAGCATGTATTAAAGAAGGATAAATGTCTCAAAACTTCTTTCAAACGTGCATAAAAGCAAACCCTAGAACTTTTTTGTTTTTATACATTTATTAGTTAAAGAATTTTAAATCGTAAGGAAATATGAAGAGTTTAGGTTTTATAAAAGCATGTACTTTTATAAAAATTTATTATACGATAAAGATGGATAATTCCTTATAATTTATTTTAAAAAATAAATAAAAAGAATTATACCTTATCTCAAATAATGCTAATTAAAATAAATTCACACAAATAAAAGATAAATAATTAAATAGATAAACATAATTAAATTCAAACAAATAAGGAATGAGTGTTACACATAACGTTGAAATCAGATAGAGAGAAGTTTTTTTTTTTCTTTTTTTGAATTAGACATAGAGAAGTATTACTAGTGCACATTTGTTGTTAGTAAGTACTTAAGTTAGATAACTACTATGGCTAGCTAATTGTTGTTTATGCTCTCAACAATTTCAGTGCTTTTCCAAATTTCATTATAGTACTCTTAGGATTAACATGAGCATATGCTCTCTCAATAAAAATATGATGGATCTATTTGTACTCTAAAAATTATTTTGAATAATTTATTACTTTATATACTCATTTATTAAATTTAAAATTTAAAATTTAGTTTGTACACTTATTAAAATATAAAAAATATCCTGACTTAAACTATTTAAATTAATTTATTAAAAACAACATGAAAATGATTATGAACAACAAAATTAAAAGTTAAAAATTAGTATATACTTACAACAAATGGAATCGAGTAAGTTCGAAGCAAATTCTTAAACGTAATTTTAGTTATTAGTTTTGTTTGCTAAAGAATACTTTCAATATTGATTTTTACACTCATTTCTTTGCCTGCAATAACAGTTGAAAAAAAAAAATTGTCCAATTCTCAGAAGAAATTAGAAGTAGAAGTTAGGAGATGCTACTACTAGATGCAACAGTTGATTTGGTTTCAATTTTCGCGTGCACTCCCTCTTTGGATCTTCTTTTTAAAAAATAAAAAATAAAAAAAATTAAATCGAAAGGCAAATATATGAACTTCTTGGCAATACTTTAATTTAATTAAGTAATTTGAAAAATCAAAATATTCTCACAAATATTATAGTTAAAATATTTTAAAATATTAATTTACGTATTGTTAAAATAGGTTTTGTTCAAGATGTTTAGAAATAAAATTTTAATGGTTTAAAGTAAAAGAATTATAGATTCAATAATGAGTGCACAAACTAATTATATTATATTAACTCAGAATAAATTATCGTTAGTAATAATTTTTATAATGAGTATTTTCATAATAAATTATTTTATTAAAAAAATATTTAAAATAATTTTTAAAATATAAACAGTCCAACATTTATTTTCTTTTAATTAATTAAATTGGATAAACCCAAAACTTCGAAGCCCACGAAGTATATGCCCAAACTCCCATTACCCACTTGAAAAAGAAAAGGGCAAAAAAAAAAGGCGCTTTTAGAACTGAAAGGAGCAAGCAGTTTCCAGTACACAACTCAACTTGGAGACGGTACGGTGAGCGGAATGAAGCCGCTGCCAAAATCGCTACTTTCAACTGTTTGTTCAACAAAGGTTGGAGCTTTCAATTCACTTTCAACGATGAATATTTTCCCATTTCGTCAATTATCAACAATGGTCACCACTCTTGATAAAAATCGCACCCCTATAAACTCATCAATTTCCGAAAATTCAATGAAAATGAATCCGAATCGCATTCCAATTCCTCACAGAACACTCCCTGATCCAAAAGGCCAAGACTTTGATTTTGTAAACATTGCTTATAGCCATTTGATTCACTCTGATTGGGAGAAGCTCAGTGCTTTATCAATCCATTTGACACCATTTAGAGTTAAGCATGTTTTATTAAAAGTACAAAAGGACTATGTTCTTTCACTTGAGTTTTTTACTTGGGTCCAAACTCACAAACCCAGTTCACATACCCTAGAAACTCACTCAATAATCCTACATATTTTGACCAAAAATGGGAAGTTTAAGTCTTCTGAATCCATTTTAAGAGGCATTCTTGATTCGCGTGCGTTTGATTTGCCTAGTAAGTTGTTTGATTCTATTTTGTATTCTTATCGGATGTGTGATTCTTCGCCGCTAGTGTTTGATTTATTGTTTAAGACTTATGCTCACAGGAAGAAGTTTAGGAATGCTACCGACACTTTTTGTCAAATGAGGGATTATGGTTTTTTGCCTAGAATTGAGTCTTGCAATAAGTTTCTGAGTTCATTACTTGATTTAGAAAGGGTCGATATTGCTTTGGGATTTTATAGAGAAATGCGACGAAATAGGATTTCACCGAATGTTTATACTCTAAATATGGTTTTGCATGCTTTCTGTAAGTTGGGAAACATTGAAAATGCGGTTGAAGTGTTTAAGAATATGGAGAGTATGGGTTTCATTCCTTCAGTTGCAACTTATAATACACTGATTTCCGGGCATTGTAACAAGGGTCTTTTGAGTTTGGCTATGAAGTTTAAAAACTCGATGGAGAAGAATGGCATTCAGCCAAATGACATTACTTTTAATACGCTTATTTGTGGTTTTTGCAAGAAAGGAAAGTTACATCAAGCGAACAGGATATTTAGTGAGATGAAAGCCATGAATGTGGCTCCCACTGTTGTGACTTATAACACATTGATTAGTGCGTATAGTCAAGTGGGCAATAGTGAGATGGGCGGCAGGCTTTACGAGGAGATGTTGAGGAATGGCATTAAGGTTGATATACTGACTTATAATGCCTTGATACTGGGTTTATGCAAGGAGGGTAAGACAAAGAAAGCTGCTTACTTGGTTAAAGACCTTGATAAAAATGGCTTGGTCCCAAATGCCTCAACCTATTCAGCTCTCATCACCGGGCAATGTGTGAGGAAGAACTCTGAACATGCCTTTCAGCTTTATAAAAGCATGATAAGGAGTGGCTGTCATCCCAATAAACATATTTTCGAAATGTTGATATCTACTTTTTTCCAGAATGAGGATTTTGACAGAGCAGCTGAAGTCTTGCAGGAAATGCTTCAAAAATGTATGGCTCCAGATTCAATTATACTATCTGAGCTTTATAGTGGACTTCACCAGTGTGGAAAGGGTGAACTTGCGATGAAGCTTTTTCATGAGATGGAAATTACAGGCTTGCTTCCAAAGGGATTTGACAAATTGAGAACTGTCAACTGTGTACCAGAGAATGGGGAGAAAGAGAGTGAAGATCTCCCATAAAGTTATTAACTTGATTCTCTTTCAAATTTAAGCTTTTTCAAGGGACATTGTTATAATGCAAGTTTCAGTAATACAGGTGAGAAAGATTCTTCATATTCACTGTTATAATGCAGGTTTCAAGGGACATTGTTAAGCTTTTTATTTTTCTGGATTAAAAATTTGTTAAGCCTATATGCTGTAGTTTAATTACCTATTCTTTTCTTTTACTGTTTGATCATATGCTGCGTTTTTTAGTACTATCTCTTTTAGTTGTATGACTGGAAGTATTGATATTTCATTATCTATATTCATTTGTCAGCACATATCCACTGGGGGGAATTTCCCATTTACTATGTTGTAAGTGGATTGTTTGACACGTAATGTATGACTATTTCTGCATTCATGTTCGTGGACACATGGTCATTTTCATCTTATCCACTAAATCTTCTCATATTCCTATTTGTTTCCGACTATTTGAATTCTCTGTTTTGTTTTCTGCTAAAATTGTCTGTGTTCATCTGCATGTAATTCTGTTTTCTTCTACTGTAGGTTTTCCATCCTTGGGTCATGTGAAAAAAAGAAATAGATTACATATTAAATTATTTTACTAAACATGTCATTCACACTGCATCATTTGTTTTTTTTTGTGATAAGAGACAAAGGATTCTTTTACTTTCATCATTTAAATTTTGACCTATTATATACAAATAGCACAATTTATATAATAGCATTGTTTCATTATGCTACTTCTTTCATACAACCTTATTTTGCAAATAAAAAAAGGGAACCCTCTTCTCGGCATTGTATATCCCATATTCTCAACAGTTTGTGGCTATGCCATTAGATAACTGCAGAAATTTGTCTCATATTCTAAGAAAATGCTTATGCAATTTCTTGTACGTTATTGTTTGTTCATCCAAGCTGCTAGCCGTTGTGGTCTTTGTTATCTTCTCTAAAGTTTTTAATGGCTTAATGATGTCATCAAGACATCTGTTAATCTCATGTGTTGGCTGTATTCAGGCTTCATTCTGCAAATGTATGCAAGGAGTATGATTGGAGAGAATTTGTCAGACACATTGGCCACTGAGCATTGTTGCTTCCTTTAGTACAGGAGTAACTGCAGCATGATCTGTTTATTTACCAAATGCTATCCTAAAGGTTGTTATTTCATTGAGAAGGTACTTTTGCTGAGATTGATGGAGGCTCTGGGATGAGGAATGGATTCAATAAGATTCCACCTGCTTTTGTTGAAATGGAGGATTATACATGCTTGGCACTAGGGAGTTTGAGGGCAATAACTTTTAAGTTCATCTCCGGCTATCACTATGAGAGAAGGTAAAGGCCTGATGTATTATATGATAATATCCCAATGGCAAGATAAGGATGCCTTGGTGCGAAAATAAGAGCCTGCATCTTCAATAACCCTGCAAAGAGTTCTTATAATTTCATATCTTTTTTGATCCCATCTGTTTCCTCCGGTCAAACTGATATAATTGCTGCGCTAGTCAAGTTTTAATGTTTGCAAAACATAACGGCATGATCTAACTAATGCCCCTATTTGGAACAAGAAGGAATTTATTTTTTATTTTTATATATTGAAATAGAACTTGATCAGTTGCATTTTACAGCATTTGTTGTCGCATTCTTTGCACCGGAACTGATACAATGCAATAGAACTGGACAGGTAAAAATGTTCTTTGCGATACCCAGTATTTATTACTGCCCTCCCACTATGTCACTTCTCAAAAGGAATACGAATGGTGGCGATCACCTGCAGATTCTCCTTTCTTCTGGCCGTCATTCCAAAATTCTCCGTCATATCAAGGTCTTCTAGTCTTTCTCCATTAGCAAGTTTCCAGTCAAAGTGGTACATTAATTGAGCAAGGCCAAGTTCAATATTAGCAGTAGCAAATGATATGCCTGGGCAAATCCTCCTTCCTCCACCAAATGGGATCAACTCAAAGTGATTTCCTTTAAGGTCAGTAGAAGAACCTTCAAATCTCTCTGGTTGAAAGCATTCAGGATCTTTCCAGATTGTTGGATCTCTCCCTATTGCATGAAGATTAATGAGGATTTTGGCTTAGGCTGGTATTGTATATCCTCTAATCTCACATTTTTCCCTTGCTTCTCTTGGGGTAAAAGGACCTGGAGCGTGTAATCTAAATGTTTCCTTGATAACTAATTTCAAGTAATCTAGCTTTTGAATGTCTGCCTCTTGAATTTTGCTCTTTCCTTTGCATGCTTGCCGTACCTCTTCTTGTGCCTTCTTCATTACTCTTGGGTTCTTTAGTAGCTCTGACATAGCCCATTCCATTGATGTTGCCGAAGTCTCACTACCTGCTGAAAAAATGTCCTGAAAACATAGTGAAGTCTCAATAAGTTACTCATATTCAATAATAGGTCTTACTAAAACATATTTGATAGGGAACTTCAATAATAGAACCTAAATTTTGGCATGGTGTATAGCTCTTACCAAAGTGACGGCTTTAACCTGATCTATTGTGAGATGAAACTCGTTCTTATTAGTAGCCTCCGCATAATTAAGAAGTGTGTCAACAAGATCTTCCTCTTCAGGTTTAACATTGTTGCTTGCAGCAGCTTTTCTTTTCAACTTGTGTTCAGCTACAATATCTTCAAGAATCTTGTCCATCTCTTTCTGAATTCTCATCAGTGCAGGCTTCACTCCAGTCAAGGGACGAAGAAACGTAAGGGAAGGGTACAAATCAGCAATGGCAAAGCCTGCACCAATTTTCATGATCTCCTCAAGCAATACAGTGAAGTTATGCTGGTCGCTGTTCTTCCTACCAAAGGCTGCTCGAGCAATAATATCATTTGTCATGGTGAAGATCTTTTCGCTAAGATTGATGGGACGACCCTCGTTTGAGGAAATGAATTCAACGAGACCCCATACCTCGTCTTCTCGTATCGATCTGAATGACTGGACGCGCTTGTTACTCAAAAGCTCCAAGACCGATATCTTCCTCATTTCTCTGCAGTAATCACCATAAGGAGCAAACACAATACTTGAATGATCATATGACATGATTTCGACAGCATAAACTTCAGGCCTCTGTGCAAACTTGATCTCATTTGTTTTCAGCACCTCTTTCACAGCTTCAGGTGATGAAATGATCGCAGCATCAAGCTGGCCAAGTTTTAGTTTCATGACAGGACCATATTTCCTGCATAGTTTTGTCATAACATGATGTGGCTGACCATCAGCCAACTGATGCAAGTTCCCCAGAATTGGCAGCGGCTTCGGCCCTGGAGGCTGCTTGCCTTGGCCCTTGGTATTCTTCCAATATCCAATAAGCATCAACAAGAAGAGGAGAAAAGATAAGAGAACAGGAAGAGATGGCAAATGAAGCATATGGGCTGCTGTAGTGGTGGTATCCATTGATGATTGTGTTTTCAAAAACTCTTGTGGATTCTGTATGAGCTTTTGGCTACTGCAAGGACAAACATTACACTAAAGTTGTGAATTTATTGTAAAAACTAAAAAAGCTAAGATGATTAGTGTGGCAGGGACACCGTATCCCCCGATTAAATCAATAAATAATTTAATATTGGATGCCAACTGTGACTTCGACATTAAACGAATAAATTAAGAATAACAAGAGAATTTTTAGTGCTGGTCAGTCAAAATTAGCCATCTATTTTCTGTTAATTTTCTCATGAACTAACTGTATTATTGTTTGATGTTCTAAAATTTATTCACAGATAAATGAAAAAGTAAAAAAGAAAAAAGAAAAAAATGCCTAGCAGCCATTCAAATGAACCTCAGGCCTAGAGCTGACAAAACGAGTCATCGGGTTGTGTTTGTTCGTGTCAGCTTCGTATCGTGTCAAATTTAGGTCGACCCAAACACGACCCATTTAATAATCGTGTCAAAATATTGAGACCCAAACCCGACACAGAAAATAGACAGGTTACTCAATAACCCATTTAATATCTATATATTTAATAAACGTTACACACACACCCTCCAAACTATTACACATTTATATTATTTAAAGTTTTAATTATATATATGTAAATAATATTATATATTGATATCATCAAGTATACATGTGTATCAATATTTTACACATTTACACTATTAAAGATTCAAATTTATATAAAATTTTATAAATAAAACACTATGTATATGTTTGTCTTTCAAAAAAAATTAAAAAGAGAGAATCATGTTTAATATTTGAGTTTTAATAACAAAAATCTAAAAATTAATTTAAAATAGAAAATATAATCGAGTTATTTTTCGGCTAAAGGGGTCAAGAACTTTAACCATAACCTGACATGGAAAAAATTCGTGTCAACCCGAACCCAACCCATTTAATAATCGTGTCGAATTTGACGACCCATACCCATTTATTCGTGTCGTGTTCGTGCCGGATAATCGGGTCGTGTTAAATTTTGCCAGCTCTACTCAGGCCCATGATAAAAAAGACATTAGGTAAATGTTTCCTCTAGTCTATATGATTTAAACAAATTGCTTAGTCTCTTTTATTTTAAAAAATTATTCGAAACGTTTATATTATTTATTTATTTTTTTCATTAAAGCATAGTTAGCAATTTTCTACTCTTTCAATTTTTACATGCTGCAATATATTTGCTTTAACCAATATATATATATATATATATATATATATATATATTTAAATGTATTTTGGCTTTACTGAAAAACGAGTCTCGTATATGCATATGCTGCACTTTGATTTCCCCATTGGTATATTGTTTAATAAATAAAATGTGGGATGTGCGTTATTTATTTATGGATATTCTTGATCTAAAGTAATATTTCTCAATCGACAATTTGAATAAAAAAATAGATTCTTATTATTCCATGATACAAATCAAAGATATCAAGCTCTGTGTTGTGGAAAATCCTCCACTCATATAAGGCACTGAAGGGTGGCAAAATTAATAAACAAATCGAATCTTAAACGAATTGAGTCAAAATTCTACTGATTCGAATTTAATTAGTTTATTAAACGAATTGTAATAACATGATTCTGATTTGATTCATTTATTAAATGAACATTCAGTTTGATTCTTTAATTCATTTAGTAGAATTAATAAACGAATCGAATCTGAATTCGTTTAATATTCATTTGTCCTATAATAAACTAATATATGATGAATCAAATTGAATATGAATTCGTTTACATAAATATAATTAACAAACAAAAATTAGGTAAAATAAAAATATAAAAAAATCACAAATTTAATATCCTACAAAATACAAATAATCCAAACCATAATTTAAAATTTAAATATACAGTCATCCAAACACCAAATTACAAAATCTTGCTAAGAAAAAAAAAATTAAAGAAAAAGACCTCGAAACATCATTGATTCAAACTCTCCGCCACTTTTGCTTTTGCTTGATCAAGAAATGTTTATTCTTCAGTTTCATTTTTTAAAATCCTTCAATTAGTACATCCAAGAAATAGGCCAATTGCAGAGTATCAAAAAAATAAAAATAAAGGCTTGTAATCACAAAAGGGGCTTACTTTCTTGCTCAAATCTTGTTCATTTTCATAATTTTTTTTTTTTGGTAGGCGGTGCCATTTGAACAGACCCATTTGCCGAACAAAAGCTTGATAGAATTGGGAAGCTACCTCGGCAAAATTAAAAATAAACCCGTAGCTCAAAAAAAAAAAAGAAAGAATAAGAGCTTACCATTAGGTGAGATAAGTGATAGCTTCTCTAAACAACAAACAAAAGGAAATTGCAGACACAACAGAAAGAAATTGCCGTGGAAGGTGGAGACCAAGAGATGAGAAGGGAAAGAGAAGATATGATGAGGTAAAAAAAACCAGGACAGGCCCTGCCCTAATTTTTGTTTTCACTTATATATTTTATCTTATTATCATTGATAATTACTAAAGAATTAAGGATAGATAAATAAGTTAGATTAACGAGTTTTAAATGAATAAACCATATTCGATTCATTTATCACCTATTTATTAAACGAATTTAAACGAATAAACGAATAAATGTTCTTAAACTCGAATTCAATTCATTTATTTAGTGAATTAATTCGAATTCACTCGTTTATTAAAACAAATCAATTTTTTCAATTCAAAATGCATTTAATTTGCATTGAATAGAAATCAAATAAATAAATCTTGACCCATCCCTAGCAACTTTCTTAAAATCTCTAGATAGGTGACGAATCTTGAAATCCTACTCTGGTAGTAATAGATGTTGCAACTCGAGAATTATCCATAAAAGACCAGTACAAGTATTATGCTGTCCGAATAAAAATTGAAAAACCCACAACGAGTCCGACTCAACGATCAAAGTAGATAAACCGATCTCACTAGCAAGTCAGCTACCAATGTGCATGGCTTCCGCCTCAACTACTTCAACATCATCTAAGTAAACACCAAAATCAATCCCAGATGCCATAACCAAACCATCATGATTACGCACAGCTGCATAACCAACCTTCCCAAGCCTAACATCATCAGTAACAGCCGTATCTGTATTAAAGCTTAAAACAGCCATGAACGGGTGGCTGCCAATCATAAATCATTGAAACAGAAGCATTCAGATCAGCCCTCACATATCCCTTACCGCCTTGACTAAAATTAGCCCACACTCCCTCTGCCCGAGCCACAAAGCAAGTTGACTTCACAGGCAAACCTTCATAAATTAATCGCTCTATTTATTGCACCCCAAACTCCCCCCATAACTAAAACCAACAAAGTAAGCTCAGCATTAGACAAAACAGAGATGAAAAGCTCGAAAGCATCCCAAACAGAGCCAAAAGAAACAGCCATCACAATTTCTACAAACTGAGTTAGCTGCCACACTTCCTTTGCACGGTCACGATAAAATGAAGCATGCACAGTAGTTTCACACCTCATATGACATAACTGATAACTAGGATCATCATCATCATCATCATCATCATAAAAATAGTTATTATAATAATTAATTAAGAGCATTTTAGTAACTTGAAATAATTCAGCTTATTCCGAATATGATTCTAAGATAAAATAAATACATGAATGAGATTTCAGCCCATTCTCATTTCAATTCTTGTCCATTCTCATTCCAATTCTTGTAGCTCAAGTAAACAACTTATTCTGATTCCTATTCTCCATTTCCATTCTATCTTATTCCCATTGTAACCTATTTTGATTCCAGCCTATTCCGATTACTGACAAGTAAACGCAGCATAATAGATAAGAAGCAGATAAATAAGTCGGAATGGCTTGAGCAAGTGCTTTTATTAATACTTCCTTCGCACCACAAGAGAAAGAACTTTTATTAAAACTTTCACCCACTCAGTTTTTTTCTGCACCCGAAGTTTCAGCATACGAAAAAACTCGCATCTCTGCTGCCCCACCATCGATGGTAAACTTAAATAGGTTATAGTCGACACCGCCCGACAAATATTGTTAGCTGCACAAGGACTAACCAAAACAGAAGATTTGTCAAAATTAAAAAGCTATCATGATGCTGCCGGATACCTATCAAATATAACCTTCAAATAACAACGCTCATCCTTAGAAGCTTGGCAAAAGATTAAACTATCATAAGCAAAAAGTAGATGAGAAACAGATAAATCAGTAGCAAATTTCACCCCGTGAAAATGCTTAGCATCCTCAACCTCATGATCATGGCTGAAAAAGCCTTAGAACAAAGAATAAAGAGATAAGGAGATAACAGACAGCCTTGTCGCAAAATCTCGCTCAGGTTTAACTCATTCCCGGACAGCCCCATTAATCAAAAAAGAGAATAAGGGCGTGGTAGATTTAATCACCGATCAGAAAAGCCCAAACACCTCATAACATGCTGCTAAAAGCCCGTCTCCACCCGTTCATAAGTTTTACTGACATCGAGTTTAAGTGCCACCAACCCCTGCTTGTTAGATTTACACGATCGGAGTTCATGCAAACACTCGTTCCCAACATTCACATTATTAGTTATTAGTCATTCCAGAACAAAAGCACTTTGATTAATAGATATTACAGGTTTTAACACCCTTTTATTCGATTTGCCAAAACTTTAACAATAGTATGATACATGGCATTACTCAAACTGACGGGGCGAAACTGAGTTGTCTTAGTTGAATTTTTCACTTTAGGCAACTGTTAGACTAAGTTATTAAAGGCCCAAAATCCATAAAAATATAGGCCTAATAAAAATATTTTACATAAAATAACTTGAGTTCATTCTCTATAAGAATAGCCAAAGTACTTAAAATTCTAAGTATTTAAATGTAAGATATGATAAGGCACCAAAGGCACAATTTTACGTAGAAAAACCTAGGTCCATTATATACAAAAAAAATATTTTAGATTTATTCTTTACAAAAAAATAACGACTTAAGTTTATTCTTTACAAAGAATGATTTAAGTATTTAAAAAATATTTCTAAGTCAAACACCCAAAGGGCGAGTCTTCAACAAAGTGTAAAAGCATGATTCTACCAAAAAAAAAAAAAAAAAAACTAAGTTCATTCTTTACAAAGAATGATATAAGTCCACTTTTTATAAATACCAATCTAGATCCATTCTTTATAAAGAATGACCTAGCTCCTTAGAAAATATTTCTAAGTAGAATGCCCAAAGAGAGAGTTTTCGACAAAGCGCTAAAGGTGTAATTTTTACAAAGAAAAACTAGGTCCCTTCTTACAAAGAATAACTTAGGTTTATTTTTTACAAATAATAACTTAGGTCTATTTTTTATAAAGAATGGCATAGATACTTAGAAAATATATCTAAATAGAATGTTGAAAAGGGAGAGTTTTGGACAAAACGCCAAATGTGTGATTTTATAAAGAAAGACTTAGATCTATTATTTACAAAAAATGATTTAAGTCCACTTTTTACAAATAAATATCTAGATTCATTCTTTATAAAGAATGAAGTAGATACTTAGAAAATATTTCTAAGTAAGAGCTTTTAAGCAACAAGTATTCTACGAAATACGTCTATGGGCAAATATACATTCTACGTAATGCGCCTCCTAATAAATATACATTCTACAGAATGCATGCAAATATATATTTTACAGAATGTGCCTACAGGTAAACATAAATTCCACAGAGTGAGTTACAGGTAAATAAGCATTCTACGGAATAAGTCTACGGACAAACAAGCATTATATGTAATGCGCCTACGGGCAGATATACATTTTATGTAATACGCCTACGGGCAGATATACATTCTACAAAATGCGCCTATAGGCAAATACACATTCTACATAATAGGCCTACATACAAATCAAATGTATATTTTATGAAATGCGCTTATGGTCAAAATGTTACAAAATCAATCCTCTTTGTAAGAAACTAACATAAGTGTCAAATTTAAGCTCAAGCCTATTGAAGGTCAAGGGCCCAAAATCATAACAAGTGTCCAAAAAATACTTGTCATGAAAAGGTATTGACACATATGAATATGTGTCTCCATGTATAGACTTTTACTAACACTTGTTAAAAGAAAAGTGCCACACAACCTCTCCAATTGACTCGATATATCTATATAAAGGCCAAGACCTCCCATTTGAAAGGTAGAATGAAAAAGGCATAAAATGAGTATAAAAACTCTGCTCATCTCACTTTAGATTTTCTCTCTAAAAATTGAGTAAAAAGAACTGATTTGAGCATCGGAGAGTTGTCGTCAGTATGCCGACCCCCCTTTGATAGTTGTTTCTTTTTTCAGAATAATTGATCATAAGAAGACACATGATTTGAAACACTTGACTCAAGGAAAAAATATGCTACAAAACTTGATTTAGAAGAAAGTTTGGTGCACAAATCAATCACTATACATTGAGCAAAAATTTGCATCAACAGCAACAATGCCACAACAGTCTCATCCATTCAAAAAGCCTAATTAAGTACATGCCACTTGCTGACCAGAAACTCCCCAGCGACATTGAAAAAAATGCATGCGACAATTCATTCGGACCCGGTCTTTAGATAACTTTTATTTATATTTATTGTAAATTAAAATAAATCATATAAATGAAAATTAAAATTAAAATTAAAACATTTAAGTACCAAAAATAAAAAAAATGTATGTTTCGTTATGAGTAAAAATTTAATAATAACATATTATTATATTTTTGTTATTTTTTAAATATTTTTCCTGTAATAAATATATATCTTATATTTTCAAGATAAATTATTAAACATATGGCTCATTTTACCCCTATTTTACTTTAAATTTTTTTATGCCAAGTGAATTTAGGATTTTATAATAGTATATATTGATTTCATTAGGAGAAAATTGGCAATCTCCCTTTGCATATTAGCAGCTACTATTTTGTTCGTATCCTCTGAAACTCTGGTATTCAGACTCTCCAACACTGGATCCCACAGAGCTGAACTCGACTTTGAAGAAGAAAAAAGTACGTGAAAACAATCCCCCAATAACAGATTGAAGGCTCTCCTCAGACTGTACCCGCTCCCCTCGTCGGTTAACAAGCCTCTAATCACATTCTTTCTTCGCCGTGCAGACGCAAAATTATGGGAAAACACAAATGTTTCTATCCCCATGCTGCAACCACGATATACGAGGCCTCTGCTTCCAATCCCACCCTGATTAAGTGAGAAACTGCGTAATACATACCCAACGCTTTCCAGCTCTGATTGAGTGATATTGGTTTTTTTATTTCTTTTAACAAGAATTAAGGGGTAGTGCTGGCGACAGATTTACCCTGCATGGTTTTCGTTTTTCTAACACCTTGCAATGGTCACTGTTTATTTGATTGTTATATATTTAAAATTTTAACATAAATTAATAAAATATCACAATAGAACAAAGAATAATTATGACAAGTATTGAGAACTGTTTCATAATGACAGGAATTAAACATGATTTGCATGTTTTTTTTAAACTTTATTGTTGTCTCAGTCACACTCTCAACGCAAATGGACATATTAATGAATAAAAGGCTGGACAGGCACTAAACTTTATTGCCATATCCAATACCTGCACTTGTTACAAAAATACTTAATTAAGCAACACATTATTGTATTACTTAAAATTTGTATTTTTCAAAATGGAAATTTTTGGAAAGAGTCTCATTTTCGGAAAGGAATATGAGTGGTTGCAATCACAACCAAATTCTCCTTTTTTCTAGCAGTCATGCCAAAATTCTCGGCCATGTCAAGATCTTCAAGTTTGATCCCATTTCCGAGTTTCCAGTTAAAATGGTAAAGCAATTGAGCAAGTCCAAGTTCAATATTTGCAGTAGCAAATGAAATTCCTGGACAAATCCTCCTTCCTCCACCAAATGGAAGCAATTCAAAGTGGTTCCCTTTGAAGTCAACGAAAGAACCTTCAAATCTCTCTGGATAAAAGCTTTCGGGATCACTCCAAATTGTTGGATCTCTCCCCATTGCATAAACATTAATCAGGATTTTGGCCTTGGCTGGTACTCTGTATCCTCTAATCTCACAAGTTTCTCTTGCTTCTCTTGGAATCAAGGGACCTGGCGGGTGCAATCTGAAAGTTTCCTTGATAATTGCTCTCAAGTAATCTAGCTTTTGAATGTCTGCTTCTTCAATTCTGCTCTTTCCTTTGCATGCTTGTCTTATCTCTTCTTGTGCCTTCTTCATTACTCTCGGGTTTTTAAGCAGTTCTGACATTGCCCATTCCATTGATGTTGCTGAAGTCTCGCTCCCTGCTGAGAAAATATCCTGAAAGTATTTTGACGGCACCATGAGTGGCCACTGATTTTTTTAATTCTGACTACACATTTGATATGAAAGTTAGATTGACTATATTAAAAGGAATTTGTGTATCCTGAAAATATTTTGAAGCAAGCATGAGTGTCCCCTGATATTTCTGACTGCACAGTTGACATGAGAGTTAGATTTACTATGTCAAAAGGGATTTGTGTAACCTGAAACAAATCACTCACAACTTTTCTTTTCCTTTAATTTAAGCTTCGGATGTGGTAGTTAAAGATTTTCTAGCTCATCTTAGCAGAATTTGAATCCTAAATCTCTTTTTTCAACTCAAGAGATTTTATCAACCGAATAAATATCACTCACATAAAATCTGACAACCTTATACTAATTCAGAGAATTCCTGTTTGCATGTGTTACAGTTTTACTGCAAAACTGAGCAATAGACTATTACGTTGCTTTAATTCTCATTTTATAAAATGTAGATGTTTATCGGTGCATATTTTAGGAAAATGCGTAATTAAATATAGATCTTACCATAGTGACAGCTTTGACTTGATCAACTGTAAGGTGAAAATCAATGTCATGATCATTAGCCTCAGCATAATTCAAGAGCGTATCAACTAGATCTTCCCCGTCAGGTTTTTTATCATTAATGCCGCCAGCAGCATCTTTTCTTTTCATTTGATGTTCAACAACAATATCTTCAAGAATCCTGTCAATCTTTTTCTGAATTTTCACCAGCGCAGGCTTCATCCCAGTCAAAGAACGAAGAAACGTAAGCGATGGAAACAAATCGGCAACGTCAAACCCTCCGGCAAGTTGCATTATTTCCTGAAGCAACCTTGTGAAATCATGCTGATCTTTGCATTTCTTCCCAAAGGCTGCTCGCGACACCACGTTATTCGTCATAGCGAAGACATGCTTGCTTAGATTGATGCGCTGTCCCTCGGACGAGGCGATAAATTCAACAAGATCCCACACTTCATCTTCCCTAATTGATTTAAATAACTGAACGCGCTTCGCGCTCAAGAGCTCCAGGACTGAAATTTTCCTGAGCTGTCTCCAGTAGTCATTGTAGGGCGAAAACACAATGCTTGAGTGATCGTATGACATTACTTCAACGGCATACACTTCAGGCCTTTGCGCGAAGCTGATCTCGTTTGTTTTCAACACTTCTTTGGCTGCTTCAGGTGATGAAATGATCACGGCGACGAGTTGGCCCAGCTGTAGTTTCATGACGGGGCCATACTTGTTGCATAATTTTGTCACAGCATGATGTGGTAGGCCTAGGCCGTGGGATGATAATTGATGCAGGTTGCCTATAATGGGCAGCTGTTTTGGCCCTGGAGGCAGCTTGCCTTTGCCGCCTTCGGATTGCTTCCGGTATTTAACAAGCATTAAGAAGAGGAGAAGAGAAGTTAAGAGGAGTGGAAAGGATAGCAATTGAGGCATTTGGGGTGTTGAAGAATCCATTGATCGATCTCGTGCTTAATGTGTTTATGGCTCTATGTTCGTTTGTGTGTGTGTGTGTGGGTCTATATATATATATAAATTAGTTTTGGTCTTTGAGATGGTAAGAAAGCACAATTATCATTTTTGACTTGATACATAACTTGCACAAGTCATTTCATTTGTTAGCGAAACGAAATTGTTTGGCCTAAATATTTGAAGTACCCTCCACATGAAATTTTTCACTAGGTGAAATTTGAATAAATGTGAATTTAAAAGACAGTCAAAATCAAAACAATTTGTTTACCGTGTTATAAAATTGCTCAACGTAAAAGCTTGAGATGTTATATAAAAGCTCAACAATTAACATTGCTAAACACAAGTCTTGACATTGACCCCAAAACATTAACTCGTTGAAACGGATGAAATTAACGTAACAAAATCTAACAAGTCTGTTCAATTGGGGGATTTGCATATGTCCTTTCACCTAACAAGTAACAAAAAATTTCAAACTTTTGACTAATACAGCAGCACAACATTTGGATTAAATTTATTGGAAGTCAACTCGTGATAAAATTTAAGTGCTTACTAGGTACGCGGATTCAAAGTTAGTGGCTAGGCGCTCCTAAATCAGATCAAAAGCACTAATTACCGATCAAGAGCTTGCTTCCAATGGCCAGTACAGTTAGTCAACTAACCTAACATTATCATGAAGAATTTCACGTGCCCACCAAATGTTGACTTCAACTTTACGAACAAATATTATGAGTCAACTAATTCTTCTAAAATTGGTTTGGGGTATTTGCATTTCTGACTTGATTTCATCAACCCACGTTAAAGAATTTCTTGCATGCTTTCATACTTTATAAACGTCTTAGTTTTATTGTTTACAAATATGAAAATAATAACATAGGATATAACAATTGATATAACAATTGATGCGAGACGAATAAAATACAAAATAATAATGTAAAACAGATAACAATTAAATAATAGGAGAATCAGAGGCTTGTGATACACACTGTTCCTAAAAAGTATTCGACTCCTTCTAATAGGTGCTAAAAAATTAATAAAGTCCGTGTCCTAGGATACAACGAGAACAAATAACTTTAGCGCACAACTTGGTTATTTTTGGCAAACTTTCGTCGTGCCTAAACTCAAGCACACTAAAACACACCTCAAAAAATAAATTCTGGAATTAATTACATAATTAATTCCAAATTTAAGTAACTGTTAAAGTTTTTATAGCTTATACTTTAGAGTATACTTTAAGCATTAATTTCTTATTAACACAAGTCTTTTTCAGTATACCAATACATTATTTCAAAGTACTCATAGAGAAGATTTTGAATCACTAATGATCTTTCATTTTTTCAAAGTATATTCCACTCAAAATTATGCTTAAAAATAGCAATTCACCATGCTATTGTCCAACATTTGTGAGATAAATCTTAATCTATTACAACCGATTTCTAAAGTAAAGACTTTCAAAATTAAATAGGATTTCAGCTTTATATCCTAAGTGCTGAGACAATTAATAATTTAGCCCTTAGTATTTTCATAGATTGTTACATAAGAAATGATATAAGTTTATTATCTAGGGTACTATATGCCTGATAATTTTTCAGGCACTAGGACCACTGCTCTCGGCAGGGCTCTTTTGTCGAAATTTAAGGATATCTTTTTTATAGGAGGGTTGGATGCTCAATCACATGCACATACCGGCAGTGGCCAAGTACCAAAGATAATTTATTTGACTTCTACCAAAGAATGAAAAATTTTTTGGCCTAGAGAAAGAATTACGAAGTGTTGGCATGAAATTCTGAAGGGAGAAAGAAAAAAAGGGGCCAAAGGTTTTGTTATCTCAATACAAATCACGACAATAAAACTTTAAATTCAAAAGCTTACATGTTGTCATCTCGTAAACTACATAAAGGATGCTCTCACAAATGCGGTTAAAATATGCCAGTTAAGTTTCTGTTCCAATGAATTTCGAACTAGTTTGCAAACAAAATTATAAGAGAAGAGGTCATGTTTACACCAACCAGTTTGGACATATCAGACTGCGTCATGAAGATGCAGTTTGGACATATCAGACTGCGTCATGATTCATCTTCATCAGCTTCAGCAGCAGCAATCTCAGAGTCCAATTTGTCTATTAACTGCCTGCTCACGAAATTAGCAACGGATATCATGTCAAGAATGACACTTGGATCTAGGCCTACACCTCCACGTTTGATCATGCCACAAATGTGCCCTTGTCTATTGATGGAAATAGAAACTGCTGAGCTCATTTGGGATTCCTCTTCCAAGGTAGCATCTACGATATAGTGCTTTCCCACCTACCAAAGAGAAGGGCAAATGTTATTGACAGATATAAAATAGATTTACAAATTATGAACTATTAGAGGAAATTGCACCTTTGTTAATGTAATAATGACAGGAACTCCAGATGTGTCGAACTGCAGAAATTCTTCATCACTTATATCTACCTCCGGTTGCTCATCACTTGCAGCCTCGGCTGCAACATGGACACTTGGGATGCCTGTATTGCTCAAAGCAGCCTTTGGAATGGAATAGAGAATTGATAAATTAATATTATGTTTTCACACCAGCGAAATAACCACGTTGTTGCTATGAGAAAAGTATCTCTACATGATTCATTAAGAACATTGGTGATCAAAGAACTTTTTTCATCGTGGCAAAGAAGATGTGAGCATACATGCATGAAATTGTTAAAAGCCTGTAGTTAACATAAAAGTGATGACAGCTCAAGCTCAGGCACAAACTCAGCAGGCTTGTCAACTAAGTGGAAGGATTCTAAATTTCAAGGAGAAACGAGAGAGAAAGAGAGGAAGCAGTCCAAAAAACAGAGCAACTCGATGTCTGACCAATCAGAGGCTTAAAATGTTTAGAAGCAAGCAATCCGACATAGATCATCACCAGTTTTTATCAATAGCCAGGGCATTCCATTTTGGATGTTTGCTTCTACGAGAGGACAACTACCTGGTGTGACAACGAAAGTACCTTAATGGCAGCACCTAAAGCATCCAGAAGATTTCCATCAGAACTAATAACTAGGCCATCAATATAAAGATCCCAACAAACTTTTCCTTCCACAACTACTAGCGACGAGAGATCAATTCCAGCTCCTGAAAAATATAGGACAAAACCATAATTAATTTAAATAGCAAGACCAAAAGTAACAGTACAACATTCAATACCAAGAAGTGTACATATCAAAAGGGTAAAAAATGGGGTTTAGATTTTCAGTGAAAAGAAAGCATTCACAAATCAAACCTGCACCGCTTTTACCACCCAAAAGACAACGCTGAAGAGCACTTGAGAGCTCTGCAGACAGATCTTCACCCCCTCTACCCTGTGTACAATGTACATAGAATTAACTAGCAGAAATAACAAGACAAGATAAAGGTATTGAGAAGACATAAAAACAAATCATAGCATCTAAAAGAGTTGTTAATCACAGAATGGATTAAAGTCATGTATGCGTGAGGAAAATCAACTTACGGCTCAGACTTGCATCATAGAGCTATAAACACCATATTAAATGTCAAACTAAATAGACCAAAGGAGTATCAAGGATATAATCAATGCAAAGATTATATATCAAGAATGACCCCTCATAAACATTGGCATGGTCACAGAGAAAACTAATGGGCAATAACTCTTATCTCCAATGTTATTAATCATTCAAATTGATTACATCTCCAAACTGTTGCAAAAAATAACCTGAGCTAGAGAATATCACCAACATTTACAACTTTGCAAATGACCATTATAAACAAAGTAGTATGATACTCAAAGAGGAGTAGAATCAAAGAGCACAACCTCAAATGTTGGCTCTGCAGTTGGGCTGCAATCAACGAATATAGCAACTTTTCCTTTGTCAGGTTGCATGGCACTTGGCCTTCCAAGTTCAGCCTGTATACAAACTCAAATCAAACAAAACAATAACATACATATCACAAGAAGATTTTAACTCTAGACCAACAAATACCTTCACACTAGCAATAACATCTGTTGACCCCATCCTGACTCTAGCTGAACCATTTGCCTGCCATGGAAACAGAATGTAATTTAAACTTTACATAACTTAATTTAAAAAACAGAGCATAAGTAAAACAAGACTAAATTTGCATTAACAAACACTAACCTGAGGAATGACTCCGGTTTCAACATAAATGGGTCTGTAAGTATATCTTTTGCGACCATCAGAACGAAGGTCTTGAGCAATGCCACCTTTAATGAACTCTTTTTCTCCCTCAGAAAGTCCCACCATGGCTTCACCTGTATCAAGATTGAATACAAATGCATCGATGATTAACCCAAAACGTTGATGCCCATAAAATAGAAATAGAAAAATAATCGTCAGCAAAAGTTAAGTTCACTTGGGCAATTTCACAAACATATGGCCGGCATTAAGCGCAACAAACGAAATTAAAGAGAAAATAATCAAATTTTGAAGAAGGAGAAGGCCATATACACTCACTTGCGAGATAAATTTGTTGTGTACTCGTGCTTCTTCACTGAATCAGTGGCTATTGGAGGATATTCGAGAAACAGGTAAGCCAAAAACAGCTTTTTGAAAGAACCAAAGAAGAAGTCTCAATTCGCGCTTTCAACCTTTGCACTAAAAGGAACACGTGTCTAGCCGCAAGCGAAATGATAAATTTATTTTATTAGACCCTACATTTAGTCAATACCACAAATAGATGTACTACTTTACAATAATGCTTTTAAAGGTCCACGCCGTCATATCCCTATTAGAATCCGTTTAATTTTAATTACAGATACACCCTGAAATCGTGGATTCGTTTTGCTCGCGTGTTTGTAAGCTTTAGGGGTATTACAGTCCAATCACTAATTTTTAACTAAATTTTTCACTGGATCTAACTCAAGGGACCACGCTTAGTGAAAAATATAATCTGTAATGTCTCTTGTAATTTCTCTGAACTTCCGGCAACATATGTTTACCCCACTTATTTTGTCTCGAGAACCAACACATTTTCACACAATTTTGTTTTGTTTTTTGTTTTTTTTTTTAAAAAAAAACCTAAAGTCTCGACATCTAACTGAGCTCGTTAGAGTTCAGGTTGGTGTAAGATTTTTTTTTTTTAACTTTTTTTTAATGTAGCGTTAACCTGTGTAAAAATTTCATTTCTTCTTCATTTAATAAGCATTTGGCCGCGTTCTTGTTTCTGAGGTTAGGTGATTTGGATCAATGGGTCGGTATCGGGCTGTTTCCCATGTTGCTGATGAGGATCACAGCCAAAGGTACGCAATACTCTTTTCATTTGTCAATTTGTTAATTTTTTTGTCGAAGTAATTTGCTGAGATTTCGAGCTAATTGGCATCCGAGAATCCCAAAAAAAGAAAAATTGCGATTTTGGGTTCTATTTTTTTTTTTTCGGTTTAGTGCATTCTTTAAATCATTTTGTAGATACAGTTGGAAGATATTATATGGGGTCTTAATTCCTTTTAATATCTTTTAACAATTTGAAAAGTTTAGAGTGTATGTGATATGCTTATGTGATATGTGATATGATCGAGGAACCTATAGCTTTATAAAACGTCAATTTTCTCTAGAAACATTCAATGGGTGTGAGTAGTAGATTTAACATTGTAGATGTCCTATTTCGGTCATATTAGCGATGAGCGATTTGTTGATAAATATGTAGATTTGATATTGGTTAAGCTTGTGAATACCCTTTTGTAGGATGTAGAAATTGTAATCCTAGGGTGCGCAGAAAGGATGATAAGTTTTGGCTTCTGAGAATATCTGTTGATATTTGATTCATAACTTCACATTCTTTTTGTGTGATACAGAAGTTTAGATTTGAGTAATGCTTTGCTGCTGTGGTTTTCAATCACAAATGAAAGATATAAAAACTTGTGCAATGTTGTATTAAAGTGCTAAATTGGGAGTAGATTAATTCATTGTTTTAGTTGTGATGTTTATCTTTGTGGCAGTCTTACAAATTCTATTTCTATTTTCAGTAGGTCCAAAAGGAAAAGGACCATATCCAGCTTAGAGAATGTAGAGACTGCATCAACAGGTACTCTGTCATCAGCATATAAATCATATGTTGAAATTATGCTTTCAGAATACTATGTGTTCCAAATTCTCGCATTTTACTTTTTGCAGTCTATTATCATTCTAATTGTATAGATTCAATAATTGTTTTTTTTATCCGTTATGCCATATTATATGCTCTGCCGCTGTAACTCAATTACTATGGAAGGATCAAAGTTAATAATATCGTCTATATAATAATGTTGTCTTCTTGAAGTTTTCAAATCATACTATATCCTATAGCTGAAAGAATCAACTTAGCTTTGAATCTATATTTTTTCCTGTTTTATTTTTCCTCCACTGACTGTTTCACTGATAATGTGTCATAGGTCAACCATTGAGTGAAGGACAAGGGGCATTATACCACTGTAATTATTGCAACAAAGATCTTTCTGGAATGGTTCGAATTAAGTGTGCTATGTGTTGGGATTTTGACCTTTGCGTCGAGTGCTTTTCTGTTGGAGCTCAAATCCATCCCCATGAAAGCAACCATCCATATAGGGTTATGGTTAGTTGCATTGTCGAAGTTTGTTATTTCTTCTATCATAAGCCCATTATGATGATCTGATCTAATCAGTGGTTATGGACTCCTATATTATAGTTTCTTGTTTGACGTTCCTGTTCAATTTCAATTCTATGTATTTTGGTTATATAATTTATCGGCAAAAATAATTGCTTGTTTGATATGTTTACATAATTGGTTTCCAACAGGATAATTTGTCTTTTCCACTTATTTGTCCAGACTGGAATGCAGATGAAGAGATTTTACTTCTTGAGGTATTTCTATTTATCCATAAATGAATTAAACTTTTCTGATTATTCACTTAATATTTGGAGTAAATCTGCTGATAGTCCTTGTGAATTTGCATGTCATCTTATTTGATGACTAGGGGTGATTGTGTCTTGTTTTTAGGGCATTGAGATGTATGGATTTGGAAATTGGGGTGAAGTTGCAGAACATGTTGGGACCAAGAGCAAGTCACAGTGTATTGACCATTATAATGCTATATACATGAATTCCCCATGCTTTCCTCTCCCGGTATGCAAGTATTACACTATAAATTTTGTCATACACACCTGCATACCATAACAGTATTGTACTAATATTCCTGATGAATTGTTGGCATAGGACTTGTCTCATGTAATGGGAAAGAGCAGGGAAGAGCTCCTTGCTATGGCCAAGGAGCATCAAGAAGTCAAGAAAGGTTAGTTCTCTATTGATTATGTTCTTACCTTGAGGATGGTAGGTGAATGTTTTAGATTATATTAAAATGAGAATGTACATGGAGATTAAATACCCAATATTTTGACTGCACCACTCGGGTAATTTTCTAGGTGGTTGATTTGCGTCGGATTTTATTACTTTTGGCAGTTTCAGTTTAAGAATAGCCTCGCATTCGCTTCTTGTGAATTGATCCGGATGCATAACTGTTTAAGTCCATCAGTAAATTCTTTCCTGTTTCTATGAATATGGTTTACTAGCTTTTAGTTTCATTTGTTGGCATGAATGCTCTGCATGGAGCCATAAGATGCATATTATATATGTTTGTGTGTGTGTGTGTGTGTATATAGAATGAGGATGCTGGATTTCACTTTTCTTTTGCCACAGAACTTCCTACAGTTGGTGAGCTGACGCAGAAAGAAGATGCTCCCTTCTCTACAAAAATGAAGTAAAAATACCTTCTCTGTTTTACAATTGATATGTATCCACATCCACTTTCTGTTTCTGTTGTCTTATTTTTTTGTACGTGCTTGATCAGGCCTGAGACAAGAAAAGAAGATACAACTCGTCAATCCTCATCTGGCTTAACTACTGGTATTACCATTATTGTTTATTAGAAAAATTTGTCTATTGAACTTTCTATTCATTTTTTATGGCTCAACATATGCAATTGATAAATTATATTCACTGACATGTTTTCCACTATTTTAGTTGAGGCAAACTCCATTGATCCAAGCAGTGGCAATGCATTTTCTTGTAAGAAGGCCTCAAACATGAAACAAGTAAAGGAGAATGTTAAAGTGGAAGGTATGCTCTCATAATTTATATCTGTGTTTACAGTGTGACACTTTGTCGGGTACCTTTGAGTTCACTGTAACCATCTTAAATCTTATGTGCGACTGGCTTCAGTCATGGGAAGCATTGCTTACCTAGTTAGGCAGAGCTAGGCTGAATCTAGAATTTGCCCTGCCACAAAATCTGTTTTCAAGGCACATTAACATGCGCAGCATACACGATGACAATGCCTTTTATATTTTACTTAACATGGGATTCTGTTGGAAGCTAGGCCGCAAGGACTGAATAGATACTATGTTTAGTCATCATACTGAATCGGTGAAGATACTATATTTCTTATTCAGGGTAAGTGCCTGATGATTTTCTATTCTGTAGTGCTTGCAGAACCTCAGTCAGACAGGAGCATTGGGGAGAAAAAACTTAGGACTTCAGGGGATGAGAGGCCTTCTATGAAGGAGTTGAGTGGCTATAACTTCAAGAGACAAGAATTTGAGATTGAATACGATAATGATGCAGAGCATTTACTGGCAGATATGGAATTTAATAAAAATGATACTGATGCTGAGCGTGAATTGAAGCTGAGAGTACTGCGTATTTACGGAAAAAGGTACCTATGTTCTCACATGAATGTGCATGTTTTAGGAATAAGATACTGTGTCCAAGGCTTATGGACAGGTCTATTACTCTACCTTGAGAATTTCAGAGATAGAACAGTTGAGGAAATGTGAAAATTTGCATTTAGGTTCATTGGAAATGTACATCCTGGAATATAATGATGCACTGACTTGTGGATGGAAATCCATGCAGATGTTTGACACTCTAGTTGTATTTGGATGGAAGTCAAAATGAATAGTGGAATCAAGTCACTAACTATTCATTTAAAAAGCATTATTTTATCGCTGTCATGGATTAAATTTCTGAGACCTACTTAGCTATATGCGGATATTTCGTTTATGTGAACTCAAAGAACAGGATCAGATACAGTTGAAGAGTAAGGCATCAAGGCAAGGGTGTGCTCATTTTTTCTCGGCCACATGTATATCTATGCTGTGTTATATTTTAAGTTTCATACTTCATACTCTCTCAAACTGTTAGTCCTATAGATGTGCTTACTATACAATAGTTTTTAAGAATTCTCTTCTATTCATTTATGGTAGCTTGCAGTCATAGAACTTTTCTAGCGCATTATGACAAGTATGCAATAACATAACCGAACTACTCCTTACCTTTTTTTCTATGATAATAATAATATAATATGATATTCAATACTGTTCTCTTTGTCCATAACTGTAATGCATTTGGGACTTCTGACATGACAGGCTTGATGAGAGGAAACGCAGGAAGGACTTCATAGTAGAAAGAAATTTGCTATACCCTGACCCATTTGAGAGGAATCTCTCACCCGAAGAGAGGGAAATATATCAGCGATACAAGGTCTTCATGCGGTTCCACTCAAAAGAAGATCATGAGGAGTTGCTTAAGAGTGTTATTGAGGAACATCGGATTGTCAAAAGAATACAAGAACTTCAGGTTTGTTTGTACATCATATTTACCGTGTAAGGGTGATGATAGGCTTAGAAAAACCTCTTCGTGCTAGTATAGCTGATCGTCTGTACAAAATTAATGTCAGTTGCTATAGCTTAGTACAAGGATCTAAAGTTGAATAGAAAATGGTAATCATTAATGTTGACTATTGAGATATCTTTATTTGATATCAAGTAGGACACAGATCAATATGTCTATATCTTTGATTATAGCCATTGTTCTATTGGTTTTAATGGAAAAGCAATTTGCAACCCCAGTTCTTGTGTTTGACATTAAGCCTTTTATTTTAAGCTCTAAATCTTTCCCTGATTTTCATTTCACTAAAATACACATCTGCCAGCCTATACAAGTAGAATAATTATCCACTCAGTGAGCTAAGGTCCTTGATATTTGCAATAATATAATATGCAGGAAGCACAAGCTGCTGGTTGTCGTACGTCCTCTGAGGCGCATAGATTTCTAGAACAGAAGAGGAAGAGGGAAGCCGAAGAAAATGCCCAGAGAGTGAAGGAAAGTGGCCAGGCAGGTGCAAGTGGTAAGGTGTTGCAGAGGCCAAATAGTCTCAAGGGTGAAGTTGAGGTCAGCCCCCGTGGAGTTGTGAGGGGTTCCACCAGTTTACATCCATTTGGCAATGATTCATCCTCAACTATCGCTAGCTCCCTGGAAGACTGGGACATCACTGGGTTTGTGGGTGCCGATCTACTTTCTGAAACCGTGAGGACTCTGTTCCTTGTGTCTTATTTCTTCACGGTCAAATAGTCAGTCAGTGAAATGCCCAGCAACATGCAGGACATCACACATTGTTTCTTAAAATATAATCGGTGTATAATAGGTTCAGTGGATCAACTCCTGTGGAATCAGGTTTGTTCCGTGTGTTTTACAGAGCATAAAATTTTGACTTAAGGATCTATTGATGTTCTATGCAGGAGAAACGACTCTGCGGTGAGATTAAGATACTACCGGCACACTATCTCAAAATGTTGGAGATCTTATCGGTAGAGATATACAAGGGCAACGTTAGCAAGAAATCGGATGCTCATAACCTCTTCAAGGTTGAACCAAGTAAAGTTGATAGAGTATATGATATGCTGGTGAGAAAGGGAATTGCTCAAGCATGATCAGACGCATCCTAATCCCATCTCCATTTCATTTTTAAAAATTGTAAAATTGTATGTACACCAAACTTTGTACAGTTTTTTTTCTTTTTTTTTTTTTGGTTTTTTCGTTTTCGGGTTCTGAAGAGACAGATAAAATCTGGTCACAGTCATAGATTCAAAGCAGTTTGTGATAATTTATTAGTCACTTCAGCGACCTTTATTCGAAGAATCAAAATTAAGATTCTCTTTCTTAGCAAATTTTTGCAGGTGCCGCAGGCTTATGGCCTTGGTGCCCAAGTCCCCTTTACAGCTAAAACGTATAAAGTGCACATTTCTACTATAACAATCTCTCCCCATATTTAATTACACCGGGACATGTACAGCTTGCGTAAGAGATTAACAACAACTTTTATCAGGGCATGACGTAGTAAATAGTTACCGAGCTATTTCAGTCTCTTGATATTCTAACCACTTGCTAAATAGTCAAGGTTCATTGCCAACAAAGCAAATTTTTTTCGGTTTTTAAGGTCCAAATTCTTTTCTTGCTTTAGAGGGGAAGCTTGAGAAATGCATTCAACTTTTTTTTCAACTTAAAAAAAAAAAAAAAAAAAAAAAAAGAGAGAGAGAGAAGAGAATACACGTACATGCATTTTAATTGAAAAGTCCCACCATACCCACCACAGAACCGACCAACCACAAAACGGTTAGGCATTTGCGCACATTGAAAGAAAGAAAAGCACAGCCCAAAGGATAAGAGAATCGATCTACGGAAGCTTTTGGTCAAACGAGAAGTTATATATAATACTTAGGGCACAGGCAAGTGGGGAAATGTACAAAAACAAAAACAATAACAGAGAAAGAGAACTACTGCCAAAGTGGGGCATTGAGTTCAGTTGAGTTCAGATGTCGGTTCCCATTGAATGTTAAAGTCAAATTAATATTTTAATAGCAACAAGTTTCAGTTCCCTAGAGAGTCAAAGTCAAAGTTACTTCACATTCACAATTGACAATTCCAAACCTAAGAAATCCCCAAAACAGCGTGTGTCTCTACTCTACCGCACACGCGAGGCCCCCAAAAATCTGATTCATTTTCAAGTACGCACTTGACACATCTCTTTCTCTTGTCCCCATTTGCCCGTTTCGCACTAATCTACTACGCACCAAAATCCCACAAATGTATACTCGTCTCGCATGATGCTGCCACGTGTCTGTCATCACCCACGAACGCCATCACCTCCTCTCCTATTCTTTCCCTAAAACTATACATGTACACCCCTCCCTCCACTTCCCATACCCTTATCACTCCCCCAACGCACATCAGCGCGTACCCTTGATTCATGCAACCCATTACGTTCACATTGTTGTCAGCTCTCACACTAAACCTACACATCTCCTCAAACGTGTCCACCCGGTGCACGATAGCCAGCCTGCGGTTTTGATTTTCCAATTCCTGATTCTCTACTACAACGTACGCCTCGTTGTTAACATCAACCGAGGTCACATATATCCCTCTCCTGTACTCTTGCTCACCCAATACCACCCCTTGGTTTCTTAAATCGAATGTTATGACACGTGAGCTCGTGCACGCCACGGCTGACTCTTGACTCGTTACCCTAACTCGCCCCACGAACTCGGTGAACTCGGTCAACATTCGCCATCCCATCACTGTGTTATGGTCCGTCAACGACCCCCCAACGAACGTCAACTCTTCCGTTTGACCGTCCCAGATGTGAAATGCCCGCCCCGCTAGCCCCGCGTAGAGGCCTACCCAGTACCGTGAGCAGCCAGTAAAGTCGATCAAAACGCCGTCGTGCATCACGCTGCCCAAGTGGGCCCTACGAGTTTGATTCGCCACGTCATCAATGACGGCCACGTGGATGTCTCCATCCAACGTGGCGAAAACGAGTTGGGAGTCTGTTATTATTATGCCCGACACTGCACGTGAGAACTGGCCGAGGCGGTCGCGGTGCTGGGGCCGGAAGGTCCTGACGTGGAGGCGGCTGGTGAGGTCGAAGAGGCGGACGGCGCCGTCGGCGAAGCCGCAGGCGAGGTAGAGGTCGGAGAGAGTGAGGCAGCGACACGTCAGACCGTCGGGGTTGTCCACGTCAGAGGGGTCGAAATAGAGATTGAAGTGGGTGTATCTACGCGTTCGGAAATTCTGGGCCGTTTGGTGTCGATAGATGTATTCGTCTCGCCACGTGGTGTGCAGGAGGTTAGTCCGGCCCCAAATGCGTCGAGTGAGACGGTGCCAGAGAAGATCAGAGCGTGAGACTGCTCGCCACGTGGAACAGACCTGCATGCACATAAAACGCCACATAAACACCCATTACGAAGTTCATGCATGCACGTAACCGTGGAATTCGAGAAGTAGTAATGTTTTTTTTTTTTGTGTAATGACTTCTGAGTCCCTATTATTACATACATGATTTCTCATATAAGGGCATAGTTAATCCATATAATCAGATAGGTCCCTAAACTTGGTCTTCAATCTTGAAATCGCGGGGTTGGTAAAAAAAAAAAATATGCAAATATTATATGGGTACCGACTATTTGGCACAATAAGCATAGTGAACAATTTTTTTATCACTGCAATATTACATTTACTAAATGGAGACCGACGTAAAAGCATTAAGGGAAGAAAGCAAATGTATGCCATGGCCCATGAATCTAAAGATCTATAACAATAGTCCATGCGAGTAAAGGCTCTTAAAAAATAAAATTAAATTAAATGTTTGAAAAGTTCAGAACTTGAAGGTAGAGCCTGGAGCCATTGCCAGGCAGGCAGAGAGACTAGGGACTAGAGAGCAGATTAGAGTTAGTAGGTGTGTAAGACAAGACACGACTGAGAAAAGAGAAAAGAGAAAAGAGAAAGATGTGTTTGGTTTTGGATGTCGTCAGACGAAAGAGCTCGGTTGAGTCAGTCAGTCAGAAAGGAAATAAAGAAGAAGACAGATGATATGATGATATTGATACGTCGAAGTAGACGGTATTGATACAGACTTGTCTCTGTCTTGTAGCAAATATAGACTCGTTGTACTAGTACCAGTAGCAGTGACTTGGTGGGTACAAATTATTAAACACACCCCACCACACCCCACTCTCTCGTCATTAATTCATTTCATAAATCCTACTATCAGGGAGAAAGCTTATATATAGCTTGGGACTGTGACAGCTCCTTCATTTGTTTTTGTTCATCAATTCATGTTATTAAAAAGATTCATATAAAGGTACACATTCAAGTACAAAGAAAATGTGTTGTGATGAAACTTGAAAGTGGCGAGGAGATTTGTTTCATCTGTTTGATGAGAGGAATCTAAAAAATGAGGACAAAAAGATTATATAGCTTATTAGCTGTGGTCCATGCTCTCTGGAGTTGTTATCATGGAAAGCTAAAGCTTATTATATATATAGAACATAGGATACATACAACATGCAAGCGTGGTTTTTTTTTTTTTTAATCTCTCTCTCTTTCATTTCCAAGAAAGGCTTGGCAAAGGTCTGTCTCGTTAAAAGCAAAGAATCTATCACCCAACTTGCCTTTTTTCTGCCTTTCTTTGACTCTCATTTCTTATAGCTTCCACTTCCAACATCCCTCATTCCCTCGGCTTTGCTTTCGCCCTGTATTTGCTTCCCCGCACCCACCCATACCCTGAGGCCCTTGCCATGTTGGTTTTTGTTTTTCTAAAATATTTTATTACAAGAATATGCAATGAACAAACTAAAAGAGAACAAAACAGCAGTCACCAAAGAGTGCTGGTTCTGGCCTCCGGCTTTAATTATGCAATCAGAATTGAGAAGATTAGAAGACATTATCTCTGAAGTGACAAGGGAGACATGACCTTACTGTGCCAGCATTGGGCTCCATATGCTTTTTGGCTGCGCACATGCTGGCTTTTGACTCGGATGCATGAAGAGAAGAATTGGGATCTAAAGAAAGCTAGGTGGGTTTTTAATATGTTAAAAATGCAAGGTTTGCAAAAGTAGTACTGTGTTTTATGCCTCATGCCTATTGGTAGCAATTAACCAGAAACATAAATACTATTAATCCATTTCATCCAAAGAAGAATTCTAAAATTAGAGGCATCATTTATTGCATGACAAAGAAGTATGAAGCAATGCAGGCTTGTACTTTTAAAGAGCACCCTGACCTAATCTATAGAACAGATGATAAAAGGCAAAAGTTCCTACGTCTATTTATGGTTAACATATATAGAAAAGTTATAGGCTAACAAGAACTGAGTCTGAATGTTTCCTTCAATTATGCTGTATCCTACATACTTGCTTGCCAAAAGAGCTCAAATAAAGTAGGTTTCAAGGTCTCACTATCTGCATTTTAGCGTAAAAAAAGCATTCAAATGGATTATATCTAGCTAGATTGCTAGGAAAGTTCAGTCAAAAAGTTGTGGGATTTCTATTTTTTAAAGCTTGAAAAAAGATCATGCCAAGAAAGGGAAAATTTTCAAAAAATAATAGTAAAAAGAAATTTAAATACAAAAAAGAGCCCCTTTCTTCAAGATATCAAAAGGGGTCCAAAAATAGACATTTCTAAAGTAATAAAAAGGAGATTCAAGGAACTAACATAGCCCAAATGAAAACTACTCAAACCTGAAAGGGACATAAATTTTGTTAGAAATGGACCCATTTATCAAAAAGCAGTGAGGCCTTTGCAAGGAACAAAATTTTCTCCTCGGATACTTATGTAGATCCAAAATACTATACAGATATAAGAAACCACCATCCGTTAGAACCCTTTTTCAGTGACTTGAATTTTGTCAAATAGAGGAAAAAACAAAAAAAACGAAAAATAAAATAAAACCAATATGTAAATTTTGGAATTTATTATTTTTCAGTACACTGCAAAGTCCAAAACAACTTGTTGACTAAAGCAAGATTTAATTTATCCATTTCTTTGAATAATATCTTTCTAATTTCATTAACAAAATCATCAAAATCATCGCTAATATAACCTTATTTCAAGGCAACAAGCAAATTAAAGCTTTAACCATCAAAAAACCTCACTAGGGCAAGAACATATAACATAACATACCTGAAACACATTGGCCAGGGCAGCGGCGGCAGCAAGGCGGCCGAGAGAGCGAGAAGCCTCAATGGCGACTTGGGCAGCAAGGGCCTCAACGAAAGGCTCAGGCCACACTTCATTAATGGCACGTCGCCTTTGCCTTGAAGATGATGGCCCCTCAAAATCACCTCCTCTTCTTGCACCATACCGACCTCCAACGCCCCCATTGCCATTGCCATTGCCATTGCCATCTTCTGAAGATGTTGAAGAAGATGAAGAAGATGACATGAGTTATAAAAGGAAGAAGAGAAATGGGGGGCTGCAAAGAAACAAGGACAAAAAGTTGTAGATAAAGACACCAAACGAGGGACCCAAAAGATGTGTCTCTGGGTTTCTTGGAGATATATATCGACAATGAAAAACTTTAATTAATGTGTTACGATAATTATATTATTCATTTATTTTTTCGTTATAGAGTTTTTTTTTTTTTACTTTTTTTTTTTTTTTTGTTCTCTTCAAGGGAGGGTTCTGTTTTTCTTTATTTTTATTTTTTCCCGCCCTGCAAAGACGGCGGGGGAAGTTAGTTTCAGGTTCCATGTGGAGAACTGCTGAGTTTTTCGTTTGGCCATAGTGTTTTCTCAGGTTCTTTTGAAATAACAAGTTTCTCTCTCCCTGCTCCAACTTTCACTCTTCTAATATCTTCTTGATTATATTTTGAAAGAAATATTGAAGACAAGATTCAAGAATAATGCTTAAAGAAAAAGGCATTAAAAGTTGTTTATCGCTTTTGTGGGTTATTATTATTATATTGTGAATGCAATGCATATTTAAACATTCAGTGAGGTCAGATGGTAGCTCGGTTTAAACGGTAACAAATTTTTTCATTTTATTTATTTGCAATTAAATTTATCTATGTAACAGGCCACGTGTCAGGATTTTATTGACCGGATTGTGAGACATCATCTAATGGAATTGTGACACTTGGCCCTTAAGGTAGTATTGACATATGGGGATGTGATCACACCTCACTAAACGTACATGCAGCAAATTGAGCTCTAACAAGAGTGCTCCTTTATAAAATCCTCCATCTTCGTTTAGGCTCTCTTAACTTATGCAGTAATAGATGATTTTAATCATTGGGTGTGTTTAAATTATATATATATATATATATATATATTAAACGATAAAGTCAATCCTTCAGTGATAGAAGATAGTTTTCTAATATGAATGTTCCAAATTTTACTGCACAAATTTTGGTGTCAATTCATGAAGAAAGTTTTAGGTGTAAGACAACATTATGGTAGTGTGTAATATGATGATAGTATAATGATGTGATGGTCATGTAATTCCATCTCGCATAAACAAGTTTTTAACACCCGCAATTTGCAAAAGCCAATGATATGATGCTTTTTGATTTGCTCTAAATTCGGTATCTTAATGTTGCAGGAAAATATTGGCAGTTTGAGATTTTGTTCTCATGGTAATGGACCAGAAGATGTTGAATAAAACAAGCGTGAATGTGGTGTCCCTCAATGTTTTGTGCGCAAAAGAGAGTGCATATCATTTGTGATGATTGTTGACGATGCTCAATTAATTTGTTGTTTCAAATCTAAATATAGAAAAAGTAATGCTGGTTTTGAATTAGATCAACAATAATATTTAAAATACCAAGAAAGCCCAATCCTGCGGAGGAAATCAAGTGCACCTCTAATGATTTGCCACTTTCACGACCAAAGCTAAAGAGAGCCACACATTAGCTTCTCATTTAAGATAAAATTTCGGTATGCAATCGGATAATCGCCATTTACAATTAATTTATATAATTTTTACTTACTTGGTCGGCGACCTACTTGGGAAAGGGGCTCAGTCAAAGAAAGTTCGGTAATCTTTTTGCCCTTTTTAGATAAATAATTCATAATTTTCTTTTGAACATTCAAATTCAATCGACCTCCTAACCTGCATAATCGTATTATATTACTAAAATTATTTTTGAATAAGATTTTTTTAATTAATTTATATACTCAAAACACTTCAATCTATTTTTAAAAATCAAGAAGAATTCTCCTTTTTTTTTTTTCCTCCCTCATCAGAGAAGACTTGAGGTCTACTACTAAATTTATTGATCAGGATATGTACTTTATTTATTTATTTATTTATGTAATAAAAAACACATGTGAATGTATCTGAAAGCAGGTAAAAAAGATGACTCTGAATCTGACTAGTGTGGCATGCTCTTGTCTAATCAGCAATCCTCAAAAATATATATATAATAGTAGGAGTGGAATAAATATTGGCTTGATTTGTTTTGTTTGTAGTGGGTGTGAAATGTGAAATGTGTTAACAAGAAAGGGATACAAATCTTCACTTTTGAAAGTACAAGTACAACTTCCCAGTTCCATCCAAACACTGTATAGTCTGCTACAACCATGACAATTTTCACAGCTTTTTTGGGTCCCACCACCACCTAAAGCTTGAAAGCTGCATCAAGTAATAAATAAAATTCAGCCACACAATTGTTCTTTTCATGCTTCTATAGTTAAATTAAGAGTAAATTTTTAATTTATAATGGGTCCGGCTACCGTGCGGCTGTTGCACGGTATCCCCTATTTTGTCTTCTTGTGCTGTCACCGTTAGATTTAATGTAAGAGTAGATTCAACAGTGGGACGCCACAGTTCGATAATTCAGATTGTTTCAAATTTATAAATAATTAAAACAATTAAAAAATAAGAAGGCTGTCTCGAGTTAAAATATTCAACATAAAACTAAACATCAATATTTAACTCTCTATATTTTTTAATTTAAGGAGTGAGATAAGTGATGACTTGACATTAAAATTTAATTAATAAATTAGTTTAAAAAATAAAATCAACATGACATTACTAAAATAAAATATTAAATAAATAATTATAAAAACTATGTATTTTATCTTATTTCCTTACACTTTGGTCGCCACTTTAAAATATATGCAGACTGGACTTAAAATAAAAAATAACTACAATACAATTTAATTTCAAAGTTATTAGTTATTCAAAAATAACAAAACTTAAACTTTATCTATAGATGTAAACCAATATGGCATCAACTACTTATAGTTGATAGATTTCATTTGGTATTTTAATTTATTCAATTGCCATGGCCTCACAATTACCATCCGAATATTCAAATTAAATTATTACATTTTGTTTTAGTAGTGATGTGAAAAATAATTGAGATAATTGATTAGGTGATGATGTTTTAACTTGAAAGGAGTTGCTGACTAATGATTGATTAATTATCTGAGTAGATAATAAGGGAATAGAATATCTTAATATCGAGGAGAGGAAAAGAGAATGAAAAATAAATTATTATAAACTTACAAATAAATTACAAATAAAAAAGAAAGTAGGGGGTCCAATGATAAAAGACAAATCCATGGTACCGTGCAACGGTTGCACCACAGTTTTGTCCTTCATTTATCCTCTAAAATTTTAAAAATACTAATTTATTCTTATTTTTAAAAAAAAAGTAAATAAAGGTATTAATGACTCTTTTATCTTCTTAATAATAATTAAAAATAAATTAATGCTTTTAAAAACTTTCAAAATAAACCAAAAATTATCCTTCTGATGGAGATAAATCAAAATTTGTCCTTAAATTAATTAGCCCCGTTTCTCTGTTGAGATTTGAGCAGTAACATGTCGATGTTTGATATTGTATACTGGTAATTTAATTTCACATTCTATGTTACCAGTACCTTTGTGATCAATGCATGCATTTATTTAGATACAAACAAATAGTCACTTCTATTACGCAGGTTTTTATTGCATTGCTATTATTATTCCATTCCATGCATGGTTATTTTATTGTGAGGTTTGCATTTTGATTTGTTTATTTTTTTATGGAGATAAAACTCATTACGTCCCCCTATTTTGATTTTTTTTTCCTCTAATAAAATCTTTCTGCTTACCGCTGAGACTTACCTAAAATAAAAATAATTTAATGGTCACTTCTTAATGTAAAAGTTACGTAAATTATAAAATTAAAATATTATGCTATACAATAGTGTTTAGTTGCAAAAAGGCAACATATATAGTGGTCGAATTTCACATTCTATGTTACCAGTGGAGAAGGCCATAATGAAGAAATTATAAAATTAAAATATTATGCTATACAATAGTGTGAAATTCATAATGAAGAAATTATGAATTCTTTTTTTTGGAGGGGGGGGGTTGTGTGTGTAGAGAGAGAGAGTAATTTTACAACGAATCTCTTACTTGTCAAACTAAAATTAAATACAAATTTTAATACACTACAAAACATAATACACCGAATTTAATTGCGTTTGTTTTTATTTTTTATTTTTTTAACCTTGCCTCTAAAGGGTAAAAAATCAATTACTATCGAGTAAAGGTTTCATTACTTTAATACGATAAAGGATAAGTTAAAAAATAGAAAAACATAAATTTTAGTATACCGTAGGATAAAATATATTGTATTAGAGTATATTTTTTTATTTATTTTTAACTTATCTCTTACTAAATAATGATTATAGAGTTAGGATCATATAAGGGATTTTGCAATCTAGTTAAAGTGTGGGACTCTATTTGGGCTATTGGATTTGAATCTAATAACCTATTATTTTTTATTTTAAAATTTGCCCATGGTAAGGGAGTTTATAGTATCCCTTAACAGAACCTAAATATATATGTTTATGTGTATATATAGAGTTTTTCTCTAATGAGGATATTCTCATTTTAACAAAGTAAGGATGTTGCCAATAAATAAAAAAATACAGATTTTAATGCATTAACAAATAAATAAATACAATCTCTAATGTATTAAATCTATTTTTTTGGTAATTTAGTGGCATCCTCACGAAGATAAGTTTTCTCAACTTAATTATACCTTTAATTTTTTCTCTTATACAAAAAGGTCATCACTTAAAGGTAAGACGGATGGGAGAAATCTATAGTGGAGAAATGATACAATATCCTACAAATCTTTTAATTACTGACTATATTAAAATCAATGATAAGTTAAAAGATAAAAAATCAAGGACTCAACGCAATATATTTTATTTTGTAGTATATTAAAATTTATATTTTTTTATTTTTTAAATTATCTTTAACTCTAATATAGTTAATGATCTCCTATCGAAAATTTGTTATATTAATAAAATAATGTTTCAACAAGAGATCTCATATTTTATTAAAGTAAATGATTTCTTAAAAGACAACAAAAACACATAGTTTAAAACATATTGCATTGAAAATGTGTTGGGTGAGGGTGCTAAAATTCAGATTTTCTTGCAGATATAGCTAAAGGACAAGACAACCAAATGTCTCAATGAATTACTTTTTATCTTTTAGTATCCGAAAATATGTGTGTGTTTTTTTTTTTATTTTTTTGGTCTTTTAACTGCATCCGCACTTAAGAAGATCTGAGATCCCTGTTCGAGCATTATTCACCTCCCCCATTCGAACATTACTCTCCCTACCATCATCTGTACCATCGATCCATTCCATCATTTCGTATTGTGCTGTGCCATGCCAAATACAAATATAAAATCTATGTAAAAATGGGTAAAATATCAAAAAGAAAAAAAAAACAATCTTATAAGTTCCCCCCTGCATGTGCAGTGTGAAATATGAGTTTACAAAATGCCAAGTTATGGTACCTAAAATTCAACCGCGTAGCATCATGCAGCAGTAACCTTGCAAAACAACTAAAAAAAAAAATCTGTTCAAAAAATTAAAATAAATTACATAATATGACTTGTATAAGATACAAAGTGGATAACCTTTTCTTTATATGATTATCTTAAGCAGCATCACAGGCGATTGTGCTCTCTTCTGGACTTTTTTTTTTGGGGATCGCCAACTTTTGGGCCAGCATGCTGTATTTTGCAGGCTTTTGTTAATTCACAAGATTCTTAAGTTCAAGCCTGCTCTAATTCCATGCTTTTAGAAAACTGCTTACCTGAAAAGTTTGAGCTTGATTGCAAGAGTTCAATCAATTGTTTTTAAGCCTTAACAAGCGGAATGGGCTCGTAGCCCATTCGCACAGCGCATGGACTCAAGGCTTGAGTGCATGAGTTTGAGTCCCCTTCTAAGAAAATTGAGTAGGGGGTAGAATTGTCTCTTCATAAATTAAAATAGAATAAATATTTCTCCAATATTATATGAGGATAGAAATTCGAGCTGTGTCAAAATAAAATGATAAGAATAGCTTCAATAAAATTCTGATTGTAAATATAATTGTGGTATGTGAGGTTAGAAATTCGAGCTATGCTAAAATAAAATTATAAAAATAGTCTCGAAAGAATTATGAAATTGCTTAACATGAGATTCTTTACTATTGAATAAAGGTTACCATGCATACTTCTCTTGGATAGTTATGCTTCCGCCGTCATTTTCTCATTGCTTAGGACTAAAGCATTAAAATTAAACCCTTTTGAATTCTTAAGGATATTTTGTTTTTGAAGTAATATATTGAAATTGATGTCGATGTGAGACATGGATAGATTATATTTATAGTTTGAAAGAAAATGAGATATATGTTGAACAAACCGCTTTGCATTTTATTATTCAGAAAATATTCTATCTTATAATGCTTTTTTTTTTTAAGTTATTTTAAGTGGTAGGGACTAGCTAGACAAATGAAATTAATTTTTCAATTTCTACAGCTCTTTTAGAGTTTGAACTTAGTTAAATAAATTTATTGAAAAATTAGTCGATTGGACCTTTGGAATAAACAAACATATCGCTGCCTATAAGAAACTTCAATAATAAACTTATTATTCTCTTAATTAGATGCATAAATATATAAAATGGTGGTCTACGTATGATTAACATTTATGTTGTAATTATTATTATTATTTTTAACTACCACAAAAAGTAAAGGCAACTCAGAGTACGAGATAATACTAATTTTATGAGAAATCAATGACATCCGCCAATTAGCCTCCACAAAAGTCAACAAAATTTAATGAATAATCTAACCCAATTTCAACAGTTATAAATAAAGATAGCTCGACATATAAACAAGCAAACTAATAATTAATTTACTCGGTAGAAAATCATACAACAATTACACATTCCATGAACAGACGCATAAATCACTCACATCGCACCTAACAAGGAAGTCAAAATGAAGTTATGAGTTCTTGGAATGTGTTCATGGCACTTACAGGCAACCCCAGAACCAAAACGATGCCGTTCTTGTCTTTCCCCTCGGGAATAAACAAACCCACTTCTTTAGGAATCCGAATACTCCCAAACTGCGTTGGCTCTCCCCATCCAAAATCTGCAGTATTGAAAGTAATTCTCGTCCACGACGTGATTATAAGTGTTGCAGTAAAAGAAGGTGGCCTTGCGTTCGCATCAAAGCTCTCAATAAACCCCATAATATAATCCTCATTAACCATTTGAATCGCATTTTGCACCAGTTTCACTGCAAATGAAAATGGCTTCTGTACCAACTCTTCCGCAGTGCAAAGACATTGAGTTACTAAAACCCCGTTGCCGAAAAACCCTTTTGGCAGTGGATTAGTGTTAAGCTTTGATCTTATATCTACTGCAAAAACAAGCCTGGTTTGTTGCTGGGGTTTCATTTTTAAAGCCTGGCTTCGGGCTCGCCATAACAAAGCTGCCAGCACTGTGAAGCTTGAGCAATAAGTTAGCTCTCCATTCTCCATTGCTTTCTTCTTTAAGCCTGCCAAGTTGTCTTGGTCAAATTTGAATGATTTATAGATCATTTTTTGTTCTTGGTATAAAGTCTCAATCTTTGAGATGTCACTGATATCAACGATGGTTAATTTTTCTGAGTCATTTTTGCCAACCACGGGCCTTTTGGACATCAATATAGATCTATCAAGAAATGGGGGCATACTTAGTGTTACGCCCCTGGCTGTTTCAGCCCATGAATTCACAAACTCCATTGCTGATGTCCCATCAACCATGCAGTGATTTATTGCCATACCCAAGACTAAACCTCCACATTTGAATCTTGTTACCTACAATTAAACTCACAGAAAAAAAAATGAAGCTTTTGTATCAGTATATGTTAGATGAAATGAATTTAGTTAGAATTCCTGAAAAATCTTAAAAGCCGTTGACTATTTGAAAAGAGAACTTGAACTAAAAAAATTTTTTGTACCTGTGCAGTCATAAGAGGCATTTCTAGTACATTTTCAACTCCTGGAACATCATAAACAAGATTCTGTAACATTACGGTATCAGGAACAGTGATGTCACCAAGCGTTTCGATCTCACAATCTGCAACTGCCTCAACAAATGGCACCCCGTTGATACTATTATTGCACTCAACAAAAAAATTTCCACTAGAGCTTCTTCTTAATCTCCCCGCAAGGGGATAATAATGGACTAAAACTTTAGCCAAGGCTTGTTTAATCAAATCGCGAGCTTCTTCGCCACTTTTCTTGCCGCCTAGCTTGTAAATGTAAACTGTTTTCATCATGTCGATGACGGCGTGATCCAAGTTTGACAAGAAATAAGGCTCGTTACAAGTTTCCGTTTCAGGTTGAATGAAAACTGGTTCAGTCATTTGTACCGAAATAGGAGTACCACCATTTTCCTGGGATTCTTCCATTGGAAACATTTATTGGCACCTGCAAATATTAAGCTCAAATTAATGTCTCGTCACATGAAATTTGCATGAAAGTATAAGATTGTAAGTATCATAAATTTATCATAAGTATGAGTCGGTATGATTTGTGTGAGTGTAAAGACTTACCTTGAAATCTTTTGAGTAAAGAAATTGGAACTCGGCTTTAATTTGTTTATATATGCAATAAGCAGGTGCGAGTCATATCGTTATTAACTATTTCTGGCATCAGCTCTGACCTAAAGCCCACGTCAATTATCGAAGTACTGAGTACGTGAGAAGATTTGAGTACGTGATAAGATTAGTAAGTATGGTTTTTTGAATAAATTATTTGAGATGTACAGCACTACTCTTAGAAAAGAAACTCACACAAGCAGCTGCAAATTAAGTAAAAATAAAATTTTTTTCTTTTTGTGTGATTAAAATAGGATGTGTATTACGAATAAATAATAAGAAAAATAAACTCAAAGTGAGAAAAACTACATGACTGTAATCTAATATAATCTTCCACTATATTTTAGGATTACAATACAAATTCTTCTCTAAATAATTCTAGAGGTTAACAACACAAGAATCTCAATATCATTGGCTTATAGTAACAACTTAATACTATCTCTTTAACATGTGGGTATCTCAAAAATAGCTAAAGAGATGATAAAATAAAAATCAAGACCAGTAAGATTATATAGGGTGATGGCAAAAACTTATTTTTAAAATTTAAGAAAAAACAAAGTTAATTTCATCTTCCAATCATCTAATTAAATATTAAAATTACTATTTTTAAATTAAAAATCTCTACTGTCTTTTCTCTCTATGCGGCTTCTTTTTCACGCACAAAAGTGACTAGGGCAACGGGTTGCACTTGTTTTTATAGGCAAATTTCATAAAAAATTTCATCCAAGTACAAAGCTTAATATTAATTGCATAAAAGCAAATATTTTTAGATTTTAGACTTTTGGGCCCCTAAATGATATTGACCCAACAAATCTCCCTCTCCAGATCATATGGGGGTTACCACTAAGTCAGCTTTCTGCATACAACTTTTCAGCTTTTCCTTGGGCAATGACTTTATCATTATATCTGACCGATTCTCTGTTGTGTGAATCTCATCAAGCTGTAACTCTTTTTTTGCTAAGTGAATAGCACTCTGACTGTCACAATACACAACATAGCTATATTGCTTCACACCCAACTCTTGTAGGAAATTCTTCATCCATAAGGTTTTTTTGCAACCTTCAATAATTGCAATATACTTTGCTTCTGTGGTAGATAAAGCAACACACTATTGAAGTTTGGACTACCACAAGACTACTTCTCTTGCAAAGGTGAGCAAATATCATGATAGAAATTTTCTAAAATCAACATCTCTGCTATATCTGCATCTGTGTACACTTGTAACACAAGTTTATCACCATCAAAACATAAACATGCCTTGGACGTGCCTTTGAGATATCTGAGAATTCATTTTATTGATGTCCAGTGCTCTTTGCCTGGATTAAAAAGAAATCGACTGACTACACCAACTGCTTGAGCAATATTTGGCATTGTACGAACCATGGCATACATAAAACTGCCAATCACTGAAGCATAAGGAACTCCTCTCATCTCTTGTTTCTCTTTCTCACTTGTAGGATAATGCTTAGAGCTAAGTTTGAAATAGCCTGGAGGTGGAGAACAAATAGATTTTGCCTTACTCATGGTAAATCTTTGATCAACATATGCTTCTTGAGATAACCATAACTTCTCAGATTTTTTATCGCGGAAAATCTTCATGCCAAGAATCTATTTCGCCGGTCCTAAGTCTTTCATTGCAAAAGACTTGCTAAGTTCTCTCTTCAGATTATCAATTTTACTCGTATCTTGGCCAATAATCAGCATGTCATCTACATAAAGCAGAAGAATGATAAAATCATTATCGCCAAACTTCTTTATAAAAACACAATAGTCAAATGTAGTCTTGCTGAAACCATGATTCTCCATAAAGGAATCAACATCTTATACCACTGTCTTGGTGCCTATTTTAGCTCATACAAGCTTTTCTTCAACTTGCATATAAGTTCTTCTTTACCTTTGACATTGAACCCTTCAGGTTGCTCAATGTATATTTCCTTCTCTAAATCACCATGCAAGAAAGTTGTTTTTACGTCAAGCTGTTCAATCTCTAAATTCAAGCTAACCACTAATCCCAGAACAACTCAGATAGAAGATATCTTCACCACAAGAGAAAATATTTCTTCAAAATCAACACCTTTCTTCTTGCCGAAAGCCTTCACAACTAATCTAGCCTTGTACCGCTGTTGTGAGTTATTTTCAGTCTTCAACTTGTAAACCCATTTATTCTTTAATGCCCTCTTTCTTTTAGGAAGTTTTACTAAGTCATAAGTGTAGTTTTTATTCAAAGATTTCATCTTCTCTTATATGGTTTTAACCCACTTACTTTTATGCTGGTGAGACATAGCTTATTTAAAACATTCTGGCTTCCCTTCATCAGTAAGCATCACATACTCATGTGGAAGATATCTAGTGGAATGTTGCCGTTCTCTAATGGATCTTCTCAATTCTGGCTCAACTAATGGTGTAGGTGGCTCTGTAGGTGCTTGGTTAACTGGTTCTTCTAGACCATTATTATTATCCTCTCCAGCTCCCCTACGATTATCATGAACTACAGGTGGAGAAATTGAAGTTTGAATAATAGGAATCTCTAGAGATGACTGAGAATCATCACTCTTATCTGTATCACCAACTATTTGACTTTTAAGGAACACAACATCTCTATTTCTGATCAATTTCTTTCCCACTGAATCTCATAATCTGTATCTAAATTCTTCATGCCCATAACCTAAGAAAATGCATTCCTTGGCTTTATCATCAAGCTTCGATCTCTCATCTTTAGGGATGTGAACATATGCTCTGTAACCAAATACTCTCTAGTGTTTATAAAAAATATCTTTCTCAGTCCAAACTCTCTTAGGCATATCATCATTTAATGGATCCGGAAGAAAAAGGTTAATCAAGTCAACCGCAGTACACATAGCCTCTGCCCATAAAGATTTTAGAAGCTTGGCATCAGAAAACATACACCTGACCCTCTCTTCAATTATTCTATTCATCCTTTCTGCAACACTGTTCTACTGAGGAGTTTTTGGTACAGTCTTCTCAAGTCTTATTCCATGGGATCTACAATACTACTCAAATGGTCCTCTGTACTCACCATCATCGTCTGCCCTAACACATTTTCATTTTCTTCCTGTCCCTCTCTCAACATAAGCATAAAAGAACTTAAACATATCAAGTACATGATCTTTTGATTTCAAAGTAAAAGCCCACACTTTTCTAAAACATACATTAATAAAAATTATAAAATAAAGTGCACCTCCTATTGTTTTACTTTGCATAATGTAAATATCAGTTTAAATCAAATCAAGTATTTACGACTTTCTAGATGGAGAAAAGCTTTTAAAATCTACTGTATATGTCTTTCCAGCTAAGCAATGAACACAAATTTTGAGGGATATACCTGCAAAGCTGGGTAAAAATCTTTTTCTGGTAATAGTTTCTAACCCTTTCTTACCAATGTGACCAAACCTTTTATGCCATGCTCAATGTCAGAATCTTTTTTCTTGATCTTGGCTTCTATCACATAGAGAGTGGGAACCTTTGGTGAGCTTCAATTTTTCTTCACTAAATTGGTTAATATAACCATCATCATCAAGCTTACCTGTAGAGATTAAATTAGGGCGAATATTTGGTATATGTCTGATATCTTTAAGCAACAACTTACAACCAATGCTGATTTCTAAACAAATATCTCATATGCCAACAATCTTGGATGCCTCCTTATTTTCCATCTGAACATGACCATAATCACCATTTTTATAGTATGTGAAGTAATCACGATATGCAGTAACATGAAACAAAGCACCTGAATCAATCACCTAATCACTGGTATGGCAAGTGAGATTTACAAAGCTCTCATCATAAACAATACCCATATCACCATCAACTATGGCTGTAGTGTTCTCTTTGTCATTTTTCTAAGCATCACCCATTTCTTTCACCTGTTCTCTTTTCCACAATCAACACTCCCCTTTAACGTGATCCATTTTCTGACAATGAAAGCACTTAACGTTTCTCCTTTGGGACTTAGATCTTCCTTCGGTTTTATTATTATTTTGCTGGAGGAAATTTCTGCTTTGGCTTCTCTCCCACCTTTCTTACTCTTATTAAATAAGTGCATCTGACTCAAAGAAAACTGCTTCAACGCTTTTTCTTCTAGATTCTTTATTCCGCAGCCTGTCTGTAACCATATCTAAGGTTAATTTCTCATTCGGTGCTAAATTTTTCACTGACACCACTAGTGTCTCCTAACTATCTAGTAAAGAACTAAGTACTAACAATGCTTGTAACTAATCATCTAGAATAATCTTCATAGTAGTTAGCTGATTAACCAAGCTCTGAAACTCACTAGTATGTTCAATTATACTGCGCCCTTCCTCATATTTCAAGTTAACAAGCCCTTTCATCAGATTGGCTTTATTCTGTGTTCTCAGCTGCTCATAAATTGTCTCTAATTTTCTCTAAAGAACATCAGCCTTGGATTCCTTCGCCACATTGTGGTACACGCTCTGATAAATCCATGATGTAATTGTACCCATGGCTTTCTAGTTTAATTGTGCCCATTTCTTATCATCTAAATCGTGGGTCTAGCTTCTTCACCTTCAATGGGCTCATGTAAGTCTTTTATGTACAGCAGATCCTCCATCCTAGACTTCCAAATACCACAATTCCATGACTTTAATTTAATCATGCATGCCGAAGACTCCTCAATCTCAACCACACAAGCAATAAAAAGAAATACAAAACCTGACGCTCTGATACCACTCTGTTGGGAAAGGAACTCACACAAGCAGCTGCGAATTAAGCGGAAACAAAACTATTCCCCTCTTTATGTGATTAAAAAGGATGTGTACCATGAATAAATAGGCAGAAAAATAAACCAACATAATCTAAAGTAATAAATCAACCACAAGAGACACAGATTTTTATGTAAAAAACTCAAAGCGGAAAAAACTATAGGACTGTAGTCCAATATAATCTTCCACTATATTAATGTGATTACAACACAAATTCTTCTCTAAATAATTCTAGAGGCTAACAATATTAAGAATCTTAATATCATTTGACTTACAGTAACAACCTGATATCTATCTCTCTAATAAGTGGGTATTTTAAAAATAGCCAAAAGAAGATAAAATAAAAATCAAGACCAGTAGAATTATAGAGGGCGATGCCAGAAACTTACCCTCAAAATTTTAAAAAAAATACAGTTAATTTTGCCTTCCAATCATCTAATCAAATATTAAAATTATTATTCTCAAATTAAGATTATCTAATGTCTTCTCTTTGTCTCTCTGTGGCTTCTTCACGCACATAAGTGACTAGGACAGCTGCTTTCACTTTTTTTTTAGGTAAATTTCATGATAAATTTCATTAAAGTTCAATACTTAATATTAATAGCATAACAAGTAAATATTTTTGGACTTTAGACTTTTAAGCTCCTAAATGATATGGATCCAACAAGTTTTAAGTGGGAAAAATAATGTCATATTACTTGCAATTAGAGAGATCTATTATGATTCACTTTACATTTTCGAAATCCTTATATAAGGAATTATAAAAGCAATTTTTTTTACCAAAGATGTGAATTAGAAAGATTGATAGACGAATATAAGCCAAAGACTAAGGTTGCGTTTGTTTTTTTATCTGAAATCTGAATAGGTCTGAATTTAGCTGAAATCTGAATAGGTCTGAATGAAAATATCTGAATAACATGTTTGTTTTTTCTTTTTCAACATCTGAACAGGAAAGTCTAAATGTTAGTAATTTGACATAAATATCCTTTTAAGTGGTATATATATTTATTCTTCACAATTTATAGTTTTCATAAGTTGATTAGTTTAATAGCATTTGAAAAAAATACTTTCATTGTTGATCTTAATTTAATTTTGTAATAAAAAATATAATTATAACATCAACCTTTATTATAAAGTCAATATTTTTGCTTTAATTTTGATTAATCACAATGGACATAATTTGATTTGTTCAATATTTTAGTTTAGTTAATGTTACCATGTGAATAAAAATTTTAAGCAATTAAAGAAAAAATAACTTCAAGGATAATGCAAAAAATTAAGTTTATACATAATATTGAAATACATGAATTATTAAGGGTATTTTTGAGATTTAAAATTAAAATTTTTCATTTAGATTTCAGACTTCAGATAAAAGTAGACTTTTTCTACTTTTTCTATTCAGATAAAATTGTCTGATAATAAGTGATAAGTTAAAAAAACAAACAATTTATAATAAGTAAATATCTAAAAAAAGCTAAATTCAGACTTCAGACTAAAAAACAAACAGCACCTAAATCTTAATGAAATCACTTAAAACTTGATACAATATTGTTATGTAATGTTATAGTTAAGAGATAAGTAAAACCATCTAGCCCTGGATATTCAATTTATAATGTGTGGCACCCATCAAATTTGGAGTCAATTTTGATGCCCTTATACCTAAATGGGGGGACAAGTAATTGACCCTGTAAAAAGTAACAGGCGAGTTTGGTGGTTGACAAGTGACAACACCTTAGACTTTGGTTTTAAGTTTCAGCTTTTGAGTACACGAATTATCCAACACATATTAGAATTACTTGCACTTAACAGGCTTTCGGCTGTATAGAAGCGTGTGACCAATTTGAGGATAAATTAATTTTAATCTAGCAAGTTTACGGTAAGATGTCATAATCGATTTTTATAAAGTTAAGAGACTTAAAAAATTACTAATACCATCCAATATATGAATCAGCTGGGATGCAAGTTAATTAGAACTCAATCGTAGGATCCATAATATTATTAAAAACAATTAAATTTCTGCATTATATCTCGGGTGATGAGACAATTATAGACTTAGCCCTTTGAATTTCTGAGGATTGTTATGTAATAACTGACATAAGTTTTTTTTTTTTTAAAGGAAAATGACATAAGTTTATTAGTTATAATTTTATATATATGATAATTATTTTACGCACTAGGACCACTGCCCTTGGCAGGGCTCCTTTTGTCCAAAATTCAAGGATTTCTTATTTTTCAATTACCATTTTATACCAGCCACTGTTATAGAATTTGACATAATTTTACATATTTACAAAATTAATTGATTTATTTTCAGTCGATGTACAAATTTCCTTTAGTTATATCTCCATGTGATCGAGATCGAATCCCAAACCTTTTACAGCATCATAAGAAATTTAATCGAGTGAACAATTGAGATCCACTGCAATATTAATTGAGGGGAACCCCTAACATACATTTATTGTAGGTTACAGCCCTCGTAAAAATGATGAACAGTAACCACGTGTTGGTTACTGTTTATCAAACTTTTAATGGACTGTAACATACATTAGATGTATGTTAAAAAAATCCTTAATTGAGATATCAACTTATTAACTTAGTTAACATTAATTAACATTCTTTTTATAATGGTGTATGCTTAAGGTTAATCCCTTAACCTTATCTGAATCGTCCCTGAATAACCATAGTCCATTTGTACCACTAAAAACAATAATTATCATTTTTTTTTCGGAAAGATGGAATCATGAATTAATTATCTTTCTCTTGGATAAGGAAATGATCGTTTTTTCTCAGCTAGTGGCCATTACACACTACTCATTGTACATACTTAGTAGTGGGCAGTGGGCACCAATGACACTAAAGAAATTAAAACTTGTTGAGAGTGGTAACGTGTTTCTCTCGGGCTTCTTGATGAATTTGGCAGCAATCATTCATTTATCTTTAAGTTATGACCACGGTGAGCTTCATAGTGGATAAATTTTCCACTTGTACCTTCTTCACTCTCATAAGTCAAATCCATTATGTGTTTCTTGAAACTTGAAAGCAAATACGATATTTGTGGATGTGATTAACATACCATCATCAACAACAACAGGCACTAAAACGAAAAGAAAAGGGTCCTAAGTTATATCTAATGTACGTTACAGCTAAGATAAAATTCACTCATTAAACAACTTGCTCATAGTTCCGGTATTATTTTTCCATTGAAAAATATGATTATAATTTACGATAAAAGTAACTTAAAAAAACTCTAAAGAAAAACTCTATTTCTTCGTGAGCCTTTTACCTGTCAGAGTCTTGAAGAAGTAGAAATCAAACAGAAGGGTCGTTCGTAGATCAGCACAAAGCTATTGATCCAATCCGATATTGCACAGCCGGAATTCAGATAATACGAAGGTACATTGTATTTTGGGGCCGCTTTTTGGGCCTGTTAAAATAGCTCTTGTAGCCCAAGAATGCCTAGACCCACATCTACTATAATTTTTGGGGTTTTTTATTAGGTGGCACATAAAACTGCAATGAAAAACTCATCACAAGTTCATATCAATTAGCTTTTATAGCATGTTTGGTTCGAAGAAATATAAGGAGAGGAGATAACAGTAATCCTTATAGTATGTTTAGAGAAATATAAGTAGAGGAGAGAGAAAAAAAAAATAAAGAGAGAAAGATGAATTTCATATCCAACCAAATAATGAAAACGAGAGTGACCATTTTTCTCACTCATTTTCTCTCATTTTTACTTTTCATACCTTGCCTTTCCTACTATTTCTTTCAACCAAACATAGGCTTAGAGTATTGATATCTTTTACCCCTCAACTTATCTCTTCATCCCCATTTTTTTTTTCATTTTAGCTTGAAATATCTAAAATACCCATTCAAATTACTTAAATTTCTAAATTTTACCATTTTTTCTCTCTCTTCTCTCGTTCTCCCTCACTTTCCTTCATTTTCTCCATTACCAAACACTCATCACAAGTTTACAACAATAGATGTTTTAGATTATATATTGGTACACTTTCCTTTGTTTTCTTCCTTGCCAACAACACCAACAACAAGAATTGGCGATTCAACAATCTTCTTTATTTTAATGAGTCAATGCTTTTAAATATTGTACAGATATGAATAATGGAACAAGATTCTCACCTGATTTGAGCTTTACTAAGCTTTTGAAAATCTTTTGCCATGTGTATTCCAATAGTAATGTATGGGTAAGATATTTTTTTTTTAATTACCAATCAACAATTGACGTATTTGCTTAGTACATGGTCAGATAAGAAGAAAATCTTGATCCATGAATAATTCCAACCAAAGAAAATAGGTCTTAGCATTCAAGTGAGTTGTAGTTACAAATGTTTGAGGATTATTGGAACAAATTTTCAGAAGAATTCTTAAGCATAATCACACAAGAAGATGAGACACAACATGAATTATTGAGTTAAAAAAAATGAATAAGGGTACTTTTAAAAATAAATAGAGATAATTGAGAAGTGGGGGATGTTAAATAAATTAAAGGGGTTCAAATATCATTTCTCTAACTTTTATCAAATTTTAATAAAAGTCGCAAAATATGATTCACTCTTTTGATCTCTTGGACTGAGAAATTCATGTACCAAATTTCCAATATATACAGATACAAGTAATGCAATGGGAGTGAAATACAATTGGACAAGGGGCATTTTAAACCCCTCTGGTAAAACAAGAATGGTCCTCCTAAAAGATTAGCTATCTATTCATCCAAGTTCACAGTTACACGAATATAGGAAGTGGCAACCACAGATAAATGATTATACAATGACAATCGTCGTGAGCGACTAATTATTCTGCACCTTATTTGGTGTAGCTTGTTACATAGGTCCTGAATGGGAACATACTTTTCATCTAGATATGTCCGCTGGGCAGGGTCGGGTGCAGAAATTAAGACCAATACCACACCCTCACCTGAAAAAAAAATAAAATAAAATAAGAGCAATAATATTTGACCCAATCAAATTATATCATTAGCTCCCATTTTTTAATTAACTTGTTACTTTTCGTAATTATACTATTTTTATATTTTTCTTTATTTTCTCCCTTCTCAACCACTCTCTCTAGTATAACCATCACCCATTCCACTGATTTTTATTAAAATAAGTTTACCACTATCACCACCACCACCATCACCTATCTTTTTCATCATCAATCCATCACTTCTACTAATATATGATGAGTTTCAATTTTAGGTTTTCTTAAATTTTATGAACAAATGGTGGATTTTATTGTTATTGATGATATTGATTTTCATTTTCTATGATAACATAAAATTTTATTTAATTTAAATTTAGGATTTGATTAAAAGTTAACATTTCATTCAAATAGTGAATCAATTAAACAAATGAGAGAGAGGCTTGAGAGAGAAGAAAAAAATATTTGTTTTTTTAATTTTTTAATTTTTCATAAGGGTAAATATAGAAATTAAATTACCAAACCTGCACCGTGCCCATTGCGTGTTTTTTTTTTTTTTCGAAAAATCCATTCATTGTGAGTTTGAGCAATTACCAAACCTATACTGGTACTTGACAAATTTTTTACAAGTTTTCAAACTTAAAAATGTAAACTAAATAATTGAAACTATAAATATCTAAAATTAGATTAAAAAAATACACATGAAATACTTAATTATAATTTTTATCACTCTAGGAAAAACTCGAAAGTTTCAACATCAAAGCAAATATGCAGAATGTATCAATTTAATATAAATTTTTTAATTTAATTACGAAATATAAAAGTTCTCTAATTTAAGTATGAAATACAAATGTCCATTCACAAGTAGTTTTAATTAGATAAAAGAAAAAAAAAATGCTGTCAAGGGGATTTGCACGTTTGTGCGCAACGACGGCGGGTTATTTATTTGCTATTAAGGTTAGTGTTAGTTATAACAATTGTTAATTTAAACTTATATATGTTCTTTATTATATGTTATGAGTTAAATAACTTAATAGATGAACAAAAATGGGGGTTAGTGGATACTCAGAGAAATATCAGTCAGGACTTCGCCCTTTACCAAACTCGCCGGCTATTTGTAGCGACTTTTTGTTTATATTATCAAAACAGCCCATTACCCGCATAATTACATACAAAATATAGGGAAATTATATTACATAGAAATTGACGTTCTCTATGGATTGAAATTTTGCTCAAAAACTCGCAATTACCTTGCTGCATAATATAATTGGCCAGTAATTGTTAACTGGATTGGCTGGCACCTCTTTTCTTTAACTCTAAGGTGGAGGGTTCGAGTCTCCCCTATGGTTGTGGGGGTGATTTTTATACTGTGTTTGGGTTGTATAGGGCATTGAAATATTGGACTTTGATGATACATGTATAGTATGTTAAAAAAAAAAAATTGATGTCTCTATAAAGGTCTAAAAGGAATGCATAATGTGTTAATTATAACTTTTAGATAGAGCTTATTTTGGGATTAGTTGTTTTATGAGTAAAGATAGAGGTGCACTCTTGGACAAATTTGTTTTACAAAATGATGTGCTATAATTCAATTGGTTGGATTAAATAAATCTTGACGCACATAATTTGTTTTTATTACTTTATATTTTCATCTAACCAATGATTTTAGACCACATCAATTTGCACAAAATAAGTTTATAGTTTGTAGTTTGTACAATGATTTGTAGCTCTATCATCACTGATGTAGGATATTTTAAGATTTTAGGCTATGTTTGGCACACATGATTGGATTGGACTAATTATTAAGATTAGACTGAATTAAGTTGGATTAGATTAAGCTGGATTATATTACATAATCTTATGTTTTGTACAATTCCAGATTAGACTATGTTAAATTATATTTAGATAATATTAAATAGCATTTAAGTTGATATTTAAATATAAATATCAATTATTCATGAAATTTTATAATCATAACTAAAATAAATTTAAAGAGTAATTAACAGTGAAATTAAATATATTCTAAGAAAGTTATTTAGTCATAATATAATAGTCAAATAAAAATACATTAAACAATCTAAATATTTAGTTAATTTTTATCACAAATTTAAAAATATAACATAAAATCAATTAATTAATGGTACTATTAATTTTGATGATTATTTTTAATATTATATTAGTGATTGTTAAATTTAGTACAATCAAATAATGCAATAAATTATTAAATGCTTAATTTTGTTGATAAATTAATAAATATACAAGTAATGAAAATTTAATCTCAAGAGTTAGTAGAAATAAAAGTACCAATTTAATTAGATCATAAATCATAATTAATAATTAACTAATTAATTATTTAATATTAGGTGTGAATAAAAAAAAAGTCTCATGAATGGATAATTTTTTTCTTTAAATCTTATCCCATTTAAACCCATGTGTAAATTAGTATTATTAGTCCCATGATTTTAGGATTAAATTCAAATTTAGTCCCCCTTAATCTAAACCAACTAAGCTTGCCAAACGTGGGATAAATATTTAATCCCAAAATTAGTCTAATCCTATGCTTAATCATAGTATTCAAACATGACCTTAGGATCTTAAGATTTTATTATTTTAGGTATTTTAATATTTTTTTATTTTTAATTAGAGTCAATTATGATATGTGTTTTAATCTTTTATTTTCACTATAATGATGATTTAGTTTTCCTTATAAGTTAACTTGGGAAAGTAGGTTTTCCCTCTTATAAATATGGAGTCCTTGTTATTGTTTTCACAACCTTTTGACTAATAAAAGCCACTCTTTTTATAATTTTTTTGGGATTATCTATCGAGATCTCTCTTGTAAATTTGTTTGTATTAGAGCGTCATTTAATCTCGCTTAAAGCATTGTTTAATTCTCATTATGTCATTTGAATTAGAACGACATCTAATCATGTTTCCTTTGAAATATAACTTAAACGCGTTGGCTTGTTTTGGTACTAGAACAGTATGTAGTTTTTATCTACTCTATCCATCCCACTTCTACTACCCCCGCTCTTTTAATCACTCATGTTTTAAATGGGAAATGGGAAAAAAAAATAAGAATGAAAACAGTAGTAAGTTAAAATAGAGTATAGTTATTTTAAATCCTACTAATATATTTTAAAAGCAAATGATTTTAACTATGGGCAATAAGTGTCACTTATTACATAGAAATTATCTGTATTTTCTCAACACACATGTAAAATAAACACACATTTTTGTGAGGGCCTTTGGAAATAATGGGCCCTACACTCCTAAATCATTAATGGATGACAAGACTAATGTGGTATTTATTTTTTAATTGAAATCTGAATAGATATGAATGTCTAAATTTAAATAAAATGTTCATTTTTTGTCTGAATTGTTAAAAATAAGTATTAAATTATTTACTTTTTAACTTAAAAATTGAAAATCAATATTTTTACATCTGTGTCCTTATAAATTATAAATATTAAATAATTAATAACATCTCAAAGAACATAAATAAGATAATATATTTTCATAACATAATCATGTTCAATTGAATACAACTCTTTACTATTCTAAATTAGTATATGTTAATCAATTTTACTGTTGGTTATGATGTTTTACATGAAAAATATTAATTAAAAATTATAAAGATAAATAATGTTAATTTAAAGAAAAGAAAAATAATAATAATCTACCACTATATTATTACAAGTTATAGAGATGGGTAATAATGCTAATTATTAAATTTATTTAGGTGTGAATGAAAATTAATTAATTAAATAAGATATCTAAGAGAATATCTTTTAGCGATATTACTCATATTTTATAGAATAAGTAAAAAGCTAAAATAATTAGCTTAATAAATTAATGACCTAATGACTTACAATTTTTATTAAGTTGAAAAAAACAAATGGAGTTAATGATTTAACTTATTGCAATTAAATTTTTGTAGAAGAATGATTTATATAAGTGTTTAATTAAATTCTTATTCAAAATAAGAAATGAATGAATTTATTTTTGGTTATTTAGATAATTTTAAAGTGGTTTTATGTGGAAGTTTGTGGGGGTGTCCAAAGGCCTAATTCAAAGCCAACTCAGCCTCCAGATATAATGGGCCCTACCTATGGTCCTAATCATAAACGGACAAAGCTAATTTAGTTGAAATAAACATTAACATTTTGAAATTTCATCATTAATCACCCAGAAAATCTCTTGGGTTAAAACTTAATGGGTCAAATCATACTTAAGAACTAATTCAAGAGTAGAGCTAGAGTTGTATTGAACTTGTATTATTAGTCTAATAACTAGCGTCAGTTGACATGGGATCGCATCCTCGATACTTGTGACTACCACTTTTGCGAAGAAGCAAGTGTAAAACATTCCACAATCTAGGGGATTAAGCTTGCCTCAATCCTCACCATGCAAATTTAACACCAAAACAGATGCTGAAGGACTTATGGGAAGCCTCAGTGATTAACTTAAATAGGCATTTTATTAATGAACAGTTTGGTATTGTGTTCTTTCAAATACCCTGCGTTTGTGAGTCCATCTGTCTTCCCATAACAGACTTCTGCTGAGCGCCAAAAGTTCACAAGTACTGCATTAAGGACTGGGATTGGAACAATTGTTGGCATCATGCATTCTTCATTTAAATCTTTCCATGCATTCTCAATCATCATATTAAGCTTTCCATTCGTTTCCTCTCTTGAGGTGCCATATTCCTTCATGTAGGATTCTTCAACTGAAGCAACGTGTCCTCTTTCTTGCCCAATCTTCAATATTGGGTTTGCATCTATACGTTAAGACGATGCAACAATTAACACACAATATATAAAATTCAGTCAAAAGATAGATGACACTCCTATTACTTGGTAAAATCGTCACATGGACCTTATTGTTTTCAGAAATGATCACATAAATTTTGGGAGTTCATATTCCAGAAACAAGTTTGCATGAGTACTATTTCTAAAAACTAAGGGGTTTCTATAACTATTTCACTTGTAAAGGTGTTGCTGTCATTTTTCCAAAGAAAAATGATGAGTTGGAATATATATAGTTCATGGGGCCGGCCGGGTAATACACTAATCAAGTTCATGCCTTGTGAGATACCATATCAGCTCCCATACGAGTGGCTTCAAATGTAGACATTACAATTTTTGGCCTACTTTGCAGCCACTCAAAGGCATTGATCCCCGCAATTTCTCCCATTCGAATAAGTACAGCTGCTGGAAATAAAAAACAGCCACTTACAATTGTTGCGCTGCTCAGGCGCTCATCAGATGGTGGCATATCCTTCGCGGAACCATCGGGCCTCAACAAAATAAGCTCTTATAATTTCGATCGTCTGCATATAACAAAATTAAATACGCAAGTTACCAAATAAGTAAAGTAAGGAGAATAAAAATTAATTTGGATAAATGCGTGGGTACACACAAATACATACATTCAACAAGAGTCGCAATGGAGTGATGGACGAAAACATAAATTAAAGTAATTGTAATACTACATCAGTCAAACGAGGGGGCTAATAACGAGGGCCATAGTGAAGAAATAATAAAACATTTTAGTTTAGAATGTAAAATTACGTAAACACCGACCGAGCCATTTCTTAATGTCACAAATACATGGTGAAATTTCGAATGCTATCACTTATTTTCGGCCACGGTCAGGATAAACGGTCTTGTCTCAAGTTTTTAAAAGTAGATGCTGTACTTACTCGCCATTTTTTTTTTAATAGGACAAAGGGGAACCTACAACGCTAAGTCGAAACAGAACGCGGGAAAGCAATCCCGTACGTATCATGATTTAACCAAGGGATAAGACCACAAGGAGGATCGTGAAGGGACTGGAACCCAAGAGGTTGACTTATAGCGAAATTGGCGAGAAAGTCCGCAGCGAAATTCACTTCACAATCAATGTGGCTAATACACACATGCCAGTCCTTATTGAGAAGCTCCCTGACGCTGTGAACCAGAGAAGAATAGCTATTGTGATTGTTACTCGTGTTTGCAATCAGCTGATAGTGCAGTTGCTATCAACCTCAACCAGCAAATCCCAAATCCCCTGCTTCCAAGCCAGATCAAGACCATAGAATAAGCCCCAGAGTTCGGCATTAGTAACCGAACTGATACCAATGTTAGCATAGAAACCAGCAACCTAATCCTCATTAGGGTTTCTTATAAGCCCACCAGCAGCTGCCGTGTTCATCCTCTTGCAAGCACCATCTGTAGTCAATTTGAAAGCATTATCAGGAGGCGGTTTCCGGAGGCGGTTTCCAGCCAAAGTATTTTCTCAACCTCTGAAGTTCCAGGCTTGAGCAGATTCATCATAGTTTTATGGGAATTTTCAGCTCTGGTCACAATATCCACAATAATACTGTGATTACTGCTCTGCGCGTTCTTGAGCAAGGCTTGGTTTCGCCAAAACCATAAGCGCCAAATTGCTATACCAAAAACAGAGGACCAATCCACTCCACTACGAGCACAACGACCAGGCTTTAAGTTAGTGAGGATCCAATCTTTTAAGTTCAAAGAGAAGAAATTATCTCATTGGCTAAAAGGGACAAGCGCTAACTAAATATGCTTGGCTGCCACACAATCTCTGAGAGTATGTAGAGAATCTTCCACTCTAGCTGTGCATTTCTCATATTGATTCTTGGCCAAAATATGTCTTCTAGCAAGCTCTACTTTGGTCTTTAATTTATTTTGAATAGCAAGCCAAAGGAAAGTTTTAGCACTTTCTGGTCCTTTCCAGTTCCAAATAAGGTCTCATTTCATATCTGCGAGCACATACGATTAGGGGAGTTGCTTGAAATGCTGTGATAGGCTGACTTCACTGTAAAATTGCCCTTATTCAAGAAACCCCAAAAGACACGATCAGTGCCTGCTTCTACACTTGGAGGCTTAATGGCCGCAATAGTGAGCACTAATCTATAGGGAAGATAATAATTAAAAGCATCCCAATTCCACTACCCATTATTATCAACATAATCCGCAATAGAGTCGTCAAGCATATTACGCGGAACAGGCATCAAAGCATATTCTTCAAAGTCACATTTTCCATTACCCAGCAAGAATTTTGAACCATTTCCAACTTGCCAACGAACACCATTCAAGACTTTTCCCCAAACCGTACCCACCGCACGCCGCACATAAGAACCATATTTCGTACTTAACTTTGTGGGAGATTGTCATTCTCGACGCCATATTTCGAACATAAAACCTTAATCCACAGACTTGTAGGGGAAACAATAATATTCTATCCCATCTTCATTAATAAAGCCTCATTCATTTGGAAAAGGTTTTTTAAAGCCAGGACTGTCTTTCATTTTAGGCTGATAGATGTTATCCCAACAAACCATAGACATGCTGGTCCTCTCGCTATTCCCGCTCCATATGAAACGGTGACAGATTCGATCAATTTTTTCTTGAGTGCCTCTTGGAATCTTTGTGGTTTGCATAGACTAAATCGGCAAATTTGGATCACCGCTTGATCAACAATAAGCCTTTCGACAAAAGAAAGGTGCTTCGCATTCCATCCTGAGAGCCGTTTGTCCACTCGTTCCAGAATCTCTTGATATGTTTTATTGGCAACTCGACCATGAAGAAGCAGGATACCCAAATAGGTTCCAAATTTTTGGAAACTGAAAAGCCACTTAATTCACCGATTTCCTTTGACAAAGCAAGCTCCACATTCTTCGAAAAATAAATTTGAGTTTTTTCTTTGTTAACTTTTTCTCCTGACAAGTTGCAAAAATTATCCAGCACTTTGGTGATCACCTTAGCCTGCTTATAGGAAGCCTCTACAAGAAGAAGAAGGTCATCAGCCACAAAAAGTTAAGAGGTATACCTCGCCGAGAAAGTCTTATGGGTTTCCATCGCTCCTGCTGTACTTCACGGTTGATAATGTGGCTAAGTCTTTCGATATAAAGGACAAAGATGTAAGGAGAGATTGGGTCTCCCTGGCGAATCCCTTTGGAAGGCCTGAACGAATTAGTAAGCTCGCCATTCCGAAGCAGCTGCATGGAACAAGAAGTGATGTGCTCCATGGTAGTCCGTATAAAAATGGTAGGAAGACCCACAAAAACTAGAGCCTTATTGATGAAATCCCAGCTTAATCTCCCATAAGCTTTTTCCAAATCCACTTTAATAGCCATGAACCCTCGCTTGCTCATCTTTCGTCTCATACTATGGATAATTTCCTGGGCGATGATAATATTTTCGGCGATGTGCCGTCATGGAACAAAACTAGTTTGATGCAGACCTACAAGATTAGGGAGAAAAGTGTTTAATGTATTAGCAATGATTTTTGTAATTGTTTTATACATTACCGTGCAGAGGCTAATAGGACGAAAAAGCTTTAAACTAATCGGATTATCAATTTTTAGGATTAGAAAGATCAGTGTCTTTGTAAAAATTGTCAGGAACAGTCGCTCCATTGAAAATATCTTTGATTTGCTTGCAAACTGACTTACCGACCACCTTCCATTGAGATTGGTGAAAAATAGCATGCAAGCCGTCAATTCCTGAAATCTTTAAGGGTTTCATACTAAAAATAGTGTCTCGGATTTCCTTATCATCCACAGCTCTCTCCATGATATGCTTCCCGTTAGTATCAATATAAGGAAAATCATTAGGAATAAAATTGTCATTAATAGAATTAGCATCAGCCGTGTACAAATTAGGAAAAAAAAAAATTAACAGCGTGAGCCTTAAGCTCATCCTCATTTGAAATCCACTAGCCCCTGTCATCTTTGATCCAGACAATTCGGTTTTATCTTCTCATAGTCATTGTTTCTGGTGGAAAAAAAGGTATTTTTGTCTCCAAATTGAATCCAGTCACTGCGAGATTTCTGAAGCCACAAAAATTCTTCTTGATTGAGAATATCATCAAGCTCTTTACTAAGATTGGTCTCCAATTTTAAAAGATTATCCAACTGGTGAACCTCCAATGCTTTTTGTATTCCACCAAGTCTAGCTAAGATTCTTCTTTTGAGCTTAAAAATATTTCCAAACTCATTCTTATTCTAATGATCGATTTTGTCAGTAAACTCCTTGACTGAACTATTATAATTTGCATCCTTATCCCACAACTGAGAAACAAAACCAGGGAAACGATTATCAGTAAGCCAAGAAGCAAGGAATCTAAACGGCTTCAAACCTTTGGCCCTTGTACCCTCGTTGTTCAAACAAAGAAGGAGAGGACAGTGGTTTGACCCCAATCTTGGTAAGTGGAAATCTGTTGCCTTGCTAAAAGTGCTGAAACAAATATCATTATGAATGGCTCTATCAAGGCGTTTATAAAGCGATCCCCTCTTTCATGTAAACTTTGGTCCAGGAAATTGGAGATTGCAAATATCGTGGCTATGAAGCCAGTCTTGAAAATTCTTACAAGGCCGACTGTGACTATTTGTACTTCCTGTACTCTCCGAAGCTAAAAGAGTCGCATTGAAATCACCTGCTAGCATCCACGGACCATGAATATTCTCTGCCAAGTAGTTTAAATCATCCTAAAGAAGATAACGAAGAGATGGAATTGGGTACGCATAGACCGCGGTGACCCAAGTGTTTAATCCCCTTGTATCAGACACTTGGAAGTGAATATATTGCTTCTAATTAATAAGGATGGTGATATCTAACCCTGTTTTCCATAATAACCAAATTCCACTTGAGAAACCAGCTGCCTCAACTAGGTGGGATCCATCAGAACCACTGAAACGAATAAAATCATCAGCTTTAAATCCACTAATTCGAGGTTTGCAAAGAGCCACTAGCATGGGTCTATAATTTTGAACAAACATCTTGAAAATTTGTTGAAAGGACTGCGAGGCCGCCCTCTGGTAATTACAAAAGAAAAAGGAAAGATTCATTAGCATAAAAAAAAAATTGAACAAAGGGGAGAACTTACTTCAGGGTTTCAAGGCCCTGCTGATAGACATCCATGTTATCCTCGTCAGCAAGGGATTGAGAATCATCAGATGTCGCAAACTCGTCATCGTCTGATTCCTCTATATATTCACTATCTGATGAGTCCTCCTCCAAATTATCAAGAGGCTCCTCATCGGGGTTGGGTTTAGAGGGGACTGAAAGTGGGGCTTGGATGGTCCTATTCTTGGAATTGTTATTAAAGGATACCGCAGAACGATATTTAGTGTCCAAAGAAGTTGGGTTCAAGGTTGGTCCACGAAGATTAGTCATAGTTGACTTGTTTTTGGGGTTGTTAAGTGAAGTATCTTTTTGCATGGAAATAGTGGGGCATTGATTAGATGAGCTAGGGTCACTTGTGGGGGGGATAAATGTGTTTCACGTGTAGATTTGAGAATTGTGGGTTCTGATGTGGCAGCATTCTTCCTACGGATTTACCCTTGCTTTCAGAGCGCATCATTTTGGTGGAGCCTTTAGAAACATGTGAATTAATCTTTTCCTTATTTTTAGGGGGAGCAACGATCATCTTGTGGTTATTTATCGTAGCAGCCGCATTTGAAACCTCCATAGAATCATTTTCCATTTCACTTTCCTTACGTAAAACACCAAATCTGGAGCCTTCACTTTGCTTACCAAAGCTATTTTGATTAGGCTCCTTTGCACCGATTCTTTCCTTATTCCCTCTGTAATTTCCTTTCCTAGCCACGATCATCCAAGGACCGAATTTTGGATTGTCCATAGTACGCACCGCCGGCGAGGTATCTGAACTTCCGTCGGGGATTTCACTTAAAACCAGATCATTTCTCTTACCCCTTGCGCTTCTAAATTCAATTTATCCAGGCATAAGGAAGACGTCTGTCCATATTTTCCACGTCCAAAGCAGATTGTTGGAAGAGCTTCATATTCAACTCTTTGGATTCTTCCATTAAGTAGAAATTGAGAGATTAAAGGACTCTCTAGGTTTTCCACCGCAATACCGGCAAACTTACCTCTCATCGCCAATTCCGTGTTATAATCAATTTTAATGACTTTACCAATGACATGCCCCAACATTCTAATGATCTTTTTATGATAGTGTTAGTTAGCTGCACTTAGGACTGCAAAGCTATTCACGTTTTGGATAATTGTTTTATGTTTCAATTGTTATTAAATTAAGTTTGTCCTAGTCTTTACGAAGTTATTAGTTTGTTCAACATGTATCAACTCATGGCTTGATTCTCGGTCACTTAGTTTTTCAATTTTATTATATATTGCAAGCTTAATGTAGAACTAGAAAAATGCATAAAAGAAACAAGAATTTCTAGTTCTACATTCCCGGATATCTTTCTTTGTTCTTCCTCAAAATTCTTTAATCCTCTATTTTTTTTATCTTTCAAAATTAACATTTGGTATCAGAGCAACCTTCTCAAGGGATCTGTGTGTAAGTTCAACGCGTAATGGTAGCCAAAGCCAATTTCTCCTCTATTGCTCCACTGGTGTTTGATGGAGACAACTACCAAATTTGGGCAGTACGCATGGAGACATATTTGGATGCTTTGGATCTTTGGGAAGTAGTGGAAGAAGACTATGAAATTTCGGCACTTCCAAACAATCCCACCATGGCACAGATTAAAGCACAAAAGGAAAAGAAGACGAAGAAGTCAAGGGCCAAAGCATGCTTGTTTGCTACGGTGCCATCAACAATTTTCACAAGAATAATGTCCCTTAAGACAGCCAAGTCTATATGGGATTATCTCAAGGAAGAATATGCAGGAGATGAAAAGATAAAAAGAATGCAGGTTTTGAATTTGATAAGGGAATTCGAGTTGCAAAAGATGAAGGAATCTGAAACAATTAAAGGATATTCAGATAGACTTCTTGGAATCACAAACAAAGTGAGGTTACTCAGGTCAGAATTTAGTGATTCAAGGATTGTAGAAATGATCCTTGTCATTGTGATGGAGAGGTATGAAGCGACAATTACAACCTTGGAAAATACCAAGGATATGTCAAAAATTTCCTTGGCAGAATTACTTAATTCCCTAAAGGCACCAGAGCAGAGGAGGCTTATGAGGCAAGATGTCAATACTGAAGGAGCCTTAGTTGTAAAACATCATGGAGCTAACCAAAACAAGAAGAAAAAGAAGAAAGGCCAAGAGGGAAATTCAGTTTCTCCTACTTCAAGTAACAACAAAAGCAAATATGGAAATTTCAAGGGTAAAAGCCCTCCTTGCCATCATTGTGGAAGATAAGGCCACCCTCCATTCAAATATTGGAGGAGACCCGATGCAAATGTTCCAAATGCAATCAGACTGGACATGAAGCACTAATTTGCAAAGAAAAAACTCAGCAGCAAGAAGTTGAAGCCCAAGTTGCAGATCAAGAGGATGAAGATAAGCTTTTTGTGGCATCTTGTTTTGCAAGTAAAGTTCAACTGAAAGTTGGTTAATTGATAGCTGTTGTACCAACCATATGACCAATGACAAGGAACTCTTCATAGATTTGAGGCTAACTGATATTACTAAAGTCAAAATCGGCAATGGTGATTACATTTCTATCAAAGGGAAAGGAAAAATCACCATAACTAGCGCTGAAGGTACAAAGAGAATCTCTGATGTCCTCTACATACCAGAAATTGACCAAAATTTGTTGAGTGTGGGTCAATTGATTGAAAAAGGCTTTAAAGTGATCTTTGAAGATAGTTTTTGTCATATTCAAGATGTCACTGGTCAGGATATTCTCAAAGTGAGAATGAAAGGAAAAATTTTTCTTTTGATCCCATCAAAGAAGAACTTGTTGCATTTTCCACCAAAGCTAGCAAGACCGAGATATGGCACAAGAGACTTGGTCATTGTCACTTGCAAAGGATGCAGCTGATGAAGACAAAGGAGCTCACAGTCGGCTTACCAACCTTTGGAGAACACTTACAAAATTGTCAAGCTTGTCAGTGCAGTAAACAAAAAAGGAGACCACTCCCGAGTCAACCCGGAGAGCTACTCGCAAGTTGCAGCTTGTCCACACAGATGTATCGAGTTCTTAAAGAATTCCATCCTTAGCAGGTAGTCGGTATTATATTGTTTTCATTGATGATTTTACAAGATTTTGCTGGATTTTTTTTTCTAAAATTCAAGCAAAAGTAGTTGGAGTGTTTTGCAAGTTCAAGAAAATGGTGGAAAACCAAAGTGGCTGCAATATTCAAGTTCTAAGGTTCGATAATGGAAAAGAATACACCTCAGAAGAATTTAATTTGTTTTGCGAAAAAGCGGGCATAGAACACCAGCTTACTGCTCCCTACACCCCACAACAAAATAGAGTTCGTGAAAGGAGAAACAGATACATAATGGAGATGACCAGATGTATGCTTCAAGACAAGGAGTTGCCAAAGAATTTTTGGGCTGAGGCGGCTAGTACTGCAGTTTTCTTGCAAAACAGATTACCTACCAAGGCATTGAAGGATAAAACTCCATTTGAGGCATGATATGACTATAAACCTTCACTAAATTTTCTTAGAGTGTTCAGTTGTGTGTGTTTCTCTCACGTTCCACGAGTCAAGCGTGATAAAACTTGATAAGAAGTCAGAACTGGGCATCTTTGTTGGTTACAGTTCTTCCTCTAAGGCCTACAAGGTTTATCAACCTCAAACAGGGAAGATAATTTTCAGTAGATATGTGTTCTTCAATAAAAATAAGAAGTGGAACTGGGAACAAACAAAAAGTCCATCCTCCAGCAAGCAAAAATCAAGTACTCCCTTTCAAACAATGGAAGAGCACGCATTAGAACAGTGGCAAGAAGAGTTACAAGATGATCCACCAATCCGTGGAACAAGACCGCTCTCCGATATCTATCAAAGCTGCAATATGGCCATTTGTGAACCTGCAGGTTATAAAGAAGCTATTAAAGATCAGAAATGGAAGAAGGCAATGGAGGAGGAGTTGTCAATGATAAAAAAGAGTAAGACTTGGAAGCTAGTTGATAGACCGAATGATAGAAAAATTATTGGAGTAAAATGGGTGTTTAGAACTAAGCTAAATTCATATGGAAGCATCAACAAACAAAAAGCCAAGCTTGTTGTCAAGGGATATGCTCAAGTTTTTGCAGTGGATTACTCTGATACATTTGCTCTTGTTGCCAGATTAGACACTATTTGGCTGGTGCTAGCTATAGCAACTCAAAATGTGTGGAAAGTGTTTCAATTAGATGTGAAATCTGCATTCTTGAATGGTGCTTTGCTGGAAGAAATTTATGTTGAACAGCCCAAAGGATTCGTAGAGTAAGGTCAAGAGGAGAAAGTCTACTTGCTCAAAAAGGCTCTATACGGCTTGAAACAAGCACCTAGAGCGTGGTATAGCAAGATAGATAAGCATTTGTCAAGCCTAGGATTTGTAAAAAACATGTTAGAGGCTACTCTTTATATGAAACGTAAAGGAGATGATCTGTTTATAGTCTCTCTTTATGTTGATGATCTCTTAATCACATGTGGTAACGCCAAGCTTGTTGAAGAGTTCAAAAGGGAAATAATGCATATCTTTGAAATGACAGACCTTGGACTAATGACATACTCTAAGGGAATAGAGATTAACCAGTTAGAAAGTGAAGCTTTTGTTTGTCAAAAGAAGTACGCCAAGGAAATCCTTAAGAATTTTCATATGGAGGATTGCAAGGCAATAACTACTCCAATGAATCACAAGGAAAGCTTAAGTAAGGAGAACGGAACAAACAAAGTTGATGAAGGCTATTTTAAAAGTATGGTTGGGTGTTTAATGTACCTAACTACAACCAGGCCAGATATTGTTTTTGCTGTGAGTATTCTTGATCGTTTCATGCATTGTGCTAGTGAACTGCTATCCTTTGTGTAAGGCACACTATAAGATTTTTCTTAGCCATATTTGAGCTCATCTAAAAAGATTCAAGAGAGTACTATAAAAAGGTTCCGTACAATCAGGCAAATCACTAACGGCATTAATGTCCCGCCTGAAAATAAAGAATTCAGTCATAAAAAAAATACTTTACAATCAGAATACAAATCATTAAAATATCTATACAATATATTCACCCTAATATGCTTTTTATTTTGGGGGTTGTTTGGGGGGTTTTCGATGGTACATAGGGAACTAGCTTTATTGAAATGAAAGAAAGAGATGACACCTATAAGGGCGAGCTTTAAGGCCCTAATGTCACAATAAATAACAAAAGTACCAAAAAAAAAAAAAGCCCAAAAAGAACCTAGACTAATGCATGCAAAAATGCAAATACATTAATTCAAGTTATTTCAATCCATAACTACGAAGAGCTTTAGCATAATTATACAAATCTTAATATTGTATAATGTTATAATGCATACATGAGTACACAAATGGGATAATATCTTAAAAAATCAACACATCAACTTAGATCACTTGGTCTAAATTCTCATTGCTTATAGCTAGTTATTGCAAATATGTTATTATTCTACCGTAGTTAAATTAATTTTTATAGCTGCTACGTTAAACCGAATTAAAAAAAAGAAAAGAAAAAACGCTGAGAATAAACAACCTTTCTATTGCATCTGTGAAAAGTTGAAGCTCTTCAAGTGTGCCATATGCATCATATTTGTCATCTGAAACGATAAGCATCATAAAAATTTTAGTCGATATTAATCGAGCATGTGAATGAAAAGGTTCAAAATATTGTGCAACGCTCCAGAAATGAAACTCCACAAGTCTGTCTCGAGAATAAGAGTATAGTGTTGTAAAGTTTTAATCATTCCACCAACTGCAATAAAAATGACAATAAAATTAGCCATCCATCAAAGAATAAGTGTTTGTAGAAGTTAAGCAAAACAAAAAGAATTGACACAAACAAGTAATTATTTCTAGGAAACTTAGGCATGCCTCCTAAAAGATATCGCTGGCACTTTGACGGACTAACACCTCGTCAAAATAATATTCAACCCACGTTCATTGTTGATGCTAGTGCTAGCTTAAATACTGACATGCACATATAATTAACTTGGAGCAAAGAATTTGAGTAAAACTAAATACCACAGCTCTTAAAATAACATAAATAATTAGCTACCTAACTACTAGTTGACAAAGTCCAAGTACTAGTCTAAATATTATTTTCTTTGATTTTATTTAATAATATCTTTGCCCTTGCGAGATCATTCAAAAAAAAAAAACTACTAGTTATCTAAGTCCAAGTGCATTATAATCACAAAAAAATAGATAAGATGATATTGGAGATCCTTTATCTTTAGAAATGATAACAACGATCCTATGAGGACACAATCTTTTAGATTAAATTTTAGAGTTTGTGTAACTATTTGTGAATATAAAAAAAGATTTGTGTATCCAAAAATAAGGAAATTTTCGTGATTATTTTTCTAAATCATATGGGTGTTGCTATTGTTTTCTGATAAGGAAGCTTAGCTCTTGTCGGTGCAGTAACTGTACGCGATCGAAGTCTAATTTTGCAAACTTGAGTAGAGTGCCATTTCTCGATTCATCATGCGCATAGAAACAAATATATTTGTATGCCTCAAGTCTTGGCACACTTTTATGAGAAGGCAATTTGAGAGCATCAATTATATATTTTGCTAGATGGCTTGAGTTTGTAGCCGAAGGCTTCAAATGAGCTGTAGTCAAACTGAGTACCTCCTCCGGAATATTTTCTCCGTGTACTCTGAATTGTGTCGCTTCATATGAGCTGAACAAACCCCTCACATCGCTTGTCAAATTTTCCTTGAATTTGCCGTCGTAGTCTTTAAACTTGTCAAACACACCTGATTTTATTCATTATGTCAATGTTGATAACAATATCATTAACACTTCAAAAATACAAGAACTAACAAGATTAGCCTAAATCCTGAAGGAGAAATAATGACCCTTAATTTTTTTTTCTTTGTAGAAAAGGGCTTAACCATGCTAACGCACAATAGAACGGGCAATCATCGTCCCATACATATCATAAGAAAGCCAAGGACCAAGGCCCGTTGGAGGTTCCTGAAAAACACGAAAACCGAGGGGCAGGGAGTCTGCATTCTTAGCCAAACAATGAGCTGCAAAATTGGCTTCACGATAGATATGCCTAATGGAAACGTGCCAGTCCCTTTTCGGGAGATTCTTAATCGAGTTTATTAAGGGCGTGTGCATATTCGGAATTTGTTATCTAGACTCCAACATATGAATGATGCAACGGCTGTCAACCTCTACTTCAGCGAAACGAATGCCATGATTCCACGCTAGATCGAGTTGGTAAAGCCCCCAACGTTCGGCCATACTAATAGAGCAAAATCCAATATTCATCCCAAAACCCCGGAGCCCAAATTCCAGTTGCGTCACGAATTAATCCACCTGCACTAGCTGCACCATTAAACCCTCTTTGAGCCATCAATATTTAAACGGAAATGAGGGCATCTGGGAGCAGTCCAACCAATTCCAACAAACACTTTGCACTGCCTCTCATGCAGAGTAGCTTTAAAAATCTGTTGCATCTCATACACCCGTGCTTTTATTTCCGACACAAATTAAGGCTGCAAGGGGAAATGCTGGCAAAGAGAAGCTGAAATTGCCAGTACCAAATCTTCCATACAGTAACCCCAAACATCAATGAGCAACTCTCAATCATCTCAAAACTCTTCTTGCCCGCTAGATTATTTAAGAGCCATTCTCTGAAATAATTAGAAAAGAAATCAGCTTGATAGTATTTGGAATCAAGGAGGACCATATCCTTTCTGCCAAGATGCAATCACGAAGTGCATGTAGAATATTCTCCGTGTCATGGCCATAAATATCACACATCGATTTGTTATGAATATGCCTTCTAAAGAGCTCATCTTTTGTTTTTATTTTATCACGCATTAAGAGCCAAAGAAATACCCTAATTCGGTGTGGTCCTTTCCAATGCCAAATGAGCTGCCAATTGAGAAAAAGATAGGCGGACTTCGTAGTAAACATGCCATTACGTGAAAAGCCCCAGAATGGTGGTCATCTCCTTCAGAACTAGATGGGAGTTTAACAGCTGCAATTTGGAGGATCAGATTGTTAGATAAAAGATGGCGAAGACATCCCATCGCCATGAACAGTCTGGGCCAACCATATCAGCCACACGCATGTTTGCCATCTCCAAAGGTATCTGCTGCTTGACGTAGGAACGGAGATGAGGAACATCCGGCACCCAGCAATCGTCCCGAAAATTTACATTCTTAGCGTTTCCAACTGCCCATCTAATGCCATTCAGAACGTGAGGCCAGACATTGCAAACTGCCCTCCATAGATGAGAACCATGTCTTGAATTAAGATGAGAAGGAATCCCATTCGAGCCTAAATCGTATATCGTACGAAGAGCTCTAATCTATAAGCTTTAGGGCGAAGTGACGATATTCCAGCCAATTTTCATCAGCAAGGCAGTGTTCATCTGAGAGAGGTTTTTCAATCCAAGGCCCCCTCTATGACAAATTGTACCCCAGATAACTAGGATCATCTTGGGGTCACTAGCTGCACCACTCCAAATAAATCTCCAACAAATTTTATCAATCTTTTCATGAATACCTGTAGGAAGTTGAGTAGTTTGCATAGCATAATTGGGAATAGACTGAGTTACAGATTACGCCAAGGTCACCCGCCCAGCCAAAGGTAAGTGCAAAGCATTCCACCCTAATAGTTTTCGTCCACCTTGTCCACAATCTCCTGATAAGTGGCCTTCGTAAATCTATTGTGTAGTCAGGGCATTCCAAGATACTTGCCAAGGTTGTTTGTAATAGAAAAGCCATATACCTTAGCAATATGCAATCTTCGGTTCCACGTTCTTGGAGAAGAAAATTTGTTTTTTGTCCTTGTTGATTTTCTCCCCAGAACTGAAACAAAATGTCTCCAGCACTTCATGGATGGTTCGAGCTTGATCACAAGTTGCCTCTACTAGCAAAAGCAAATCATCTGCAAAAAAGAGATGGGTTAGTGGGGTGCCTCTCTGAGCGAATAAGCTTCCAACGCCATCACTGACTGCATTATGGATGCCATGGCCAAGACGCTTAATGCATAAAACAAAGATATAAGGAGACAAAGGATCCCCTTGACGAATACCGTGGGTTGGAGTAAAAGAGTGGGTGAGCTCTCCTTCCCACAGAATTTGCATTCTCACCGTTGTAAATCACGCCATGGTCAGTCTAATAAAATCAGAGGGTAAGCTAACTTCATTAAGGGTATCATGAATAAAATCCCATCTTAAACGATCATAGGCCTTGTCCAGATCAACTTTAACGGCCATGAACCCAACCTTGCCCCTTTTCCTCCTCATTGAGTGAATGATTTCTTGAGCCATGACCACATTTTCTGTGATATGTTTCCCAGGAATAAAACTTGTTTGATGAGGGCCATTGAGGTTAGGGAGAATAACTTTTAGTCGATTAGCAAGAATTTTGGTAACTGTTTTATAAATGACAGGACAAAGGCTAAGAAGATGAAAGAGACTCATGCTATCCACATTGCTGGTTTTAGGTATAAGGACAAGGAGGGTTTCATTTAGTTCATTGGGTAAGTCGGCCATCAAAAATATTTTTGATAACATTATAAACAGAATTGCCTACGGTATTCCATTGGGTTTGATAGAACAAAGCAGGCAGCCCATCAACTCCTAGTGCCTTCAATGGTTGCATGCTAAAACTGGTGCGCCGAATCTCCCATCATCCACAGGCCGATCAATCTCACTAAACATATGACTGTCAACGGTTGGAAACATACCCGAAAATGGATAGCTAATAAAATCCCCACCCTCAGCCTTGAACAATTCGGTGAAGTAGTGTGTGGCATAATTTTTTATGTCTTATTTATCATACAAGCACCAGCCCTCATTATTTTTTATGGCTTCCACATTGTTGCAGCTCCTCTTGCTAATAGTTTTCCTGTGAAAGAAAGCTGTATTCTTATCCCCATTTAAAATCCAATCTCGCCTTGATTTTTGATGCCAAACTAATTCTTCTTGAGCAAGAACAACTTCCAACTCCTTCCTAACCATGGATTCCAAATTCATAAGCCTATTAAAATTGTGTCGTTACAGGGCCTTTTGAATGCCATTCAAATGAGCAAGGAGTCGTCTTTTTTGGAAAAATATATTCCCCAAAGTCATCATGTTCCAAACCCTCACCTCCCTAATAATATTCCTTGCCGCATCAAAATAGTCACCATCTCTAGTCCATTGGCTAGCAACAAAATTACCAAACTCCTCCTCTATGAACCATGCGGTAAGAAATTGAATGGGTTTGACTCCTCCCCTTCTGTTCTAGGCCTCCCAAACTTCACCAGCACAGGCCGATGGTCAGATTGAATTTTTGTAAGATGAATAACTGAAGCTTCCTCAAATTTTGCCATCCATTCATCATTACAAATTGCTCTGTCCAACCTTTTGGCAAGCTTACCTCTGGACCAAGTGAACTAAGGACCCTTAAACCCAAGATCAATCATCTTAGCCTCATGGAACCAACTATTAAACTGGCTGCACATATCAGCTCTTCTAGATGATCTCCCTTTCTTCTCCTCAGCATTAAGAATATTGAAATCACCACCAAGATGCCAAGGCCCGTTAACATAATTACCCAAATTCTCCAACTCACTCCAAAGATGATTCCTAAGATGTAACATATGCGTTTTTTTTAAAAAAAAAAAAAAAAAGGAGGCGGTAAACAAAAAATTATAAAATGGCAGTAAAAAAAAAAAAAAAAGGAAAAACGAAACAAAGGAAACGCAGCACACACACGCGTGAGAGAGAGAGAGAATTTTGACCCGCAAACCCGACCCGACCCGCGAACCCGACCCGAATATATCTCCATTTTCCGGCCACTTCACCGGCCAAGGAAGGTACCGATCGGAAGCCCTTGAACCGCCAGTCAGCTTCCCGTCGTCCTTGCGGCCAGAAAACCGCCGGAAAGCCGTCGATCGAAGCTTGGATTTGCCGCGGCTTGCCGCCGTGATTCGCCGTGATTCGGCCGGTTTCCGGCTGTGCCACCACCTGGAATTTGTTCCCTGCACGGCCAGCTTCTATTTCCGACCATCCACAGCCACCGGGGAAGCCGATTTACCGCCGGCCGACAACTTGAGAAATTGCGGCTGTTGAGCTAGATTCCGGCGTCGTTGCCGCGCGTGGGAGCTCACCGCCGGCACCGTTGGACTCAGCTCGGTCCAAACCATCTGACCTGAACTTCCCGACCGCCGTTGCTTGAATTCCGGCCACCGTTGACCGGCAAGGGCAATTCGGTAATTTCACCTTTTTGAGGGCAATTTTGTAATTTCAAAACTTTGTGGACATTTTCGTAATAATTAGAATTGAGGATAAATGGGTCATTACGATTTCGGGGATAATTCAGTAATTCATAATTTTGGGAGTTTACGGACGCGAGGGTAGTTTCGTAATTTTATTAACACAGAAGTTGCATATAAAGGATAAATGTTCATTTCGAACGGTATTGTGTAAATTTCGTTATATTTTAGATTTACGGAAAGTAATTATGTCGTTTCGTTGATTTAGGAGGACCCGCGAGCGAGGATCATCCCGCGGGCGTGGACGACCGTCGAGTTTGATCATTGTCACTGTGAGTGGAATATACAAAACCTATGTTCATAGTTTATGATAATAATAAAGTATGTTTGTGAATTAAGTATTTGAAATGAACGGATTTAAAATGATTTTCTCGAAATGGATTTGCTTCACATATTGATATGCTATTAAAAAAGTGTATGGTTAAATGTTTTGCTGTATCGACTTTGAATAAAATCCGATAGTATTTTGAAGATGAGAAAACTTGATTTACATGTGTTCATGAAAAGAAGGGCATGATTTAAAGATTGTATTTAAAAGTGTTGAACAGTACCCTTCCCTGTTTATCCGGTGGCCGGGACATGACGGTACCCAGATAGTACGTCATTGCACGTCCGTCGAGGGCCGGATATGATTGAGATACAGATGAGATACAGGCCTTTGGGGCCCGTCTGAGTACACACAGAGGTTTTGGGCCGTGTGCTCGGGCGCTTTTGTCCTTTGGGGACTGGATATGCATGCACAGATATGATGAGATATGAGATGGTACTTCCCTGTCTATCCGGTGGCCGGGACATGACGGTACCCAGATAGTACGTCATTGCACGTCCGTCGAGGGCCGGATATGACGAGATTATTCCCCTGGGTACTTGTTTTCGTGATGGTTTTGATATTCGGTATTTGCTACGATAAATGTGATTTCCTTGATTTTTATGCAGTATTATGTATTATTATTTTATCAGTGCATGATTTTAATTACGTAAGTTTACTGGAATTCTGATGAGATTTTGATGATATTATTTCGAGAAAAGTGAATTGCTTTTACAGTAATTTACATTTTCAAAAGAAAATTATTATCCACTCACTGAGCTCACTGAGTTTTATACTCACCCCGTTTAAACATATTTTTCCCCCCACAGGAGGTTGCAGGTACATGAACTCAACCCAGAGACTGTAGATATTTTGAGTTTTGGCCACGTTGTACTGAGAGTTATAGATACTTGATGTTAGGGCATTTTGATCAGTTCATTATTTTGAGATTGTACAATGTTAGTGTATTATTCTTTTGAGATTAAGAATAGACCATTGTATAGTATGATCAATTATATTATAGCCTTTTGGTACTTTCGAGATTATTTTGGATAATATTCAGTGCTATAGTTGCAACTGTTGAGCATTGAAGTTGGTTGTTCATTGGATTATTTGGAAGTGTTTATTTTACACATGTGCAGGATTGGAATGTTATATTTATAGGGGAGATTCTGCCGAATTTTCGGTAGAATTCTAATTAGATCAGCACAGTTTGGATGAGTCCAGACAGACTCGCCCCGTAGTTCGGGGCGGGTCGTTTCATAAGAACATTAATGGGGCTAGCATAAATGGAAGTGACCAAGGTCCATAGACCATTGGTATCCGTGACTTCGGAAATGGATAATCTGTTTATGATTGAACACAATATCAATGTTAAATCCATCATTCCACAAAAGCCAAATACCACTAGAAAAACCATTAGCTTCTACTCTATGCGATCTATCAATACTGCTTAATTGAATAAATTTGTTAGCTTTTAACCCACTTACTTTAGGCTCTAGGACAACAAGAATGTCAGCCTTATAGACAGAGGTGAGAGATTGGAAAGCTCATAGAAAATCAGAAGACGAGACTCCTGGATAGTTCTAAAACAATATTGATAAATTCATAAGGAAAAAGGGATTAAGGATAGCAAGACAATTTTGCCATAGTGATCTTTACGTCTCAGCTTCAAGATCCATCTCATCCTCATCAACCAAGGACACCATATTATCTGAAGAATCTATTGGCCTTATCAGGGGGTTTATCAGGAATATTCATAGTATCATCAACAAATTTATCAGAGAGTGAGGGAATAAAGGTTGTACTATTGCGAGATCCGAAATGGTAGGTATCAGGAGTGAAGGTGACAGCTATGTGTTTATCAGGGTTAAGGCCATCTTGGTAAGGACATGTTTAGGGGAGTAATTTTTACGTAGTATGATACTGGATTGCGTGGCTTTCAATTGGGAAGGATCGGCAGGGCAAGCGTCAGCTCCGCCTCCATGCTTATTTTTAGGCTTTGTGGCATGTGGTTTGGGCAGACAATGTTTGTTAGCTTGGTCATCGCTAGCATTGGACTGTTGGTGGGTCGTGGTAGGCTTGGCTTTCATTATTGGAATGTTATCTGACTTTTGGAATGTTTGGGAGGGGTGGGTTTGGTTGTCTTTGTATAGATCGATATCCTCTCCCATAGTTTCCTCATTAAATAGAGCTTTAAATCTAAAACCCCCTTTAATGTGGCTATTGGGAGCGTGATTTGGGCTTTGCTCGATCTCAATTACCTTTTGAAATCCCTCTTTCCCTTTACGGCTAACCTCCATCCATGGTCCAAACTTCTGATTCACCAAGTTCATGGCCGCCATTAATGTATCTGACAGCTCACATGAAAGGTTGTCCTTATCCCTATGCAGAGTCCTTGGTTGTTATTAGCACTTAGTTCAGGACAAACATCGCTTTTGTGGCCATATCTCACACATTGAAAGCAAATAGTTGGAAGGCCTTCATACTCGATTTTTTGGATTTTACTATCCAAGAGAAATTGTGAGCATATAGGTTTACTGAGGCATACTTGAGCTGCAATCCTGGCAAACTTATCCTTGGTGGCTAACTCTGCATTATAGTCAATCTTAATCACTTTTCCAATTACTTGACCTAGCATATGGAGAACCCTTTTGTGGTAATAGTGTAAAGGCATTCTTGGTAATCTAATCCAAGCAAAAATAAAGTCAATTTTATCAATAGTACTATCAAATTGAGGACTCCATTGTTGGATGATTAGATAGCGGCCAAAGATGGTCCATGGTCCTTGTGTTAGGGCATGTTGTGCGTCTCCTTCATTCTTAAAACACACAAGGTAAAAATTATTTTCCAAATCAATTACTGAAAACCCTTGTGACATACCCTAAGTGCTTTGTAGCCTATCGATCTGTTAGGTATTTGTTGACTAAGTCTTAATAGATCATCCCTTTAGTTTCTGAGTTTGTTAGTTCGTGTTAAATAAACCCTGGTTTGTAGGGGGTAGATTTGTTTTTGAATTATTCGTCCTTTAATCTTAGCACTTTGAATCATTCTTGTTTGTAATGGCTGTATAAAAGCCTCAGTTCAGTATTCAATAAACAAGCTTTTACAGCTGCCAAATTCTATTGCTCTCTGCATTTGAGTTCTAACTTAATTAACAGTGGTATCAGAGCTTCACAAAGGGGCCGGATTGTAAGGAGTGTGAGTATAACACTATGAGAAGAGTGAAAGAGAGATGGCTACCGAAGCTAGCAACTTTGAGCAACCAAGCATTCCCAAGTTTGATGGAGATTCCGATCACTGGAACATGCTGATGGAAAACCTTTTGAGATCGAAAGAATATTGGAGCATCGTCGAAACAGGTTACACTGAGCCTGCTGAAGGAGAGACATTGACGGCTACACAAAGGAAAACCTTGGAGGATTTAAAGCTAAAAGACCTGAAGGCAAAAAATTATCTATTCTCGGCAATTGACAAGCCAATTTTGAAGACCATCATTCAGAAGAGCACATCCAAGCAATTGTGGGATTCAATGAAGAGAAAATATCAAGGAAACATCAGACTATATCTTGCTCAACTACAAACTCTTCACAGAGAATTTGAGATCCTGGAGATGAAGATAGGTGAGTCTGTCACTGATTATTTTTCAAGGGTGATGCTGGTAGCCAATGACATAAGGAATATTGGAGAAGATATGTCGTACGTGAAAATCATTGAGAAGATCTTGCGCACCCTCACTGAAAAATTAACTACATTGTATGTTCTATTGAGGAGTCAAAAGATATTGATCAGCTTTCCGTGGATGAGCTGCAGAGCTCACTACTTGTTCATGAGCAGAAGTTTTAGAAAAATGGTGGCGATGAGCAAGCTTTGAAGGTCACAAGTGGTGAGAGGCTTGGTACAAGTGAGGAAGACAAGTTTGGAGGAAGAGGCAGAGGTCGTGGAAATCTTAGAGGAAGAGGTCGAGGAAGATAATCTTTTGACAAAGCCACTGTTGAATGTTTTAACTGTTACAAGTTAAGACATTTTAGGTATGAATGTCCCAGCTAGGACAAAAACATCAATTACGTTGAGTTGGATGAAGATGAAGAAATGCTGCTCATGTCCTATGTTGAGATGCATAGTTCCAAAAGAGAGGACGTGTGGTTCCTGGACTCTGACTGCAGCAATCACATGAGTGGAGATAAGAGGTGGTTTATTAAGCTCGATGAGTTATTCAGGCAAATGGTAAAACTCGGCAACAACTAAAAAATGGCTTCATGGGAAAGGGAAACATTAGGATACAAGTTCTTGGAACAACTCAGGTGATCACTGAGGAAGCTCAAGAGTAATTTGATTAGTATTGGACAGCTTCAAGAAAAGGATTTGGCCATTGTGATTCAATATGGTGTATGCAAGATTTATCACCCAATGAGAGGGTTAATTATGCAATTATGCAAACAAACATGTCAGCAAATAGGATGTTTATGTTGTGTGCTTCTGCTCCAACTCATGCTCTAAGACAAGCTTGTTTTCAAATGGCATCTAAGGACACAACAACTCATCTATGGCGTCGGAGGTTTGGACACTTGAACATGAAATGCCTGAGATCTTTGGCATGCAGAAAGCTGGTGAAGTGTTTGTCGATTCTCAAAGCTTCTGCCAAATTATGTACTGATTGTGTTGTTGACAAGCAGCACCATGACCCTTTTCCTAAGAAAAGTTTGTGGAGAGCTTATCAACTATTGCACGGACATTTGTGGTCCTATCACTCCTGAATCAAATAGCCACAAGAGCTACATATTCACTTTTATAGATGATTATAGTCGTAAGATGTGAACTTATTTCTTGCATGCTAAATTAGAGGCATTTTCTACGTTTAAGAATTTCAAAAGCATGGTAGAAAAAGAGAAAGGGAATTATATTTCTTGCTTACGTACTGACTGAAGGAGGGGAGTTCACCTCATCGGAGTTTAACAAATATTGCAGTTCAAATGGGATCATCAGACAACTCACAGCAACCTTTTCCCCACAACAAAATAGGGTGGCAGAGAGAAAGAACAAAACCCTAATGAACATGCTGCGGTGCATGTTGATTAACAAAGGAGTTTAAGGAATTATGGGCGGAAGCTGTAAATTGGGCATTGTATATTCTCAACCGATGTCCTACCTCAGCGGTGAAAGAAAAAACAACTAAAGAAGCATGTAGTGGACTCAAGCCTTATGTGGAGTATTTCAAAGTGTTTGGTTGTATCAGACATGTTCACATACTAGACATCAAGAGGAAGAAACTTGACAATAAGAGTTTCAAGTGTGTGTTTTTAAGGGTGCGTGAAGAATCGAAAGCCTTTCAAATGTATGATCCTAAATCTAAGAAGACTGGCATAAGTCGGGATGTGATGTTTGAAGAGGAAGAAAAGAGGAACTGAGAGAAAACAACTGAAGGAATTCGATGTGATACTCTCGAATACGGAGATGGAAAAAAAGGTAAGGAAGCTGTGAAAGAAAGTGCCATTGGAGAAGAAGGACAGCTTGAGCAAGGTGAAGCTAGCGGCTCGGGTTCTTCTACACCAACAGATGTAAATCATCCGGTTCAAGGGAGGATCAGAAGAAAACCAGTATGGATGGAGGACTATGTAAACGGTGAGGGTTTGTTCGAGAAAGAAGAAATACAACAGCTAGCTATGCTCACATCATCAAGTGATCTAGTAAGTTTCGAAGAGCCTGTTAAAAGTTCTACTTGGAGAGATGCCACGGACTTGGAAATTCAAGCTATCGAAAGAAATTGTACCTGGGAGTTGACAAAATTGCCAAGAGGAGCCAAGAAAATAGGTATAAAATGGATTTTCAAAACTAAGCTGAATGAGAAGGGAGAAGTGGACAAGTGCAAGGCTTGGCTTATAGCAAAATGATATACACAACAAGCCAGCACTGATTATACTGAGGTATTTGCCCCTATTGCTCGTTGGGATACTATTAGATTAATTCTTGCACTAGCTGCTAGCAGAGATTGGGAGGTGGTTCAGCTTGATGTTAAGAGTGCTTTCCTGCACGGTGAGATTACTGAAGAAGTTTTCATCGAGCAGCCATGAGGTTAGGAAGTGAAGGGTGCTGAGAACAAAGTCTATCGATTGAAGAAGGCATTCTATGGGTACAAACAAGCCCCACGAGCATGGTTCAGTAAAATTGAGTCCTATTTCATCAAAGAAGGGTTCGAAAGGTGTTCAAGTGAGCACACTCTATTAAAAAAGAATGGTAGAGATGAAAGAATCCTTATAGTCAGCTTGTGTGTTGATGATCTCATTTTTACTAGGAATGATGGGAAGATGTTTGAGGAGTTCAAGAGGTCAATGAAGCAAGAGTTTGAAATGTATGATCTTGGAAGAATGAAATATTTCCTTGGAGTAGAGGTGGTGCAGGGTTTGGTTGGAATTTTCATAAGCCAAAGAAAGTATGCTAATGAGGTACTTGAAAGGTTCGGAATGGAGCATTGTAATCCTGTGAAAAATCCTATTGTGTCTGGCTGTAGACTTATCAAAGATAAAAGAGGTATGAAGGTTGATTCCACCACTTACAAGCAAATGGTGGGTAGTCTCATGTATTTGACTGCCACCAGACCTGATCTTATGTATGTAGTGAGCTTAATAAGTCATTTCATAGAGGCACCGACTAAGTTGCATCAATAGGCTGTGAAGAGAATTTTTCGGTACTTGAAAGGAACAACAAGATGGGAATATTATACAAGAAAAGAGGTGAGGAAAATTTGGATGCTTTCTCTAACAGTGATTATGCCGGGGATCTTGAGGATCGAAAAAGCACTTCAGGTTATGTCTTCAAACTGAGTTCTGGAGCTGTGGCGTGGAGTTCCAAAAAAGGGCCGGTTGTGACACTCTCTACAACAGAGGCAGAGTTTATAGTTGCTGCTTCATGTGCCTGTCAAAGTGTTTGGATGCAGAGGGGTTCTAGGGAAACTTAGTCTCAATCAAAGTAAATGCACCATTTTCTGTGATAATAGTTCTGCTATTAAGCTTTCGAAGAATCCTGTTATGCATGGTAGGAGTAAGCATATCGATATTCAATTCCATTTTCTTCGAGAATTAACCAGAGATGGTGTAGTTGATTTGGTGCATTGTGGCTTTAAAGGCCAATTAGTTGATATTATGAAAAAATCATTGAAGTTTGATTTGTTCTTGAAGATGAGAGAACAACTTGGAGTATGCATCGTTCAAGAGGTAAACTGACTGCAAACTTTGCAATTCAGTTTAAGGGAGGATTTGTTGGGTATTTGCTGACTAAGTCTTAACAGATCATCCCTTTAGTTTCTGAGTTTCTTAGTTTGTGTTGAATAAACCCTGGTTTGTAGGGTGTAGATTTGTTTTTGAATTGTTCTTCCTTAATCTTAGCACTTTGAATCATTCCTGTTTGTAATAGCTGTATAAAAGCCTCAGTTCAGTAGTCAATAAACAAGCTTTTACAGTTATCAAATTCTGTTGCTCTCTGCATTTGAGTTCTAGCTTAATTGACACGATCTGCCTAACAACCTGACCACAACAGCATTCAGCCACGGCTTGACTAACTGCGCATGGATCCTTTGTGAAGACGAGATTGATGGCAGTTGGCCGTCATTGTCAAACACAACATCTTCATGTTCAAAATCTAGGTCCTCTTCACATCCTGTCAATTCTTCTTCCAAATCATTTTGGTCTTCCATAAGCATATCATTAAAGGAGGATTAGGGTTATCTTCATCCTCCCCATTGTAATTATTAACATTTTCTAAGAAATTAAACAACCTTAATTTAAACTAAAATTGTCCTGCTTTAGGATAATTTCTGGTTAAGATCATGGATGAATGGAATAACACAATAAGATTATTTGTTCAACTTCATAATTTGTCTGCAGCTCTTACTTATACACCATTGACAATTAAAAATTAAAGAATCCATGAGGTAGGTGGCCATGGATAATTTAGTGTAGACAAAGACATGGTTAATAGCCGGCAAGAAAGAAAGGCCGGGGTTGGTTTTCTTTCTCTTTTTCTTTTTTTATTTTTTATTTTAATGTAATCTTTTAAATTCCACTCCATAATGACATATTTATATCACTTTTTTCTTAATTTATATGATGTTATGGACTAAGCGCTTGTTTTCATATTTTTGTACAATTTGATTTTACCAAATTCATAGAATTTTACTAACAGAAAACGACTACTTTCGTGCCTAGCTTTAGTTTGAACCCAAGATAACGGCAACTTCCACATCCACAAACCAACACTTTGTTTTCTTAATTCTCTAGATAGAACACAGAAAGAATCTAAAATTTGCTTAAAAGAATGCCATGTCGTTGATAGATGCCTAGCTCAATCCTATATTTAATTATTTTAAGCAACCTTTAAACGTATAATAATTTTGTTCCAGCATTCCTATCATAGAGAGTTTTAAAAGGAATTATGTTTAATAGGAAATTATGGGGTTATTATCATTTTTCTTCACTTTAATGCACATACTTCTTGGGCTCTTAATGTTTCAGCTTACCCTTACTGGCTTGCAGCCACTCTGCCATGATGACGAGCGTTCTACCTTATTGCAATTCAAGCTAAGCCTTACCGTTGTTCAGTGTTCTTTTGATTATTCTCCTTCAGCTCATCCCAAGTTTGCATCATGGAACTAGGAAGAAGAAAATAGCAATTGCTGCTTATAGGACGGCATCAAATGCAACGAAGACACTAGTCATGTGATCGGGCTTGATCTCGCAAGCAGTTGCCTCTTATTGGGAAAGAGACTCACGCAAAAAGTTGCAAATTAAGCAGAAACAAACTTTTTACCCTCTTTATATGATTAAAACAGGATGTATAACACAAATAAATATGCAGAAAAATAAACTAATCTAAATTAATAAACCAATCATAAGAGACATAGATTTTTAAGTTGAAAACTTAAATTTTTAAATTGAAAACTCAAAACGGAAAAAACCACAGGGTTGTGTTTCGATATAATCTCCCATTGCATTAATGGGATTACAACATAAATTCTTCTTTAAATAATACTATAGACTAACAATATCAAGAATCTTAATATTCTTGGATTATAATAACAGTCTAATATTTGTCTCTCTAACAAGTGAGTATCTTAAATCAAGACCAGTAAAATTATAGAAGGCAATACCACGAACTTACCCTCCAAAATTTGAAAAAAATGAAATTAAATTCACATTCCAATCGTCCAATCAAAGAAAGTTCAATTCCCAAAACCAAAATAGCCACTGTCTTCTTTTCTCCCTCTCTCGCCGTTTTTATTCTTTTTCTCAATCAATGTCAGTCGCTGCTTCCACTTAGTCTTCTTTATATAATGTTTCAATACCTAAATTGCATGGAAACTTTCATCTAAGCCCTTTAAGTTTTCTTTAATTGTTTAGCTGCCCAAACGAATGCAATTTAGGGTTGGGCCACCCAAATGAGATGGATCTAACAAATCTCCCCCTTTAAATCATGTGGGGGCACCACCAACCTGATTTCTGCATACAGATTTCAACTTCTCCGTAGGCAATGACTTTATCATCATATCTTATTCATTCTCTGTTGTGTGAATCTTTTTAATCTGTAATTGGTTCTTTTTAAGCACGTCTCGTATCTAAAAATACCTCACATCAATATGCTTGAATTTCGAGTGGTATATCAAATTCTTTACCAAGTGAATGGCAACTGTCACAGTATATGGCAAAGTAATCTTGTTTCACATTCAACTCTTATAGAAAATTCTTCATCTACAAGGTTTCTTTGCAACTATCAGTAATTGCAATATACTCTGCTTTAGTAGTGGATAAAGCAATACACTGTTGAAGTTTGGACTGCCATGAGATTGGCTCCCTTGCAAAAGTGAGCAAATATCATGATAATGATTTTATAGAATCAACATCTCATGTCATATCTGTATCCGTGTACACTTATAAAACATGTTTGTCAACACTAAAACATAAACATGCCCTAGAAGTTCTTCTGAGATATTTGAGAATCCACTTTACCTCTATCCAATGTTCTTTGCCCAGAATGGAGAGAAACCGGCTGACTACACCAATTGTATGAGCAATATCTAGTCTTGTACAAACTATGGCGTACATCAAACTACCAACTACTGAAGCATAAAGAACTCATTTCATCTCTTACTTCTCTTTCTCACTTGTAGGACAATGCTTTCAACATATGCTTATTAAGATAACCATATCTTCCTAGATTTTTTATCGTGGAAAATCTTCATGCCAAGAATATGTTATGTCAGTCCCAGGTCCTTCATCGCAAAAGACCTGGTAAGTTCTCTTTTCATATTGTCAAACTTACTAGCATCTTGGCCAACAATCAACATGTCATCCACATAAAGCAAAAGAATAATGAAATCATCATCACCAAATTTCTTCACAAAAACACAATGGTCACACATAGTCTTGTCGAAGCCATGATTCTCCATAATAAAATCAAACTTTTTGTACCACTATCTTGGTGCCTATTTCAGTCCATACAAAATTTTCTTCAACTTGCATACAAGTTCTTCTTTGCCTTTGACACTGAACCCTTCAAGTAGCTCCATTTATATTTCCCCCCTCTAAGTTACCGTACAAGAAAGTTGTCTTTACATCGAGCTGTTCAATCTCCAAATTCAAGCTATCTGCTAATCTTAGAACTACTCAGATAAAAGACATCTTTACCACAAGAAAAAATATTTCTTTAAAATCAAAGCCTTTCTTCTGACCGAAATCCTTCACAACAAATTTAGGGTTGTACTACTGTTGTGAGTTGTTTTCAGTCTTCAACCTGTAAATCCACTTGTTCTTTAATGCCCTCTTTCCCTTAGGAAGCTTTACTAAGTCATAAGTGTGGTTCTCATTCAAGGATTTCATCTCCACTGACATGGCTTTAACCCACTCACTTTTATGCTAGCAGGACATGGCTTCTTCAAAACATTCTAGCTCCCCTTCATCTGTAAGCATCATATATTCATGTGGAGGATATCTAATGTAAGGCCATCATTCTCTAGTGGATCTTCTCAATTATGGCTCAATTGGTGGTATAAGTGGTTCAGAGGTGTTTGCTCAACTAGTTTTACTGGACCACCGTTATTATCCTCTCCAGCTCTGCTATAATCATCATGAATTGCGGGTGGAGAAACTGAAATTGGAATAATTGGAATCTCTAAAGAGGACCTAGGCTCATTACTTTTCTCTGCATCACCAGCTATCTAATCTTCAAGGAACACAATATCTATACTTCTAATCAGTTTTCTTACCACTGGATCCTATAATTTGTTCCTAAATTCTTTATGTCCGTAGCCTAAGAAAATGCATTCTTTGGCTTTATCATTAAGCTTCGATCTCTCATCTTTAGGAATGTGAACATATGCTCTGCAACCAAACACTCTCAAGTGTTTATAAGAAACATCTTTCTCAGTCTAAACTTTTTCAGGTACATCGCTATCTAATGGAGCAAATGGAGAAAGGCTAATTAAGTCAATTACAGTATGCATAGCCTCTGCCCAGAAAGATTTAGGAAACTTGGCATTAGAAAGCATACACTCGACCCTCTCTTCAATTATTCTATTCATCCTTTCTGCAACACCATTCTGCTAAGGAGTTTTTGGTAGAGTCTTCTCAAGTCTCATTCCATGGAATCTGCAATACTGCTCAAATGGTCCTCTGTACTCACCACTATTATCTGCCATAACAAAATTTTGTTTTGTTCTTGTCCCTTGATAATTCTATGAAATAAGAGTTATCGTGATATTTTTAGACTTAAACTAGTATCACTTAGAAAATAAATGATGTAATTTTATTGCATTTTTAATTACATTTTGCATGAGCATTTGCGTAAGTTTAATTGTGAAAAACTGGTTTTGTTTTAGATCACTTGGTGCTCTGATTATGTGCAACAATAAGGCATCGATAACATGCTCATATGATTTTAGTAAAGAGTTGATTAATAGGAGTGCCTTACTTTCATCACTCAACCCTTCATCAATTTTGTCCAGGTCATCACAAACCTTGTTAAATTCATCAATATAATCATCAAGTGATGACCCTTCAACCATCTTTAAAGAAAACATTTTCTTTTTTATGTAGAGCCGATTCGCAAGGGATTTTGTCATATACAGATGCTATAGTTTTGCCCAAAGCCCAGCAACAGTCTTCTCCTTAGTAACTTCTCTTACCTTTTTATCAATCTCAGCCACCTGTTCTGGTGTCTTTGGAGATGAAGCTTCTTTCCTCTAACTCTTGGTGGCTGGTTCAATGGCATGCCCCAGACCTTGTGTGATTAACAAAGCCTCCGTCTTGATCTTCCACATATTGAAGTCATTTTGCCCAATAAACTTCTCAAGATCTACTTTGGTCGCCATTTTTTAAACCTTGAATCAAAACCAAGGCTTTCATACTAATTTGTTATGAACTTGACCTATGTACAGCTAATCAAATTCACCTCAATAACCAATTATGAATCAAAATGAAAGATTAATCAACAAAGAATCACACACACAACACTCAGATCAAGAATTGAAACAAAACATAAACAAAAACACCAGATGTAAGTGGTTTAGCACCAAGTGCTGGTGCCTACATCCATTGAGAAATCAAGCACTAAGTTTTCACTATTATTGAGATCAAAGCTTACAAAGAATAGATGGTGACTACAGAGAACACAAATGACTAGCACTTTCTCTGTCCACTCAACTCTATTCTCTTATTTTTAAGATGATGAAGATGACCCCAAAACAAATTTTATAATATGTTTTTCTAGGTTTGTTACTTCAATTGAATTCCCGCCAAAACCAACAACTAGTAATAACCTCACACGTGCAATATTCATGACTTATAAGTGTTCTTAAAACACCATATTCCATGTCATTTGAAGCTACCTTGAATAAGCCTTCATCACATTTTCTACATGTGCAATACTAAATCTTCTATATGACAAATTTGATCTTGTCGTTTTTGCTTCAAATCTCTGTCAGATGACATAGCATACACATATACACTGAGCATCTTACATGTCAGTCATGAGTATTGAGTTCATATTCTAACATAGGATAAATAAGACCTAAAACATCCAGAATACATAGAACATCTAGAACATTCCAATTCCCAAAACATTTGGAATTCTCATACCCAGAACTATCACATCCAGGTTACTAAGAACATCATAGATATTCGAAAAATCAAGAACCCTAAGAACTATCACATCTGACAAAATAAAAGATCAAGAGCATAAAAGGAGAAGAATACTAATATACATTTGAACAAAGCTATATTACCCTCACTGCTAAGCACGTGTGCCGAGAAAACATGACAATGCGTGACCTATCCTTGGAATTAGGGCTTCGCATCACTAAAAACGTATAAATAGAGTCCCATTTGTGGAGAGGGAAGTCTTGGGCCATTTAAAACGCTACTCATAGGAAGAGAGATTTTTCTCTAATGTCTTCTTTTTCTAGGACTTAGACCATATGAAATCAAACAACAAAGTTTCCACCATTAACAACTTCATGAAGGTGAAAATTCAAGAACATTCGACATCTTTCTTGGAATGACTCCTTCTAGATTACAAGAGAGAGACACGTGGTGCATTTCGATCTAGTTGGGAATAGGGTACCTACGCTGATGAATCAAATATAAGCTTGGTGAACTTGAGTACTCACAGAAACAAAAAAGAAGCAAAAACGCATTTGGATCGGCCAAAAACAAAACAAAACAAAACAAAAAATATTGTTGCTAAATAAATAACAATTTTACATTTGAGGGGCAAAATAGTCTTTTGACTAATATTTCATTACATCCCCTGACAATGTTAAAGAAAAAGTTGAGCAATGATGCACCTTAAAGTTTTTAAGTGAATTGTTGCAAAAAAAAAAAGGTTGTGTATTTTCTATAAAGCTTGAAAAATCAAATGGTCAGTGATGAAATTATAAATATATAAGATCTTTCCTTTTTCTTCTTTTTATTTTTTCAATAGCATCAATAGCAAGAAGAAATAAGAAGAATGAATCAACTACCTGGTAAAATTGGAAAGAAAGAAAGCAACTACAAGATTTGATACATGCCTGCAACGGAACCCAAGCGACACTTATGCATTACAGTAGCTCTCGCCTCTCTCATTGGCAATGCCCTACTGCTTCTTGTACCTTTTGATAAGGAGGCGGGTTAGAGTTGAATTGTCGACTTTGCCCCTCCTTTCTCCGGCACCTTCCTAGCCGTATCATTTTTAGAGCGGTCTGTTCATTTTTTTTTAAAATTAGAATTTGAGTTATTGTTACATCAACTTATCGATTCATTTTTAAATTACTAGAATTTATTCTCATTATTTTATAATCTATAATCTGGGAACCATCAAATAATCCAATTCTATTGATTTTTATTAATTTTCATATAATCTAATGCTCAATATTTGGAGTATGTACCAAACCCTAACATTGTAATTATTGAAGATGCACTTGCTCAATAAATCTCATTTCGAAATTTATGTCCTTTTTTTTGGGGGGGGGAGACTCACATGTCATATCTTTTTCTCTATTGATTGTATGTAAAAAACAGATAAAATATAAGAATTCATAATTTCCAATAAACATTTGGAGTGAGCACAATTAGTAATCAATAACAATGACAATTTTTATTTTTTGGTTGAAAATATCCATAGAACCAAATTGGAAAAAAATTCAAAATATCCAGTTAATGTATTAAGGACAGAGAAGCACCGCCGCATCTAATGGGTATTTACATATTGATGCACTTGCAATCGTTCTTCAAATTCTAAGAATGCAATTCCTGAAAATCCAAAACATTTAGAAAAATTAATTGCATGTATGCAACCGATGGATATCAAATGCCGAAGAAGAAGCTGATAACTAGTTGAAGAATTCTTGTTATGGCATTGTAAAGTTGCTAGAAACTACGATTTCGCAATGCTGAACATTACACGAGCAGCATGAAACATCACAGATTAGCCTGAATCAGATGACACAATAAGTTATTAACATTACAACTGAGATACAGTGAGTTACAATTGTGACTTTTCCAATAGCCAGATGACATTGATATGATATGATTGAAAGTTCAACATTCATGTTAATCATCATATAGATTATAGAATGAGTTTGTCCAACCCACTGAAAGTTATGATCTTTATTGAGAAATTAAACTAGCAAGCTCTTATTTTACTAATCAGTGTAGCAGAACAAAATAATAATATCAAGAACTCAGAATAATAATATCCCAATTAATTACCTTCAATCTGTAACTATTGCTGGGTTCATTGTCCCAGTGATCCGAAGCTATTAGGTGGCCACACCTGATGGCAAAAACACAAGTGATTACATGATGTAACAGATAAAATCCATCTACTAAGTAAAATTCAGGAAAGTAGGAAATAGCAAAAGCAAGTAATTTTAGTGCATGTAGAACCATCTCCACCTTAAAGGAATATAGCAAAATTGTTTCAAAGCCTTTCCAATTTTGGAAGTGGTGTCATCACGAGCTCTCCAAATATGAAAGACGACATTTTTTTTTTCAAATTTAAGTACTGCGCCTAAGGGCAGTCATATTCCCTCTCCATCCATGTGACCAACGTTCCTCTAAGACAACCCTAAGAGGTTTTTAAGCTAACTAGGACCCATAATTTGATAGACGATATGAATGATAGAAGATAAATAGACGATTCTGCAGCCATTGAGATTTTTCCTTTTTTCTTTTTTTCGAAACACCAGATATTGAAAACTAAATTGTCCATTTATATGTCCACAAGTTTATTTCAAAACTTAAACTGCTGGGCGCTTATGTAGCCTAAATAACGAACTTCCGTGATCAATAGATACAATAAAGGGTGGAAATATTGCAAAATTTGGCGAATGTTGTTGTTGGGTTAGGGCTTCTTTTGCTAATAATCCCCATTTTCTCATCTCCCGATCTCGTTTCTTTTCTGCGTCTGTTTTTGTCACTTTCTCTCTCGTTTTGGTACTTGAGGAACCTGCAACGGCGGCGTATTATCCTATAAGGTCAAGATTAGAATTGGGCCTGGGTTAAAGCCCATTTTACTTTGAAGTCGTGTGTTTTTATTTACTTTGGAATATTAGGGCCCGTTCAGTATTATTTTTGAATTTGTATTTTCTGAAAACAAAAATGAGAATGAGAATGATGTTTTGTAGTTGATGTATTTCAAATTTAAGTATGCTTCTAGTATCGTTTTCTATATCCTATATTTTAAAACTGAAAACAATAATATGCATTCTGTAGACATAATTGAAAACGATAAAAACAGAGAATATATGTTCGGTAGTACCATTTTCAAAAACAGTTTTTACTTCTAGACATCGTCTCCGCCACATTCTTTGGTTTAGTCCTTGTCTTCTTTCTCCTCGTCTTCACTCCACTCGATGATTCACTCGCTGCCTCTGGTCGCCAAGCCCTTCCCAATAGAGATGCAGCAACAACAATCAATCTATCATGGCCGAAGCAGAGTCAGAGATGAAGTAATAGTACCACCGTCGGTCGAGACGAAGCTGAGAGGCAACAGCAGCAGCAGTCGATTTTGGTTACTGCGACGAAGTGAGAGAGCTCTAACGATGAGTTGTGGTTGAAGAAGAGATGTATCCACGAGAGAGAGAGAGCTGTGAACTTAGATTCGGATAATGAGATAAGGCTTGAGTTTTGTTTTGTAATTTATTTTAAGGTTTATATTGGGATACTTTGAGAACGTGTTAAACACATTCTCACATTTATAACTACAAATGAAAATTCAAATTATTTGTTTTATAATTTGTTTTTTGAATCCACTTCACCGAACAAGTATTACAGTTGTATTCTCAAAATGAAAATGGAAACACACTCATCAAAACGGTACCAAACGGCCCCTTAATAACCAAAAATCAGAAAACAAAAAATAAATGATAGTTATTGCCCATATAGGCTAGCCGCTAGTATGTATATGTGTGTGTATGTATGTATGTATGTATGTATGTATATCTATGTGTGTGTGTGTATAACACTGATATATATTGTTAAAATCTAAAGACTAGTGATATTTATAATCATATATTTACTAAGATTATTGTAAATTCAAGTCTATTAAGTACAATTCAGGTTTCTATCCTCATGCGGATGTCCACAAGCTTTTTCCACTGGGAGAATTTTTATGGATGGGTACCACACAAGGTTACAAGGATAAGATTTCTTAATTTCCACAAAGGACTTTGACTTGGAGCACCTTTCCTGGTACCACATAGTCATACATCCTACTACTGGATAAAACTTCTCAATTTACAAAAATTAATTAACTCGGAGAAATTAAAAATACCAAGAATTATTTTATAAAAATTGCTGGTTGCCTATATAAAGGCAACGCCGTTCAGTACTATGCCTGCATGTCATAAAAGCAAACTATCTTAAAGCCATTTTAGAATCTGTCGAGACATAATGGGGTCGTCTTTAACTTTCTTAATACGTTAAGTTTATTCCTTCTTTATATTCGATCTTGCAATTGCTCACTTCATTTCTTCTGTTCAGTCACTCTGCCATGATCATGAGCGTTCTGCCTTACTGCATTTCAAGGAAAGCCTTGTCATTAATCAGACTGCTTCCTCTTCTCGTTCTGCTTACCCCAAGGTTGCATCATGGAATCCCGATGAAAAAGATAGCGATTGCTGCTCATGGGACGGTGTCAAATGCAATGAAGACACTGGTCATGTTGTGGAGCTTGATCTTGCTAGCAGTTGCCTCTATGGTTCTATCATCTCTACCAGCAGTCTCTTTCAGCTTGTCCATCTGCAACGGCTTAGTCTCTTTGATAACAACTTCAATTTCTCTGAAATCCCTTCTGAAATCTTAAACTTTTCAAGGCTAACCCATCTAAATCTCTCTAAGTCTTGTTTTTCCGGCCAAATACCGGCAGAGCTGCTGGAGCTCTCTAGTTTGGAGGTCCTTGATCTATCATTTAATAACTACGATACTTTTTTTCTGAAGCTCCAAAAGCCAGGTCTAGCGAATCTAGCTGAGAATTTAACCAACCTGAAAGCACTTAATCTTATCAATGTCAACATTTCTTCAACAGTTCCTCATACTTTGGCAAATTTATCTTCTTTGCGTCTCTTGTCTCTCAGTGGATGCCGTTTGCAAGGTGAATTTCCCCAAGAGATTTTCCATTTACCCAACCTTGAATTTCTTGGTCTGGTGTACAATAGAAATCTTACTGGATTTTTGCCACAATTCCAGAAAAGTAGTTCCCTTGAAGATTTGAGAATTTCGGTCACCAGATTTTCAGGTAAGATTCCAGATTCAATAGAAAATCTTCAATCTTTATCTTACTTGGATATTAGAGACTGCTCCTTTATAGGAAAAATTCCATCTTCATTTGGTAACCTTACCAAGCTCGAATATCTATACCTTTCCGGTTATGGATTTTCGAATGACTTGCCTACCTCCATTGGAAATCTTGCTTCTTTGAACACTATAGAAATTAGCTCATTCAATTTCTGTGGTACACTTCAGACTTCACTTGGTAATCTTACCCAACTCGGGTCATTGACAATTTCTAGCAGCAACTTAGTTGGTGAGATGCCGTCTGTTTTGATGAACCTAACACAGCTTACTAAATTTAGATTTGAGTCAAAACCAATTAACTGGTCCAATCCCATATTGGTTGATGAACCTAAACAAAGTGTCCCTTCTTAACTTGGGGTTTAATCAACTGAGTGGTCATATTCCTGTTGAAATTAGGAACCTAACTCAACTGCAGTATCTCCAATTTTCATCGAATCAATTGGAAGGCTCTATTCCAAGCTCTATCTTTGAGCTTAGGAATCTTGAAAGGCTTGACCTTTCCTTCAACAATCTCAGTGGCACAGTGGATCTAAACATGTTCCTTCTTAGCTTCAAAAGTTTAGATGGGTTAGTTCTCTCGTCAAATAAAATTTCAGTGCTCACTAGAACCACTTCTACTACCAATACCCCGAAATTTAAGATTATAGGATTGAGATCATGCAACCTTATTGGGTTCCCTTCTTTTTTGCACAACCAAGACGAATTGATGTCACTGGACCTTTCCTCTAACAAGATATCGGGAAAAATACCTGAATGGTTGCTCAGTGCAAGTGCGAATGATTTGCAATATTTGAACCTTTCTTACAACCTATTGATAGGCGTCGAGCAGAATCTCCCTGTTCTTCCACGGCCTATAATGAATACTTTAGACCTTAGGTTTAATAAGCTGCAGGGACCACTCCCAGTTCCATCAGTGTTCATCTATTCCTATCTAGTTTCTAACAATCAACTGACGGGGAAAATTCCACCTTGGATATGCAGTTTGAATGGTCTTTATGCTCTTGATTTGTCTTACAATAAATTAAGCGGCATGCTTCCACAATGTTTGGGCAATTTCAGTACTGAGTTGTCAGTACTAAAATTGCACGGCAACAACTTTCAGGGAAGCATTCCTCAGACATTCACGAAAGGAACAAATCTGGCGATGATTGATTTAAGCAACAATTCATTGCGTGGAAGAATCCCGAAATCACTGGCAAATTGTGTGAAGCTCAAATTTGTCCATCTTGGGAATAACCAAATCACTGATGTCTTCCCTTCCTGGCTGGGAACTCTTCCAGAGTTAGAGGTTCTTGTCTTGAAATCCAATAACTTTCACGGAGAAATAAAGGAACCTCGAACAGCTTTCGAGTTTTCGAAGCTCCGCATCATTGATCTCTCTCACAACAGATTTGGAGGCAATCTTCCGTCGAAGCACTTCGATTGTTGGAATTCCATGAAATACGTCAATGCAAGTAACCTAACATATATGCATGATACACTAGCACCAAGAGGTTACCCTATATTTACCTATTTTGGCAATTTTGCTGATTCACTGACAATGAGTAACAAAGGCACAGAGTTGGAATATGAGAAGCTCTCAAATCTGATCACAGCAATTATTCTCTCCAACAACAGTTTTGTAGGAGAGATTCCAGCATCAATTGCTAATTTAAAGGGGCTTCGAAATCTCAACCTTTCCAGCAACAAATTGGAAGGTCAAATTCCATCATCCTTGAATAACCTAACGGTGCTAGAGTCGTTGGACCTTTCCAGTAACAAGCTCTCCGGACAAATTCCTCAACAACTCGGGGAGCTGACAGCACTTGAAGCCTTTGATGTGTCAGATAACCTGCTCACAGGGGAAATACCGCCGGGGACACAGCTCCACACATTTGGGAAGAGTTCATTTGATGGAAATCCAGGATTGTGTGGAGAACCTTTGTCAAAAAAATGTGACAACTCTGAGGCTTCACCACCAGAAGAAGATCCACACTCAGAATCTGTATTTGCTTTTGGGTGGAGGACGGTTCTAATTGGATATGCAAGTGGGACAATAATAGGAATGATACTTGGGCACATCTTCAGCACAAGAAAGTATGAATGGCTTGCCGAGACTTTTCGACTGCAACCGAAAACTAATGGGAGGAGGAGGAGAGTCGGGAGACACAGGCAACGGATGTAATTAACCTTTTTTCTTTTTCTTTCACGAAGGAGCTGCTTTATTGTGCTTTAAATGTCTTTTTCCTTCTTTTCTCCGAAGTTTAATAAACGTTCTATTATTGTATACGTACTATATTGTTGATGCAAGTGGGTTAATAATGTGGTTGTTCTTGGCAACTTTTCCTTCAGCACGGCTGCTGCTTCTTTCTTATTTTTTATTCAGTATCTTATTACTGTCCTGATTTGATAGAACGATCATGTCTTTAGTTAACACAATTTAATATAATGGTTGTAAAAGATTAATGCAGCATTCTCTTTTTCCAAACCTGAAACCATATGACTTGGAAAAAATATCATATAATTGATGATCAGGTATTAGTGATTTTGGCATCAGTACAAAGGTCCGGGAACTTTTTGTATTTTACTTTTCATAATTTCCATATATTCTCTAATTTTTTTTTGGGCAATAACCCCGAATTTAGTTGAAGAATGGCTTAAAATTACAAAGTAATCTGTCAAAGAGTTCTCCAACAGTCATCAACTTTTTAAAGCATCAAGCTATTACATGGGGTGCCTATAACTACTGTAAAAAAATATCATTAGTCAACAAATTATGTGCCAATAATATAATTGGTAAATATTAATTATTATCAAAACTCAATCACAATATTAGAAGCGGCATAAAAGTAATTTTCTGCAGTAGTGATCTAATCTTTGTACTCTCTAGATTCCATCTGTAATTAGTTTGTTCAATAAAGCTTCAAGCCCTCCCTGAGTTTCAGTCGTGGGTGTAGGTACCTTGGTAACGAACCTCGGTACTTTGCTGTGTGTTGGTTCTTTGATTTCTTCTTCTTTGTTCTTGGTTCTTTTCACCAGAGTTATTTGATTCTTTAATTGTTCATGATTGTTTTGAGTTTGGTAATTGCTCTGATTTCATACCAATATTATCTTTATTTGTTTATGATTTATTAGCTTTAAAATGTAGCTCAAAAAAATCAACATTAACAATATATTTACAATTGTCTAAGGGTACTACGTTTGAAAAATTATACTCGATAATAGATAAAGCTAAATAAATATCCTTATTTTTAGATATTATATAAATTGAACGTATTTAAGATTTTTAAATTAAAAATAGTTTTCAAGCATTATATATATCAAAATGTACATTGAAATACCAGAAATATTAAAAAAACAATTCAATTTTAAATTATATTTCAATTTTTAAAAACTGTTTTTAAATCCTGCTAATTTCTCATGCCAGCTGTTCTGGCTTTGTTGTCTAAGACCTGTATGAGAAGGAAGAGGCTTTAAGGTTTTGAACTAATTCTGTAGACCTTCAAGTAAAATAGAAATTTTTTTGCTTCCGTTTTATGTTTCTTGTGGCCTGGTTCATTGTAGATGGGATGCAAATAATCTTTAAGCCATAGAAATTAAAATAATAAAATTGATTGATCACTTGTCGAAGTGTAACAGTCAATTCCTTGTTACACAAGTCTTCTGCCCTTCTCTTCACGTAAGTCTTGTTGATCTCAAAAGGCCAATTACTCGATGACGGCCACACTGGGGAACTTGACTAATTGACTTGCACTAACAAGTCATCAATAAGTCCATTAACGACTTTGTCTTCGAGTGCTTGCTTTTCGGGATACCACCACATACTCATACATCCTAGCTACAAGATAAAACAAACTTCTCAATTTCCGCACAGAACGATTTCACGCTTGGATAGATTAGAACATAACGAAAATTAATTTGCAATAATTGAAAGTTGCCTATATAAAGCATCGCAGCTTAGCCACCATTATGATCGCCGTAAAAGCACAATACCATAAAGACACATTTCAGATCAATTCCTGCAGAGACAAATTATGGGGTTCTCATTATGTTTCTTCACCTTCATGCACTTAGCTTCTTCCTTGTTAATATTTCATCTTGCAATTGCTCACTTCGCTTCTTCCATGCAGCCACACACACTCTGCCATGATCAAGATCGTTCTGCCCTGTCGAAATTCATCGAAAGCCTTACCATTAATATGTCTGCTTCTAGACATTCTTTGTCTTACCCTAAGGTTGCATCCTGGAATCAGGATGAACAAAATAGTGACTGCTGCTCTTGGGACGGCATAAAATGCGATGAGGACACCGGTCATGTGATCAGGCTTAACCTCAGTAGCAGTTGGCTCTACGGCTCTATCAACTCTAGCTGTAGTCTCTTTCAGCTTGTTCATCTTGAATGGCTTATTCTCTCAGATAACCATTTTAATTTCTCTGTAATCCCTTCCGAAATCATCAACCTTTCGAGGCTGACACGTCTATCTCTCTCGCGTTCTTTCTTTTCCGGTCAAATACCTGCAGAATTGCTAGAACTCTCGAGGTTGGAGGTTCTTGATCTATCATTCAATGACTATCATCTGAAACTCCAAAAGCCTGGTCTAGCAAATCTAGCAGAAAAGTTAACCAACCTGAAACGACTTGACCTTATCGATGTCAATATTTCTTCTGCAGTTCCTCCTACGTTGGCAAATTTGTCTTCTTTAATTTCCTTATCTCTAAGTGAATCCTTCTTGCAAGGTGAATTCCCTGCAGAGATTTTTCAATTGCCCAACCTTCAATTTCTTGGTCTCATGTACAATTCAAATCTCACTGGATATTTGCCAGAATTTCAGAAAAGCAATTCCCTTGAGGATTTGAGAGTGGCATACTCGGGATTTTCTGGTAAGATTCCAAATTCAATAGAAAATCTTAAATCATTATCTTACTTGGATGTTCAAGGCTGCTACTTTTCTGGAAAAATTCCCCCTTCACTTGGTAATCTTACCAAGCTCGCTCATTTGGACCTTTCTGGTAATGAATTTTCGGGAGAGTTGCCTACTTCCATTGGAAATCTTGCTTCTTTGGAAACTCTAGTTATCATTTCATGCAATTTCTCAGGTGAAGTTCCAGCTTCGTCACTTCGTAACCTAACCCAGCTTACTTTTTTAGCAATTAATAATAATAATTTTTCATCCCTAAGTTCTTATTCATTGTCTTGGCTCGCTGATCTAAAGAAACTCACTGTTTTGGACCTTAGCCTCAGCAAATTAGTTGGTGAGGTCCCACCTGCCCTCATGAACCTAACACAACTTACTTGGTTATATCTAGATATTAATCACCAATTAACTGGTCCGATTCCCTATTGGCTGATGAACCTGAACAAACTATCCATTCTCAGCTTCAGAGGTAGCCAACTGAGTGGTCATATCCCCATTGAAATTAGGAACCTAACCCAACTGGAGGAACTGTATTGTGCAGCGAATCAATTGGAAGGTTCTATTCCTAGCTCATTCTTTGAGCTCAAGAATCTTGTGAAGATTGAACTTGCCGGCAACAATTTGAGTGGCACATTGGATATAAACGAGTTCCTACTTAACATGAAAAATTTAAAAGTGTTAGTTCTCTCGTCAAACAAATTGTCACTGATCACTGAAACCACTGTAAATACCTATTCCAAGAACTTCAATGTTGTAGGATTACGTTCTTGCAACCTTAGTGAGTTCCCGCATTTTCTCTACAACCAAAAACAACTGATATCCTTGGATCTTTCGTCCAACAAGATAGCTGGCCAAGTGCCCGGATGGTTTTTAAACAACGTAAGTGTAGACGGTTTTGATTATTTGAACCTTTCTCACAATCTATTGACAGGCTTCGGGCAGGATCTCTCTGTTCTTCCATGGGCTTATATTATTACCATAGACCTTAGATTTAACAAGCTGCGAGGCCCACTCCCATTTCCAATATCAGTGTCCACCTATTCCTATCTAGTTTCATCTTATCTGGTTTCGAACAATCAGCTCACAGGGGAAATTCCACCATCAATATGCAGTTTGACTGGTCTTTATGTACTTGATCTGTCTTACAATAACTTAAGTGGCATGCTTCCAGGATGTTTGGGAAATTTGAGTAATCATTTTTTCGTATTAAAACTGGAAGGTAACAAGTTCCATGGATTCATTCCTGAAACCTTCGGCAAAGGAACAAAACTGAGGATGATTGATTTCAGCAGCAATTTACTGCAGGGGAGAGTACCCAAATCGCTAGCCAATTGTGTAAAGCTCAAATTTCTTAATCTTGGGGATAATCAAATCACGGACATCTTTCCTTCTTGGTTAGGAACTCTTCCCGAGTTAGAGGTTCTCATCTTGAAATCCAACAACTTTCATGGAGTAATAGAGGAGCGTAAAGCATGTTTTGAGTTTGTCAAGTTGCGTATCATTGATCTCTCCCATAACAGATTTACAGGTAATCTTCCTTCAAAGCACTTCGAGTGTTGGAATGCCATGAAAGATGTCAATGCAAATAACCTAACATATTTGCACGAAAATCTGGTGCCACCCGTCAATTTTCCTGCGTTTACTTATTATGGGTTTTCTGATTACTCGCTAACATTGAGTAACAAAGGCACAGAGTTGGAATATGAGAAGCTCTCAAATCTGATCACAGCAATTCTTCTCTCCAACAACAGTTTTGTGGGAGAGATTCCAGCATCAATTGCTAATTTAAAGGGGCTTCGAAATCTCAACCTTTCCAGCAACAAACTGGAAGGTCAAATTCCATCATCCTTGAATAACCTAACGGTGCTAGAGTCGTTGGACCTTTCCAGTAACAAGCTCTCCGGACAAATTCCTCAACAACTTGGGGAGCTGACAGCACTTGAAGCCTTTGATGTGTCAGATAACCTGCTCACAGGGGCAATACCGCCGGGGAAACAGTTCCACACATTTGGGAAGAGTTCGTTTGATGGAAATCCAGGATTGTGTGGAGAACCTTTGTCAACAAAATGTGACAACTCTGAGACTTCACCACCAGAAGAAGATCCACACTCAGAATCTGTATTTGCTTTTGGGTGGAGGACGGTTCTAATTGGATATGCAAGTGGGACAATAATAGGAATGATACTTGGGCACATCTTCAGCACAAGAAAGTATGAATGGCTTGCCGAGACTTTTCGACTGCAACCGAAAACTAACGGGAGGAGGAGGAGAGTCGGGAGACACAGGCAACGGATGTAATCAACCTTTTTATTGTGCTTTAAATGTCTGCTTCCTTCTTTTTTCCCAAGTTTAATAAACGTTCTATTACTGTGTATGTACGATATTGTTGATGCAGGTGGGCTGATAATTTGGTTGTTCTTGGCCACTTTACATTCAGCATTAGTGCACGGGCAAATATGAATTGATCGTCTGCTTCTTCGTTTTAATTTTTTATTCAGTACCTTACTAATATCCTGATTTGATTGAATGATCATGTCTTCAATTAACACAATTTAAGATCATAGTTGTAAAAGATGAGTGCAGCATTCTCTTTTTCCAAACTCGAAAGGATATGATTTGGAAAAATATCATTTAACTGATGATCAGGTCTTAGTGATTTTGGCACTGGCGCAAAGGTCTGGGAAATTTTTGTGTTTTGCTTTTCATAATTTCCATATATTCTCTAGTTTTTTAGGGCAATAACGCCGAAATTAGTTAAAGAATCGCTTAAAATTACGAATTAATTTCTCAAAGAGTTCTCTAACGATGCAAATAGAATTAAGATTTTGAAGCATCAAAAACTTACTTCGGGTTCCATATAACTACTGGAAAATAAAAATATAAAATCATTAGTCATCAAATATGTGCCAATAAGATAATTGGAAAATATTAACTATCGTCAAAATTCAATCACAAAGTTAGAAGTGACGCAAAAGTAATTTCAAATATATTAATCATAAAAATATGTTAAACATGAGTGTTGCTTATTTTAGGCTCAGTTTGGTAAAATTTCTCAAACAGAAATTATTTAATTAGAGTTTTTACATCACCAAAAAAAAGAGTAATTATTAAAATATTTGAGTTGTTTGGTTGTCAATGAGAGTTTTTCTAAAAAAATTATATAATTATTTTAATAGAGAAGTTTTTTAAAATTATGTTATAAAAAAAATGAAATAGGATTATTAAATAAATTAAGGATACTTTAGATGGTTTAACTCTTTAAAAAAACTTTACAAATTATATTTTTAAAATCATAAAATTTAAGCTTTTGTTAATAAAGACAAAATAACTTATCTCAAAAGCTCTACTCAAAATATAACAAAACAATACTAAATTAAAAAGAAAATTATGAAATTAAATAAATATTTTTGACAATTAGATAAGTCCTACCGAAATAATTAAAGATTTGAGACTTTTCCTTGCATGGGAAAACAGAACAAAACAGAACAAAAATCTGCAAATGAAATGAAATTGAAGACTACTTACAGAACCTTTGTCTGTCACACTCCCAACCGCAGAGATGATAAAACTTTCTTAATTATCACAGAAATATTTACTTCTTTTTCAGAGCAGCGCCAGCCTTCAAAGCTTTGGCAAATGGGTAAAGTTTTAAGTTTTAACCCCAATCATTAAGTTGATGTAATTAAGATCTACGTTTGACCCTCCATTACCAAAAGCACATTTTATCAATGCATGCAATAGTAGTGCATCCAGTTGTCTTTGTTAATTTGAAAAGCCATTTTCTCTTGGCTTGCTTGTTATTGTAATTATTAACATTTTCTAAGAAATTAAGCAACCTTAATTTAAACTAAAACTGTCGTGATTTAGGATAATTTCTGGTTAACATTATGGACGAGTGGAAGTACCACAATAAGAGTATGTGATCAACTTCATAAATTGGTTACAACTCTTACTTGTTAATTAACTCTTGTGCACACCATTGACAATTAAAATTAAAGAACCCACGTGGTTAGGTGTCTTGGATAATCATAATTCAGTGTAGACAAAAAGCATGGTTAATAGCCGGCAAGGAAGAAAGGCTGGATAGGTTTTATTTTTCTTTTTTCTCTTTCTTTTTCTTTTTGTTTTTTTATGATGTAATCCCTCAATTTTTGTCCTCCATAATAATATATTTATATAACTTTTTTTTCTTAATTATATGATGTTTTGGACTAAGCGCTTGTCTTCATGTGTTTGTACAAATCGATTTTGCCAAATTCACAGAATTATACTTACAAAAATAGACCACTTACATGACTAGCTCTCCTTTGAACCCAAGACAATGCTCTCTATTCCAACTTCTGCATCCACAAACCAACACTTTTTCTTTTTCTTTTTTTTTTTAATTCTCCAGATACAACGCATAGAAAGAACCTAAAATTTACTTAAAAGAACGCCGTGTGATTGATAGATGCCATAATTTTGTTCCAACCAAGTTTAGGGGTCAATACCCAAAAGACATTTGGGTTGATGCTATCTCCTCTTGATAGTGTAGACAAAAGCGTGGTCAATCGCCGAATAGGAAGAATACGACACTCAGGAAAAAAAAATTCCCTAAAATTTTTTAATCCTAAACTAAGATTTAATAGTGAGTTAATCCCCGTAGCATTACATTTGGCGCGGCCTATAAAAACATCTCGACTCTATGCATGACCCTCAAAACAAAATCCTCCAGCCTGCCTATCATAGAGAGTTTTAAAAGGAATTGTGTTTAATAAGAAATTATGGGATTTTTCTTCACTTTAATGCACATTCTTCTTCTGCCCTCCATGTGCCAGCTTAACCTTGCAGGCTCGCAGCCACTCTGCCGTGATGACGAGCGTTCTGCCTTGTTGCAATTCAAGCAAAGCCTTGCCGATGTTCAGTGTTCTTTTCATGATTATCCTTCAGCTTATCCCAAGGTTCCGTCATGGAACCAGGGACAAGAAAACAGCGACTGCTGCCTATGGGACGGCATCAAATGCAACGAAGACACTGGTCATGTGATCAGGCTTGATCTCACGAGCAGTTGCCTCTATGGTTCTATCAACTCTAGCAGCAGCCTCTTTCAACTTGTCCATCTGGAATGGCTTGTTCTCTCCAATAACCACTTCAATTTTTCTGAAATCCCTTCAGAAATCAAGATTCTGTCAAGACTAACAGCTCTATCTCTCTCTAATTCTTCGTTTTCTGGTCAAATACCAGCAGAGTTGCTGGAGCTCTCCAAGTTGGAGAGTCTTGATCTATCATTTAATAATTTTCATCTGAAGCTCCAAAACCCGAGTCTAGCAAATCTAGCTGAGAAGTTACCCAACCTGAAAGTACTTCATCTTGGACAAGTCAATATTGCTTCTACAGTTCCTCATGCATTGGCAAATTTATCATCTTTGTTTTTCTTATCTCTCACTGAATGCCTATTGCAAGGTGAATTCCCTGCAGAGATTTTCCAGTTACCCGAACTTGCATTTCTCACTCTGACGTACAATCACTATCTCACCGGGTATTTGCCAGAATTTCAGAATACCAGTATCATTGTAGATTTGAGGCTTTCACATACGAGATTTTCAGGTAAGATTCCAGATTCAATAGAAAATCTCGAATCCTTATATTCTTTGGGTATTAGAGGTTGCTCATTTTCAGGAAAACTTCCTCCTTCACTTGGTAATCTTACTAAGCTCAACCATCTATACCTTTCGGGTAATGATTTTTCGGGTGAGTTGCCTGCTTCCCTTGGAAAACTTTCTTCTTTGAAAACACTAGAAATCATTGTATGCAACTTCTCAGGCAAAGTTCCGGATTCACTTGGTAACCTTACACAGCTGAATTCTTTAACAATTTCTGAATCAAATTTTTCTGAACAAAATTCTTATTCGTTGTCTTGGATCCCTAAACTTAACCAACTCACTTATTTGGACCTTTCAGGAAGCAAATTAACTGGTGAGAACTTATGTCTGCTCTCGAATCTAACACAACTTACTCAATTAAATTTGGCTTTTAACCAGTTAACTGGTCCAATCCCCTTTTGCTGGATGAACCTGAACAAATTATCAACTCTGTACTTACATAATAATCAACTGACTGGCCATATTCCAGCTGAAGTTAGAAAGCTAACCCAATTGCAGATTCTGCGTTTGGCCGAGAATCAATTGGAAGGCTCTGTTCCTAGCTCTATCTTTGAGCTAAGGAATATTCAAGCGCTTGACCTTTCCTACAACAACTTGAGTGGCACAGTGGATCTAAACATGTTCCTTCTTAACTTGAAATCTTTAAAATCATTAGTTCTCTCGTCAAACAAGTTTTCATTGCTCACTGGAACCAATGTCAGTACTAATTTGCCAAATTTCACTGTAATAGGATTCAGATCATGCAACATTAGCGAGTTCCCATATTTTTTGCACAGCCAAGATGAGTTAGTGTCTCTGGATCTTTCCTCAAACAAGATAGCTGGCCACGTACCCCAATGGTTGTTACATGTAAGCACAAATAGTTTGGAATATTTGAACTTCTCTCACAATCTATTGACGGGCTTCGATCAGGATCTCTTTGTCCTTCCATGGTCTAAAATGAATACTTTAGACCTTGGGTTTAATAAGCTGCAAGGACCGCTGCCAGTTCCCCCATCAGTGTCAATCTATTCCTATCTAGTTTCAAACAATCAGTTGACAGGGGAAATTCCAATCCAAATATGCAGTTTGAATGGTCTTCACGCTCTTGATTTGTCTTACAACAACTTAAGTGGCATGCTCCCAGAATGTTTGGGCAATTTCAGTGTTGAGTTGTCAGCACTAAAACTGCAAGCTAACAACTTTCATGGAATCATTCCTCAAACGTTCATGATCGGAGCAAATCTGATGATGATTGATTTTAGCAACAATTCATTGCAAGGAGGAGTACCTAAATCTCTAGCCAATTGTGTGAAGCTAAAATTTCTTAATCTTGGGGATAACCAAATCACCGATGTCTTCCCTTCTTGGTTGGGAAATCTTCCAGAGCTAGAGGTTCTCATTTTGAAATTCAACAACTTTCATGGAGAAATAGAGGAACCTCAAACAGGTTCTGAGTTTCCCAAGCTGCGCATCATCGATCTCTCTCATAACAGGTTTGCAGGTAATCTTCCGTCAAAGCACTTCCACTGTTGGAATGCCATGAAAGATATCAAAGCAAGCAAGCTAACATATTTGCAGGTTAAACTGGTGCCGTACGATGTACTTGGGTTTACCTACTATGGTTATACTGATTACTCACTAATAATGAGCAACAAAGGCATAGAGATAGAATATCCCAGGCTGTCAAATTTGATCACAGCGGTTATTCTCTCCGACAACAATTTTGTTGGAGAGATTCCAACATCAATCGCCAGTTTAAAGGGGCTTCGGACTCTCAACCTTTCCAACAACAATCTCCGAGGTTACATTCCATCAACTTTGAGTAATCTAACGCTGATAGAGTCATTAGACCTCTCTAGAAACAAGCTCACAGGACAAATTCCTCAGCAACTAGCAGAGCTCTCATCCCTTGCATTCTTTGATGTGTCGCACAACCATCTGACGGGAGCAATACCACAAGGGACGCAGTTCAGCACATTCACGAATGATTGGTTTGCTGGAAATCCAGGATTGTGCGGAGAACCGTTGTCTAAAAAATGTGGAAACTCTGATGCTTCACCAGCAGAAGATGATCCATACTCAGAATCTGTATTCGCATTTGGGTGGAAGACGGTTCTAGCAGGGTATGCAAGTGGGACAATACTAGGAGTGGTACTTGGGCACATCTTCTGCATGAGAAAGTATGAATGGCTTACAAAGACTTTTCGACTGTAACCGGAAAGTAATGCAAGGAGGAGGAGACATAGGCAAAGAATGTAATTAATAAGCTTTTCTTTACTTATTTATTTATTTTGTGAACTTGAAAGTTTTTCTTTCTCTTCCAATTTCAATATATCTCTTTATACTATCGTGCTATTAGTATGATTCCGCGCTTAGGGTCTGTTTGAAATTATTTTTGAGAGAATTAAAAATAATTTTAAAAGTTAAAAATTAATTTTAGTATTTAATAAATTATTTTAAAAAATTACTTTCGACAAGATCACCTTATCTTATAACAAATTTTAAAAAATAAGAAAGAGTAACTTTTCAAATTTTGATTTTGAGAATTAACTTAAACAATTTCATATATATCCTAAAATATATTATAAAAAACCAAAATTATCTTTTATTCAATTAGGAAATAAAAGTATTACTATTTCCAATTATATTGAGATAACAAAATAAATACAATTAATTTTTTTTATATCAATTATTCTGTATGCACATAAAATATTATTATATGCACATATTATTATAAAATAAATGCATGTGTAAATAAATTTTAAATTTATATCTATTTAAGTCATTTGTATTCTTACCGCATTTTAAAAATAAGATTTACTAAATAATTTTAAAAATAAAATTTATCAAATGTTTAACTGATTCTTTTTACAACTATTGTTTCTATAACACAACTAATAGCAATTATTTTAAAAATTATAACATTACCAAACCACCCATTAATCTAATAAACTTTTGCATGTAATTGTTTGCCAAACCTATTAGCAAATCACTATGTGGCTGATCGAACATCAATTAATACATAAAATCATTGAGATGACAGGCACATCAAACGTATACTAATCCTTAAATCATTCAACTTTCGTTCTGATAGCTCGTAATAGTAAGAGAGAAAAAAAAAAACAAAGGAATATGAAAGGACAGAGCGACACCAGCTCTCTAATGCCAAAAAATTCCATGATTTTAAATTATGGAAATTTTGTTTTATGGAAATTTATAAATGATATTATTACACTTATTAATAAGGATTATGCATGGGATAATTTTGAAAAAAACTTATTTTTTCAAATTTAATAGGGTTTCTTAAGACTCTTTATAAATTTATAATTTTCCCCCTTCCATAATCCTTAGTCCACAATGCTTTCTTTTATTTTTTCTGTTGTTCATTACTCTCTTACTCATATCATATGATTCAAACCCTTACTTATGAGAGAATATTAACAGTTGGTAAGTTTTACACTCCCTATTCTCTATAAGTTTTCCTATCACTCTATTAAAGGTTTTATTGACATGTTTTTTTAGATTGTCACATACCATTATGCATGATTTAGGATGCGTTTAGGTTGTGTTTAGGGTTTCGATTTATTATTGAGTCTTGTTAATCAATCCTTAATGCAATAAACACACTGGACAATTCTGGACAGCATGAATATCTCGAAATTAAACACATATTTAGATTCTTAAGAACTTTATCTTTCTGAAAACTAGACATGTAAGGCTTATTAAATAATTTGTTTTCATAAGAATTATTTTGTTTTCAATTTTATATTGATTTTTGAAACTGACACTGTTGCCCTAGAAAACTGCGATTCCAGCAAAATGACCAGATTCGCAAAATTATTTGTACCATCAAATGAATTCAAAAATTATGAAATTCTAAACAGAGATTAGTATATGTGTCTAGTATTCACAGTTTTAATTTCATAATTTTCTGATCAGTTTCTGATTTTATAAAAATCTCGGAACCTACTTTGTTTAGTGAAGGCACTGTGAAATAGTTTCAAACTTGTCAAGAAAAAAAATAGTTTTGAAAATGTTTTTGGTTTCGGATCTTCTTGAAAATTTTACATGAGATACTCATGGATGTCCAGAATAGTTTTGTAAAATATTATGTCATTCTAGTTTTTAGACTATGAGTTAAAATTCTGAGAATCAGACTTGTATGGGTACGAATTAGAAAAACAGGTTTTTAGAATAAGTTATTAATAGTTATATCTTGTAGTTATTTAAGGTGTTGGATGTGTTTGAGGCTCTTAGAGGCTTAGTTGTGTTAGATTAATTCTTTTATCAAGGTAAATAACTCCATTCCTAATGTACTAGATATATATATATATATGATTATTTTGATATTATTATAATATAAGTGTTTTTATATTACTTAAAAAATTAATTGATTTTCATAACAAAATTAGTTTATGTAAATGTTTTCAAAATTATTTCTTTTGTTAACAAAATATTATAAATACTTTTGAATATATAGTTTATTTTGTTACATGATTACCATTTATGATCTTGCCTATAAAATATTTTATAAGCCTAAATTATTGTTATGGACATTTATGAATCTGATACGAATGTTTTGTGCTCATGTACTATTTAAATTATTTATGATTGTATGAGGGCCACCTCTCGAGGGTTAGAGCACTGCAAAGTGCCGCATACAGTGCAAAATGCCGCATACAAGTCATTACATAAGAAAAACTAATTTGACTATTTTAGTTCACTGTCCATAGTTATTCTGATTCTGATTCTGATAATGTGTGTGTGTGTGTGTGTGTGTGTGTGTGTGTGTGTGTGTTTTGGACCAGTACTGAATTTCTGTTCTAAGCGTGCACACTATATTCTGATTCTAATTCTATTTCTGACTGGATCACCAAGAATATAGGTGATACTATGTGACATGAGCTGACCTTTTGTTTTCTGTGTATGTGTTATACAATTTGCTTTCACAATTAATTATACTTTTGATATTCTGAATTACTGTGAATTTATGTCATCTTGTTGAATATGTAGTTTTATGAAATTTATGATTTAAAACATATGTTTTAATAAAAGGAGGGCTTGCAATATTTTTGGTATTCGATAACCCTTGTGTGTTGGGAATGGTTTTACTTACTGAGTTGACAGCTCACTCCTCGTCATTACTTTTTACAAATTAAGTATCTTGTTGAGAGGTGTGCTTATCATTGGAGTTAGCGATTCGTTTCCTTTTACTAGTTGAATAAGATAGGGATAAACTCATGTCAATGTTAAGTTTATTTATTTTATGAACTTGTAATTGGAGAGTTTCGAGACTTTTGTTATATTTTTTGTTTTCGGAAGAGATTATTTAGTGTTAGACATATGGATTTATAGTATTATTTAATTAAAAATTTAAAATACTCAATTTGAGATTTTTGTGTAAAAATTTTGATTTGTAAATATCCTCGTTCATCACGTGCTCCGCAGTCGATGGATTTAGGGTGTTACAACTTACAAGCTCTCTGTGCTCACAGCTTTGCTAAAAGTGCATTTTGGCAATGGCAAAAAGTAACTAGCATTTTGGCAATGGCAAAAAGTAACTAGCTAAGCCATTTTCTTTTGGCCTAACTAGTTACTGCCACATCATCCAAGAATTTAGGCAAGCCGAATTTAAAATTTGTGGTGTTTGTGGTTCACGACTATCTAAAATTTCTTGTCAAGATTTTCCAATTTTATGATTTACTTTCAAAGTCTCACAGTATGAATAAATGTCGAATATAGAAATTCACCTGTTTTAATAAGTCGACTATACTCAAATCCCTTATGGCTCGCTCAGCTCCAGAATCTGCAAATATATCGACATATTATTTAAATCTAGACAGTTTGCAAAGATCCAAAGTTCATTTATTCACAAATCTTAAATTTCCTTTTATACGCCAATTATTATTCATCCTGTATACACTGATCACCAACTTACAATCAAATTCAAATCATTCAATCTTATAAAATGATACATCATCCATAGGAATTCAAGCCTCCGTATCATGTAGGTCAAAGAATACTGCACGATTGCACAACTTATCAGGCACGGGAATGAGTGACTGATGTGCTGTTCATATAACCAGCCGTGTCATGGGTATATGGTGAATATGTAAAATAACCGAGTTTTTGGCCATTCATGAATCCTCTCCACTGAGATCTCCCCATCGAACATTGTACTTGGCAGCAAGATAATGTGCTCCAACTGGTCCTCGGCTACCATAAGGATAGAGCTCTGGAACAGTCTTCTTCTCTTCAAGTTCCTTCAGTAATGGTGTAAATAATGCCCAGGCAGCATCAAGCTCATCACTCCGAATAAACAACCTCCGTTCACCTTCTATTGCATCTAAGACCAGCCTCTCATATGCATCTGGTATTTCCGTTGGATACCTTCACGTCAAAACTAAAGAATTAAAGTAATGCTCTTCCAAACCAGAAGAAGAACAAAAGATAATACAGATGCACAATTGCTCCATCAATTTGGCCAGGTCTGCAGATGGATGTTACTAAGGTAAAATGGTCAGGACATGACATTAATACAGTCCCCTTGCTTTTAATATTAATTAGTTTTTTATACAAATTCTTTTAAAATAAAACATTAAAGAATTCAACTGTTACATGTGCTATAAAATAATTATGAAAAATGAATAAAGACATCCGAAGGCTTACTGCTTGAGAAGATTTTATGAAATTGATGCTCACAGTCCCACTTCATAAGTGAGTATTCTAGGTCATATATTACATAATTAAGGTAACAAGTATCATTTCTAGTTGACTGTCTAAATGATCTCCTACCTTGATCGATATAGCAAATTAAGGTCGCTGCGATCCAATCTCATTCCAAGACCAGGAACTTTGTTGTTGATCTTCAGATATATAGCTTCATCAGGCTGGAGTCGGAGCACAAGCTCATTTGTAGCCTTGTCTAAGTCAGTTCCAAAATTCCGCTTGTACAAGTTTCCAGGGACATGTCTGAACTGAACTCTGATCTCTGCACTGAAGTTTCATTGACACAACATTCTCAAGTCAACCAGTTGAGCATATTCTACAATATAAGAGAACATGGTGAAAGAATAGATCCTCGTGAAAAAGGAAGAAAGACTGCCTACCGTTTGGTATGGAGCGCTTTGCCTGCTTTCATCAGGAAAGGAACCCCATCCCATCTTGCATTGTTGATAAAAAGAGCAGCCGCGGCAAATGTTGGCGTGAGACTGTCCTTTGGCACAGTTGGGTCATCAGTATATGCAGGATATGATTTACTACCTTTGTTGTGGCCCTTGTATTGACCAACAATTACATCTTCAAGCAGAAGCGGTTGCATTGATCTAAGAACCTTCACCTGAATGAAGCCACACACAACAAAGTCAACGATTAACCTAAAACGATTGCAAGGAGTATAGCATTTCCATAACTCACCATCGGATTTGATTCTTCTTTGGTGGTGATGGTGGTGTGTGGGTATACCTTAAAATAGGATCTCTAGCAATCATAGAAATGGTACACAAAGGAGACCAGGCGACCAATTCTAGTTCGTAAAAAAATTTGTAGAAGAAAGGAAAACCGAATTACCTTTTCATTTCTAATGTCTTCTGCATCTAAGCTGACAGGAGTCTCCATTGCAAATAATGCCAGAATTTGCAAGAGATGATTTTGCATTATATCTCGTATGATTCCATAGTTATCAAAATAACTGGAAAAATTCAACAATAAAATCAGCTGATCTGGGTGTCTGAAACAACTTCTAGTATAATAACAATATCTTCAGGCAACATATACAACTCACCCTCCTCTTCCCTCTGTACCAAAATCTTCAGAAAATATAAATTGTACGTTGCGGATGTAATTCCTGGACCATAGAGGCTCAAAAACAAGATTGGAGAATCGAAGAACTGATAGATTCTCAACCAACTCCTTACCCAAGTAATGGTCAATCCTGAAAAGATATCAATAGAGTCATACATTATCCCACTTGTCTTTCTTTAAGGAAGCAAATGAGAAACAAACCTGAATATTTGATCCTCTCTTAGATACTGCTTCAAATTTCTAGTTAACTGGCCAGAAGACTGAGAGTCCCTACCAAATGGTTTTTCAACAATGACTCTTGTCCAACCAGTTGCTGATGAAGCTCTAAGGCTAGCACATTTCGCCACATCCACAAAAATGTTTGGAGGTATAGATAAGTAAAACAACCTGTTCGATAGCTTTCCAGCCTAAAATACCATTTTCTTACATTGGGTTAAAAAAATAAAACTAAAATAAACAAACATCAAATTTGACACAGGGAGCTAGTAACTAGCTTCCTAAACATGAAATTATTTTACAATTGGTGGAACAATAAGAAATATGTCGGTTACTTGGTCCATTAAAGAGTAGAACTCCTAATGAATCTAGTAATGGCTTGTATTTGGATTCAATACATTTACAAGAGACTTACATTTATTAACGGGATTTTACCCACACCTCCTCCCTATTATCCCCTCCTTCTAGAATTAGGGAGTATGGAAAACTTCACTGCAATCAAATACCATTTAATAGCCCATGATATCAAAGGAATGTGGAAACAAAATCCCTCTGAAAGATAGTTAATGAAATGTTCCGTTAGTTCAAGGATTCAATGGCTGCACTACTTCCTAAAATTGAGGGCAAAGTAATTCATAAAGGGAAAAACTCTAAATAAAGAGGGACTTTTAATGAAGAAATATTGGTATCTTGCCTACATTGGCATCAACATCTCTTGCCTTCCCTGGAATATTTTATCATATCTCAAGGCTCAAGTATCCATTCGCAAGGCTAATTTGCCATGTAATAAAGATGATAAAATCAACCCTTACAATTTACTAGTTGGACATGCATTGGTAGAATCTATGACTCCAGAGTTCTTATAAAACTACAAAATTTCACAAAGGTAAAGAAGCAATTAGTTACCTCTTTCTCTTTCAGTTTGCTGTCTAATTCTGCAAAATGCTCCTCAGAGTTGTACAGACCCGAATGGTAAAAGCATCTCTTCAAGAACTGATCCATTTTGTCTTCACAATTTTCCCTGTAAGTTCCCTCAACTATTATTAAATACAAAACTCAAGGCATAGTCTGCTAAAAAGTACATGTGAGGGTTTCGCAAAATTACATACTTCTTATCAATTCTACAAGTTAAAGTTTTGCTAATCACGTTCCTCAGCTCCTCATCAGTCAAATCAGTCCGAGCATAACCAAAAACTGTAAAGTCCTGCATAAGGATGATAAATGGAAGACAAAACCGAAAACTGATCAGTTATTGAACATTCATCAAGGCATGTCGAAAAAGTGAAATTAGTGAAGCAACAAAGCGTAGAACCTCAGGTAGAAAATCTTCATAGTATAGTGCGAAAAGTGCGGGAAAAATCTTCTTCTTTGCGAGGTCCCCTGAGGCTCCAACAACTGTTATGCTGAGTGTAGAACCCACTTTTTCAGATGATGCGGGAACGGAGGCCTCTATCTCTTGAGGATCGGAATGATGGTTGGCCAGAGGTTTTCCAGCTAAACCTAAACTCAAAATTGCAGCTAGAAATCAGCAATGAGAAACAAAACTGATAGACTGAAGACAAAATCTAATCATTGCATATGATTGTGATTATATCAATGAGCCTACAATTTGATAATCTCTCTTTCCAAAAGAGATTTTTCTTCATCTACAAATTCATTTGGTAAGTATCCAAAAAAGGAAAAATGTTTTTTTTTAGATAAGAAATTCATATTGGACACAGTTTATGAATGCGCAATTGAAACAGAATTAAAACCCATCTGATCTGATTCGGCGTAAACAACAAAAGAATTTTGGTGAGCTACACACTGCGTACACCATAACTGACGAATAAACCCCATAAAAAAGAAAAGAACTTGAAAGCAAAAAATAAAAACAAAATCCATTTTCATTTACAAATTCAAAGACTACAGGAAAGNTGTTTTAATTTCATAATTTTCTAATCAATTTCTAATTTTATAAAAATCTCAGAACCTACTTTGTTTAGTGAAGGCACTGTGAAATAGTTTCGAACTTGTCAAGAAAAAAATAGTTTTGAAATGTTTTTGGTTTCGGATCTTCTTGAAAATTTTACATGAGATACTCATGGATGTCCAGAATAGTTTGTAAAATATTATGTCAGTCTAGTTTTTTAGACTATGAGTTAAAATTCTGAGAATCAGACTTGTATGGGTACGAATTAGAAAAAAATATTTTTAGAATAAGTTATTAATAGTTATATCTTGTATTTATTTAATGTGTTGGATGTGTTTAAGGCTCTTAGAGGCTTAGTTGTGTTAGATTAATTCTTTTATCAAGGTAAATAACTCCATTCCTAATGTACTAGATATATATATATATATGATTATTTTGATATTATTATAATATAAGTGTTTTTATATTACTTAAAAAATTAATTGATTTTCATAACAAAATTAGTTTATGTAAATGTTTTCAAAATTATTTCTTTTGTTAACAAAATATTATAAATACTTTTGAATATGTAATTTATTTTGTTACATGATTACCATTTATGATCTTGCCTATAAAATATTTTATAAGCCTAAATTATTGTTATGGACATTTATGAATCTGATACGAATGTTTTGTGCTCATGTACTATTTAAATTATTTATGATTGTATGAGGGCCATCTCTCGAGGGCTAGAGCACTGCAAAGTGCCGCATACAGTGCAAAATGCCGCATACAAGTCATTACATAAGAAAAACTAATTTGACTGTTTTAGTTCATTGTCCATAGTTATTCTGATTCTGATTCTGATAATGTGTGTGTGTGTGTGTGTGTGTGTGTGTGTGTGTGTGTGTTTTGGACCAGTACTGAATTTCTGTTCTAAGCGTGCACACTATATTCTGATTCTAATTCTATTTCTGACTGGATCACCAAGAATATAGGTGATACTATGTGACATGAGCTGACCTTTTGTTTTCTGTGTATGTGTTATACAATTTGCTTTCATAATTAATTATACTTTTGATATTCTGAATTACTGTGAATTTATGTCATCTTGTTGAATATGCAGTTTTATGAAATTTATGATTTAAAACATATGTGTTAATAAAAGGAGGGCTTGCAATATTTTTGGTATTCGATAACCCTTGTGTGTTGGAAATGATTTTACTTACTGAGTTGACAGCTCACTCATCGTCATTACTTTTTACAAATTAAGTATCTTGTTGAGAGGTGTGCTTATCATTGGAGTTAGCGATTCGTTTCCTTTTACTAGTTGAATAAGATAGGGATAAACTCATGTCAATGTTAAGTTTATTTATTTTATGAACTTGTAATTGGAGAGTTTCGGGACTTTTGTTATATTTTTTGTTTTCGAGAGAGATTATTTAGTGTTAGACATATGGATTTATAGTATTATTTAATTAAAAATTTAAGATACTCAATTTGAGATTTTGTGTAAAAATTTTGATTTGTAAATATCCTCGTTCATCACGTGCTCCGCAGTCGATGGATTTAGGGTGTTACAACTTACAAGCTCTCTGTGCTCACAGCTTTGCTAAAAGTGCATTTTGGCAATGGCAAAAAGTAACTAGCATTTTGGCAATGGCAAAAAGTAACTAGCTAAGCCATTTTCTTTTGGCCTAACTAGTTACTGCCACATCATCCAAGAATTTAGGCAAGCCGAATTTAAAATTTGTGGTGTTTGTGGTTCACGACTATCTAAAATTTCTTGTCAAGATTTTCCAATTTTATGATTTACTTTCAAAGTCTCACAGTATGAATAAATGTCGAATATAGAAATTCACCTGTTTTAATAAGTCGACTATACTCAAATCCCTTATGGCTCGCTCAGCTCCAGAATCTGCAAATATATCGACATATTATTTAAATCTAGACAGTTTGCAAAGATCCAAAGTTCATTTATTCACAAATCTTAAATTTCCTTTTATACGCCAATTATTATTCATCCTGTATACACTGATCACCAACTTACAATCAAATTCAAATCATTCAATCTTATAAAATGATACATCATCCATAGGAATTCAAGCCTCCGTATCATGTAGGTCAAAGAATACTGCACGATTGCACAACTTATCAGGCACGGGAATGAGTGACTGATGTGCTGTTCATATAACCAGCCGTGTCATGGGTATATGGTGAATGAGTATGTAAAATAACCGAGTTTTTGGCCATTCATGAATCCTCTCCACTGAGATCTCCCCATCGAACATTGTACTTGGCAGCAAGATAATGTGCTCCAACTGGTCCTCGGCTACCATAAGGATAGAGCTCTGGAACAGTCTTCTTCTCTTCAAGTTCCTTCAGTAATGGTGTAAATAATGCCCAGGCAGCATCAAGCTCATCACTCCGAATAAACAACCTCCGTTCACCTTCTATTGCATCTAAGACCAGCCTCTCATATGCATCTGGTATTTCCGTTGGATACCTTCACGTCAAAACTAAAGAATTAAAGTAATGCTCTTCCAAACCAGAAGAAGAACAAAAGATAATACAGATGCACAATTGCTCCATCAATTTGGCCAGGTCTGCAGATGGATGTTACTAAGGTAAAATGGTCAGGACATGACATTAATACAGTCCCCTTGCTTTTAATATTAATTAGTTTTTTATACAAATTCTTTTAAAATAAAACATTAAAGAATTCAACTGTTACATGTGCTATAAAATAATTATGAAAAATGAATAAAGACATCCGAAGGCTTACTGCTTGAGAAGATTTTATGAAATTGATGCTCACAGTCCCACTTCATAAGTGAGTATTATAGGTCATATATTACATAATTAAGGTAACAGGTATCATTTCTAGTTGACTGTCTAAATGATCTCCTACCTTGATCGATATAGCAAATTAAGGTCGCTGCGATCCAATCTCATTCCAAGACCAGGAACTTTGTTGTTGATCTTCAGATATATAGCTTCATCAGGCTGGAGTCGGAGCACAAGCTCATTTGTAGCCTTGTCTAAGTCAGTTCCAAAATTCCGCTTGTACAAGTTTCCAGGGACATGTCTGAACTGAACTCTGATCTCTGCACTGAAGTTTCATTGACACAGCATACTCAAGTCAACCAGTTGAGCATATTCTACAACATAAGAGAACATGGTGAAAGAATAGATCCTCGTGAAAAAGGAAGAAAGACTGCCTACCGTTTGGTATGGAGCGCTTTGCCTGCTTTCATCAGGAAAGGAACCCCATCCCATCTTGCATTGTTGATAAAAAGAGCAGCCGCGGCAAATGTTGGCGTGAGACTGTCCTTTGGCACAGTTGGGTCATCAGTATATGCAGGATATGATTTACTACCTTTGTTGTGGCCCTTGTATTGACCAACAATTACATCTTCAAGCAGAAGCGGTTGCATTGATCTAAGAACCTTCACCTGAATGAAGCCACACACAACAAAGTCAACGATTAACCTAAAACGATTGCAAGGAGTATAGCATTTCCATAACTCACCATCGGATTTGATTCTTCTTTGGTGGTGATGGTGGTGTGTGGGTATACCTTAAAATAGGATCTCTAGCAATCATAGAAATGGTACACAAAGGAGACCAGGCGACCACAATTCTAGTTTGTAAAAAATTTGTAGAAGAAAGGAAAACTGAATTACCTTTTCATTTCTAATGTCTTCTGCATCTAAGCTGACAGGAGTCTCCATTGCAAATAATGCCAGAATTTGCAAGAGATGATTTTGCATTATATCTCGTATGATTCCATAGTTATCAAAATAACTGGAAAAATTCAACAATAAAATCAGCTGATCTGGGTGTCTGAAACAACTTCTAGTATAATAACAATATCTTCAGGCAACATATACAACTCACCCTCCTCTTCCCTCTGTACCAAAATCTTCAGAAAATATAAATTGTACGTTGCGGATGTAATTCCTGGACCATAGAGGCTCAAAAACAAGATTGGAGAATCGAAGAACTGATAGATTCTCAACCAACTCCTTACCCAAGTAATGGTCAATCCTGAAAAGATATCAATAGAGTCATACATTATCCCACTTGTCTTTCTTTAAGGAAGCAAATGAGAGACAAACCTGAATATTTGATCCTCTCTTAGATACTGCTTCAAATTTCTAGTTAACTGGCCAGAAGACTGAGAGTCCCTACCAAATGGTTTTTCAACAATGACTCTTGTCCAACCAGTTGCTGATGAAGCTCTAAGGCTAGCACATTTCGCCACATCCACAAAAATGTTTGGAGGTATAGATAAGTAAAACAACCTGTTCGATAGCTTTCCAGCCTAAAATACCATTTTCTTACATTGGGTTAAAAAAATAAAACTAAAATAAACAAACATCAAATTTGACACAGGGAGCTAGTAACTAGCTTCCTAAACATGAAATTATTTTACAATTGGTGGAACAATAAGAAATATGTCGGTTACTTGGTCCATTACAGAGTAGAACTCCTAATGAATCTAGTAATGGCTTGTATTTGGATTCAATACATTTACAAGAGACTTACATTTATTAACGGGATTTTACCCACACCTCCTCCCTATTATCCACTCCTTCTAGAATTAGGTAGTATGGAAAACTTCACTGCAATCAAATACCATTTAATAGCCCATGATATCAAAGGAATGTGGAAACAAAATCCCTCTGAAAGATAGTTAATGAAATGTTCCGTTAGTTCAAGGATTCAATGGCTGCACTACTTTCTAAAATTGAGGGCAAAGTAATTCATAAAGGGAAAAACTCTAAATAAAGAGGGACTTTTAATGAAGAAATATTGGTATCTTGCCTACATTGGCATCAACATCTCTTGCCTTCCCTGGAATATTTTATCATATCTCAAGGCTCAAGTATCCATTCGCAAGGCTAATTTGCCATGTAATAAACATGATAAAATCAACCCTTACAATTTACTAGTTGGACATGCATTGGTAGAATCTATGACTCCAGAGTTCTTATAAAACTACAAATTTCACAAAGGTAAAGAAGCAATTAGTTACCTCTTTCTCTTTCAGTTTGCTGTCTAATTCTGCAAAATGCTCCTCAGAGTTGTACAGACCCGAATGGTAAAAGCATCTCTTCAAGAACTGATCCATTTTGTCTTCACAATTTTCCCTGTAAGTTCCCTCAACTATTATTAAATACAAAACTCAAGGCATAGTCTGCTAAAAAGTACATGTGAGGGTTTCGCAAAATTACATACTTCTTATCAATTCTACAAGTTAAAGTTTTGCTAATCACGTTCCTCAGCTCCTCATCAGTCAAATCAGTCCGAGCATAACCAAAAACTGTAAAGTCCTGCATAAGGATGATAAATGGAAGACAAACCGAAAACTGATCAGTTATTGAACATTCATCAAGGCATGTCGAAAAAGTGAAATTAGTGAAGCAACAAAGCGTAGAACCTCAGGTAGAAAATCTTCATAGTATAGTGCGAAAAGTGCGGGAAAAATCTTCTTCTTTGCGAGGTCCCCTGAGGCTCCAACAACTGTTATGCTGAGTGTAGAACCCACTTTTTCAGATGATGCGGGAACGGAGGCCTCTATCTCTTGAGGATCGGAATGATGGTTGGCCAGAGGTTTTCCAGCTAAACCTAAACTCAAAATTGCAGCTAGAAATCAGCAATGAGAAACAAAACTGATAGACTGAAGACAAAATCTAATCATTGCATATGATTGTGATTATATCAATGAGCCTACAATTTGATAATCTCTCTTTCCAAAAGAGATTTTCTTCATCTACAAATTCATTTGGTAAGTATCCAAAAAAGGAAAAATGTTTTTTTTTAGATAAGAAATTCATATTGGACACAGTTTATGAATGCGCAATTGAAACAGAATTAAAACCCATCTGATCTGATTCGGCGTAAACAACAAAAGAATTTTGGTGAGCTACACACTGCGTACACCATAACTGACGATAAACCCCATAAAAAAGAAAAGAACTTGAAAGCAAAAAATAAAAACAAAATCCATTTTCATTTACAAAATTCAAAAGACTACAGGAAAGGAAGTGGTAACTCACTATCTTGCAAAGAAACAGCATTGAGAGGATGCCCATTAGAGGATTTGAGCCGAAAATGCTTTCTAGCATGGATTCTTGACTGAACTTGAGATACCCAAGTGGAGAAACAAGATTTTCTCGGGACAACAATGAAGTCACTGAAGAGTCGTGTCTCGTAACGCTTCAATGAAGAAGAACAAGGACTCAAATGTGCAGTAGCCATGCAGTTATGGATCAAGAGGAGTGAGGAAGTTAAGATTGAACAAGCGTGTGTATATGGATTACGTTAATGATTTGTGTTACAGATATTTATAAAGATTGTCTGTAAACAAAAATTCACAAATGTCAGTGCCCTTTTCGATCGTTGAAGAGGCCACTGTCCTGGAAGTTAGTTTCCATATGCTAAACAAATCTGTTATATGAGGTCAAGAATTTTTCTTTATTTTTTATTATTTTCTAATTTATAAATTAATTTTCAGTTTACAAGTCAACCTAGCAGAACAAAAAGTACCTCCCCAAAAAGTTCCATCAATACTCTGCTAACTTGCACCAGAGATTGGATGGTTCATGCCTAACTTGACGAATGGTTTAATTTGTGAATGTGTTTATTCTGCAAGGCCGTAAGGGTTCTCACGCTTTAATGAAGTATGGAAACGCGTATGGTATATAATACATCATAATAGCTTTCTAGTGTTTTAAATAAAGTGCCAGAATTCTTATTGGAAAATTTAGAATAAATTCCTCTAATTTGTAACAGTATAAATAAATCTAGCTTATTGGTATAAATTTTTCAATTGCTTTTAACTTCCCTCTTATATCTGTAAATAGCTTGTTTGGTATTGATGAAAAAAGGTTGTGACTGTGAAATTAAAATTATTAGTGTATTGTAAATATAATTTTTAAATAAAATTTTGACAAAAATAATAAAGATATTACTTTTTTTATAATACAAATGTTAAAATCAAATCAACACAACTTTCAAACTATTAATAGATGTTTTTCTAATAATTTAGTGGTGTAACTATTAAGTTATAGCTATCCAATTATACTACTATTAAATACTAAATAAAGCCTAAGATTGAATCATGATAAAATTAATTGAAACATATTTTCTAAGAAAAAAAAAAGTCAACTTTTGTCCGTATACAAATTTATGGATAATTATGTATAATTTTTTAACAATACTATTTACACAATAAATACATACATAAGGTGAGCTACCTTCTTTGCAACGTAATTTTTCATTTTAATGAATTGGTAAATCTTTTCATAGTTGATTCAAATTGATGACACGCGTTAGGTCGTATCGGTTAATTTTGTTGCTGACTTTTTGAATATTTAATTATCTTTGGAACTGCTGGGCCAGCCAGCCGTTTCACATTGCTGGGCTTCGACAGCAGATTAGATTTCTATTTGCAATAGCACTTTTGACACCCCTCTAAATTTCTTATAAAACCCATCTTCGACTGGAATTTCTCAGAGAACTAAAAATAATTTAATTCTTTTTTATTTTGAATGAAAATTCAATTAAACACTTAAATAAATTATTCTTTTAATAATTTTTTCAAAACCACTTCATTTCATAATTTATTTTTATATTTAAAATTTTAATTATTTTTTTTTTGAGAAACTTTTAAGAATTTAGAATTTTGAAAGTAGAAATTATGTAGCAAGATAAAAATAATTTAAGACTTTAGAATTTTTATGCATTTATAAACAAAAATTTTTAAAATATTCTTTTTTATGATGAAATTTAGTAACAAAAAGATTTCTTTTAATTTATAGTTTAATACTTTATAAATTAAATTGGAGTATTTTAGGGAATAAAATTTAAAAAGGGGTGTCATAAATATTTTTAGAGGTGTTTTTTTTTTTTTGAATTACATGAGACTATTGCTCAAGATTACAACTCATATTACATGAGACTATTACTAATATTTACAATTAGATAATTATTATGACTAGTTTATATTAAATCTTATAAAGAACTACTCAAATTTTTTACTCTCATTAATATTCAATAGATGTCTACTCTATTTACATTGCACAAGAGAAAAAATTATCTCTACTTAATTATATTACATGATTAAAAAAATAAAGACTCCTATAATATTTTTATAAGGGTTCGAACTACTATCAACCGTAATCACTCGACTAAAGGCCGAGTGGCCTGATTTTTGGGAGGTGTTGAAGCTCCACTCTTGAAGTTCTTAGCCTAAATCAAGTTTTGGGCTGCTTTGTATGGCCCGGCCTAATTGGACGGTCCAGTACAAATATTGGATTTGCATTTGACAAGGGTTGCATTTGCATGGACCTTTTCAAATTTGGTTGCTATTTTTCTCAGTTTCTGTAACAACCAATAAAATCAAAAGAAAAAATTGTGGTCAGATGAAGACTTGCTCTGTCAAATTGTCATTTCCGAATAAATACAATGAAAATGATTACATATTAACATGTGACAAATGTTAAGCTTGGTTAAAGGAGAATCAGTTGGTGGGTTGCTTTCCATATTGATTGATAATTGCCGTAAATTTTAATGAGTTGCTGGTGAAACTTCATTGTCTATGTTTATTAAAAGCTTTTAAAAACTCAGTTCAAATTTCTAACTATTGCTTTCCCAACAAAATGTCCGGATTCTAGACCCAATTTAAAATGACTCAAAGCTATTTATTGTCTTTGCCTTTCTATATCAAATTTTGGTTAAGGGCAAGGTAGTATCTCAGTTTAGATTTTTGTCCCCTCAAATTTATGCATAAATTAGGTGGAATAATTTTATGTTCTATTATTAACTCATTTAATGATGGATGGTTGTTAAACAAGTGGTTATAGTATTAATTGGGTTCACTATGGTGAATCCATTGAGGCCTCAGTGCCCAATTTTGACACTGCAAATTTTGTTCAACAACTACTGCAATACAGCTGTTCATTTATCATCCTCATTTTTCATCTTTATTGTTTTTACCATTATCTTATTATTGCACTTGCTACTCACCAGAATTAAAAAAAGACGCAGTGAATTAAAAAAAAAAAAAATTGTATAAAGCAGATAGGAATGAAGAATCAGTCAATTTTCAGAATTTGTGGTTGGCCTAGAAGTCTTTAGTTATCTAGAAATGGGATATGGTTTACATTTTAGATTGAAAAAAACGCCAAGGCAATTCTTGAATGTTAGTGATTTGATGGGATGAATCATGAGTTTGATTAAATTTCAATTAATGGAAAGATCAAGACATTGGAACAAGAGGCATGCCCACCACAAATACAAAATTAAAGACCGACCATCAAGAAATTAAGCCGTGAAAATATTGGCAGTCACATACAAGCTTACCCTAATAATGCTAACTTAAAAGTGTCTACCACTCATAGGAGGGAAAAAAAAACATTTTCAAATATGGAACAACCAAACAAATGAGCCTATTAATTACAGAGAATTAGCTAAGTAATGGATCATCTCTTTGAAGTCAATTTGGTCTATTTTCAGATCCAAATATACATTCGGCAATCTGCAATAATAAAAAAATTACAAATCGAATTTTTTTTTTAAATGATTAGAATGTCAGTAACTTTGTTTAAATTAAAAAATAATAATAATTCAACTCTAATATGAATCCAAGAAATTTCCCGTGTAAAGACCGGGTTTTATTCATTAATTGACCCAAGTCATGGTCATAGTCATAAGCACATACATGTACAAAAGTACTGTCTTTATCAAAAGGGTTGTTGACTGACTTTGAGTCTTAGTCTATGCCTAATCTAATCAAAATTATAAGATCTTTCTTTTGTTAAACAAGGATAATTAATATAAGGAGCTTGTTAAGTTACATTCAATTATATATTACTTTTTAAATAGAAATAATAATACAGTAGTGAAGCTTACATGCTTTATGTGAGAAGAGTTAAGTTACATTTGAATCCAAAGTTTCTCAACTTTATAAACACCCACCAATCCATATCATATTCACATCAGCTCATTCTAAAACCAAACTCACACAAAGCAAGACCTCCCTCATCCACTTGTGAGCTTTCTATCACAGAGAAGAACCTTTTCTTTAGTTTTTTACGATTCCAAAATGGAAAATATGAAAGCAATCAATCATCATCAATCAATTTTGAGTAAATTTAGTCGCAAATCTTTCTTTATCAAGATGGCAACCAAGTTCTTGCTCCCAGTTTCAATCTTTTCCATCGTTGTTTCATACTCTTCACTGATTCCCATTGCTCTCAAGTTATTCAGTGGCTATAGCACTGACAAGAACTACATGTTCTTGCTTTGCAATGGAATTTTAGTTTTCATTGTCAAGAACTCTGGTGTCATCAACAAATCACCAGAGGAGGAGGAGACTGTTCTTGTTAAGGCCAAAACTGACATCAAGGAAAAAGAGAGTGAGCAGCAAGTAGTCAAATTATCGGAGGAAAAAGATGACATGGAAGTTGAAGAAGCACAAGAAACAGAACAACGGTCTTTTGTTGTGGTAGCTGAAGAAAATGTTGTGCCAGTTGCACAAGATGATGGTGACGAAGAAGAAGCACAAGAACAAGAATATGAGATTTTGATCACTGATGAAGACGAAGAAGGAGGAATTGTGTTGCTTACCACAGAGGAATTAAACAAGAAATGTGATGAATTTATCAGAAAGATGAAAGAAGGTATCAAATTTGAAGCTCAACAGCTGATCATGGTGTAATATTAATGACCAAAAATTAATAATCTAATTAGTTTAGTTTGGAGTTCTATTTTTCACATCTTCACTTTTTTTTTTGGGGTGTATGTAGAAATTTAACTCTCCAATTAATGCACTTACAAGTTCTGTCCAATGTTCACAATGAGCAATTACGTGTTTGGACTTTGGAAAGCTTATTTAACCTTGTAATATATCAAATTAATGACCCAATTAATGGGGCATGCCATACTAATCAATGTACCATAAGTTAGGTTCAAGTACTACCTCACCAAGTCCATAACCAAAATTCAATTGCACTTTTTGAAACTTGTCCAAAATTTCTCCTTTAAGACACCAAGAAGTTTAACCAATACAGATACAAACATAAATAAAAATATGAATGAAATATGAGCATGAAGATGAGGATGAAGATGAATATGTATATGATATTAGCTTTAACAAATATGGAAAAGTCTTTGTCTTTCATTTTGCATGTGATTGTGATCCTGAGTAGCTGCTTTTACTTGACTTCAAAGTTCGAAGTCTTTTGGAAGATAATATTGGAATACATAGATTAATTCGATTTGCCAGCTTGTCCGCACAATAAATTGGGACAAGTTTCAGACACGTGGGACCCCTTTCTTTTGATAGACAGTTACCAAGTCTTTCCCTTCGGGGGTTAAATTTACTTCTCCAGTGACCACTACCAAGTCATATCTCTCACTCAGATTTTTCGGCTTTTGAAGCAAAGTGCTTATCTACCATAAATCACTTTTCAAGGTTTTGTCCGGGGCGCAAAGATACAATACTCCAACCAGGCTTTGAGATCCCAAGATCTTTAGGGCTACAATATGAGCTGCCCAGATCATTCATAATCACTTTTTCAAGGCATCTTAACAAGCACAAAGGTCCAACTTCAAACCAATATTTGAGATTCTCACCATCTTAAAACAGCATGTTTAACAACACAATGAGCTGCACGGCAATCTTGCTCTTGAATATTTGACAGATGGTAGACACAAACCCCACCGTTAAACAAACAGGAATCACTTATCACTCATGAAATGATAAGTCCTTGAGACCCCATCATTAAAAGTTTCAGGACATTGCCAAATTTTCCAAGTCAATGAACAACAAGAAAGTGAAAATGCACGCATACCCACATGCGCACGCAATGATTTAAAAGAGAATGAGAGACGATGATAAAACTAGAACAGAAGACAACATGAGACAAACATAATGACATTGAACGATAGTCTCCACTTTCTTAGGTTTCCTTATACCCAAACACACGCTCAAATCTTACAGCAAGAGTGCAAGACACGATGGAAGACAGGAATTGAACGGTAATGATCTGGCCCCATCAAAGGACACCACAACAGGTTCAGTCTAAAAATCTGGACAGAGTGTTGTTTAAGTATAGAAGCTTGATCAAATACTCTCTGATCAGAAAAGATATAGTAACTGGTTATGGCATCCAGTCCTCAGGATTTTATTCTTATACAGTGAGAAACAGCAACTTATGAAATAGTTCATTTTACCTCTAAAATGGAAAAACCATCCGAGAGAAAAAAAGAACGTTGTTCTCATTCCAGTAAAAGAATAAAGTAAAACCGTGAAACACACAAGTTCATGGATATTTAACTAAAACATATCACCATGGCAGAGCAAATAATATATCACAAGGATCCTCTTCTTCAAATACAAGATAAACTGACACTTAACAGTGAGACGCATCTCAAGCAAATACATATTCCTGATTTTAAACTCAATTCCTGTTCTCGGTAATACATTTCAGATAGAGTAATCAAGTCAAGATCAACATTTATGGCTGCAATTTGCTTTCAGTAAAGCACATATTTTCTAACACTGTAAATTACTCACCAAAATTTCGTGGACAACAGTTTTTAACACTTTTAATACAGGTAGCAGTTGGAAGATAAATATAAATAAAATGCACAGAATAATATGCTAATGAAAAAGGTAACTTTACAAGAATTCCTTATATTCACATATACCTAACAGCAGAAAAGACTGAAACTATTATTGAAAATCAAGGTAAAGTTTCAGGAACCGAAACAACACCATCCCACTTCCATCTCAAGAAAGCCTTCTATCTTACTCGAGCCAATGACCAGTTTCCATAATTTTTCTTGTAAGCATTTGGTAAAGAATAGAAATAAATACAGTAAATTGAAAAACAAAAATCCTTCCAAAATCAATGATGGCCTGTGGAGAACAATATTAAAAAAAAAAAATTCTGTATTTGGAATTAGCCTATCATGTTTGCCAAAATGGAAGCGAAAACTTATTCACATCAGCAATTACTTATCTTGTTGTATGCCTTCAATACCTGTCCATTCTTCAGCTTCTGTATGTCCCTAAAATGGTTTCCAAGTGCAGTTATTTTAGCCACCACTCACTAATTTTCCAAACCTAAGATTCACTGGCATTATTAGCTTGCATATTCTCAATAAAATCACTAGTCACTGGCATTATTAGCTGGCATATTCACAACAAACTCATTAGTCACTGGCATATTTCTAACATGATCAAGAAGCCCAGTAAGTTCTCTATGAACATAACTAAAACGCTCCTTGGAGATCATTGACTCTGTCAATAAAGCAGCAGCAAGAGAATGAAAGGCTTGAGCACATTCATCACTGCTGCTCTGTGGATTTGGATCCTCCATTGGAACTAAGGAATTTTCAAGTCGCCAACGAAGCAGAAGATATTTTTCCGGGAGTTGAAAGTAGTTCTTTACTACCAGTACTCGAAGAGAATGACGGCATAAAATTCCAGAATGTTCAAATTCCTTACATGAACAATGAATTTGCTCATCTTCAGGTATCCAAATCACAAGATACTCCCCATCCATTTTTTTGTAATGTCGCACCAGATAGGACCCATTTGTCATTTCAGTTGTTGCATACTGTGTAGAAAGCACGATTTCGTGTTGTAAAACACGGAAGGCATAAGGTGTAAGAATGCTTCGTGCATGTTCCTCAATAGGTATGCATGTTTTGATATGCACATACTGTACCCCTTCTCTGGTTGAATTTCCGAAGTCAGCAGCACATACCTGCCAAGATTGCAAACAATTGCAAACAAAATTCAGAACATATATCAAACAATGCAAAAATTGGAAATAACAAAAGACTTATCACCAACATACCTGCTCGAAGAATACTTGCAAACATGTTTGCTCACTCAAGATTTTCTTAAAGAACGTGTCCATGGATTGAGAAAACTCTACTGTCATCATACGAGCCAGAAAGTGACCTCTAATATAGGAAAAAAGCCAGAATGCTCGATATGAGAAGAGTAAAGTAACATGCTTGTCTGAAACAAGACCAAAACGAGCAACAAAATGATTCCACTGATGCTCAAAATCCTCAACACTCTCCAAGCGGCACAACATATCAAACTCGGCTTTAAATTCTTCATACTGTGATCCCAGCAGAGAAGAGAACCAACTGGATAATTTGGAAAGAATATGCCATATACATATAACATGTTTGGTATTTGGCAATTCCCTTGCGATACCATCTCGAAGTCCCAAATCTATATCTGTTAGAATTGTCTGTGGACGTCTCCCTCTCATAAAGCGGACAAAAGTCTGTTCAAAGGAAGAAAATCATAAAAAGTTATATGAAGAATAATGCAGATTTTTTACAAGAATTTGAATCCACAAACCTGTAAAGCCCATGTGAAAGAATGAGAGCTCTCATCTTGCAGCAACACACAACCAAAGAAAATTGCCTTTCCATGATTATCCATTCCAAACCACACTCCTAGGAACAATCCATAAGTGATAGAGCGATAACTGGTGTCAAAAGTAACCACATCACCAAACAGTGTATACGCACGAATGGAGTCTCCAAATGACCAGGCAATATTTTCAACCTTCTCATTTTCATCGGTTGTATAGTCATAAACAAAATCCACATCCCTCTCTGCCATATTCTTGCAGGCTTCAAGAAGTTCTAGGGTATCATTCTCTCTTTTCTCAGTGAGCATAGCATCATTTTCCTGAACTGTCTTCTTACAAGTGCGAACAAAGTTCCTTACATCCTTCTCTATAAAAGGCAACTGTCCAGGTTGAACTCCCTTTTCTAGTTCCAAAACCTTCACTATCCGGTTCACAGGAAACCCAGCTTTTGAGAGTAAAAGAATGCGCTCTTGATCAGCCTCCTGTATCTTCCGATATGCAGGAAGCATACGTACTTGGTCATCTTCCAGTAATTCATGGTTATGAACATTACTAAATTGTGAAACATACCATTGAGTAACGCCATCAACAATTTCCTTTGTCAAATAGAGTTTAGCATCACATCCACAACGTACTGATTTTCGGTCTCTGGGGTGCTCTACGTTGGCCTTTTTTCTTGGTTGATTAAATCCAGAGCGATAACAAACAAAATCTCTCCTATAAATCCCTAAATTTTGGCTTTCGGTTGAGCGTGCTTTTCTAATTGAAAATCCATTCTTCCTTGCAAAATTGCTGTAATATTCAAAAGCCTCATCATCACTTTTAAATATTTGACCCACGTAAGGCGTGAAAACAACCTCTGATGATAACAAGGATGATGTTGTCTCAGTCTTTTCTTGCTGAGAGCTCGTTGATGCCTGATCATCTCCTTCATACTTGATGTAACACTTCCAATCTCCACATGGGCACTGCTGTCGTCGAATCCAGATGTTAGTCAGTGGCTTCATTGTCATTTCTGGCAAAAATGAAAAAAATATCCCAACTCTAAATCCCAATGCTCCACTTCACTGTTGATGGAAAGCAGGAGAAGAAAAGCATTGTTGTTGAGACTCTTAGATTCATCGTTGGCAACAACTACTCAAATGAGAGTAATTTTACCTAATTGAAGACATATAACACCCCACTTGGTTGCTGTAGAAATAGAATAAGCAATAAATATTAGGATATTCATTACCCAGAACTCGAATACGTTTCAACTGAACTAATCCCCACAATATTAAACTAGAATAAAGCTTTTCTTTTTAATTTGCAAACTGAAATAATTAATACTATTGAGCTTCGAAAGAAAAAAATGTTTCTTTTATTCTTTTTCTAATCTTCTTAGCAACCAATTAAGCTTATATTAAATCTCATTTTGTTGGGGGGTGGGGTGAATCCTATCAAGAATATGCTTTTTCACACTTGAAATTCTATCAGTTACAGGCAACTGAAAATCTCCGAGACCACGAAAAAAAGGAAACCCATTATGCACTAGTCAATCATCAACAGAAGTTATCAGATTTTCTCAACCAATGTGGTTCAAATCACAATAAAAGAAAGAAGCTGAAAACAAAATACAATGAATTCCAGTAAAGAATTATATAACGAAAAAAACAAAGAAAAATAAGAAAAAAGATAAATTAAATTTAGCTTGATATGGAGAAACTATATTGATATAAAGAATTCAAATTTTGGGTTATGTGCTTTCATATCACAGCATATAATAGCCACTAGAATTACCCCAACCGGAAAAAAAAAAAAAGGAAAAATAACACAGTCCCCATTCATATAAAATATTTCTAGCTTAGGATTGATTGCTGATCAGAATTACAAAGCAGAGACTAACCACGAATCGTCACAAAATGTAAAATTTAAGTAAAAACAAAACATACCCAGTTCGTATCAGACACTTATAATCACAAAAAATGAATCAATATACGAACTTGGACGAGAAATAAGTATTAGGAAAATGGCACGTACCAGTAAAAATTACTGCAACAAAAAGCGCTTTAAAAAAGCAATTCCACTTTGACATGCGGCGTTGCTAAAGCTACCTGTAAGTGTTTCTTAATATACTTAATGTAAAGACCTAAATTTTTTCTGAGAGATGAGATCATTATTACCACTGAAAATTAAGTTTATGGGTGTTTAAATTCAACTTCACATCATATTCCTCTGCTGCTTTTGTTTCGGGAGTTCATGGTCTTTCATCGACGAAATTTTTTTTTTTTTAAATTTAACTGGTATAAGTCAACAAGGCCGGGCTCGGGTTACGGGTCGACTCCGACCCAGGTCCAGAGCCCAGTTCTTATATACAATATTTGTTTAATTGTTTTAAGGCTATGAGAAAACTGCATCAAATCCTCATACATTCCTTAGCGGCCAAGCAATGATCGATACAATCATACAAATGTATCAATCTCTGCACAGCAAGATTCAGTTTCATCTAGTCTTGCATGACCATCATAAGCTGCAAAAGGGAAAGAAGAATCCTTTATAGAGGTGGCAATCATATTTTTATCTAAAATTTGAACGCCTGAAATGGTCTAAATAGAATCATCATCATATAGCTGATTGGATGTACCTTCATTATCCCCATTGAAGTATCCCGAGGTAATCCTTGATATATGTTATATCCACAGCCTCAACTAATCTTCATATGTCAATCACCAGTAATCTCCACATGAGCATTTACCATCATTGAAGTGATGAAATCGGTTTGAGTCTCTTAGTACTATCTCCCGACATACAATCTTCGATATAAACTTAAAGGCTGAATGACAGTCACCACAAACTCGAAGATTTTTCATTATTCTGATAGGTAGTCTTGAATTGCGAGTAAGAACAAAGGCAACAGCAATTTTCTCACTGTGATAGCTCAGGAGTTCTTCCTTACTCTCAGGTTCAAGATCAAAGAGAGTAAATTTTGTCTGTGGCACATATCCAGCATCCCTCATCTTTTGGTTGAGTTCCTTGACTTTCTCGTAAATCAAGTCTTTCTCTGGGTGTGATTCGTCACCAGCTACAAATACATGGACGCCATCTTTCATGGTGACCCAACTACACCCGGCTTCTTTCTTCACTTCTGCCTCCTTCATTGCCTTCCTAGTTTTTGCCACATCTACCCATTTGCCCCCAGAAGCATACATGTTAGCAAGGAGCACATAGTTCACAGCATTTTGAGGTTCCATTTCAAATAACATATTAGCAGCCTTCCTCCCTAACTCTGTTTTGCGACAATTTGCTCGACAGCAAGCCCCTAATACTGTTCTCCAAATAAGGATGTTAGGTGTGATTGGCATCTCGTTGATGAACTCTTCTATCTTATCAAGTTCACCTGCCCGACCAAGAAGATCCACCATGCATGAAAAGTGTTCCAGCCGGGGAACCAATTCATATACTTGACTCATGGATTTGAAATGTTTAAACCCTTCATCAACTAACCCCGCATGGCTACAAGCAGATAAGACTCCTACAAAAGTAACATGATCTGGTAATGGGCCATCTATCTTCATTTGTGAAAACAGCGTTAAAGCTTTGTCGCCGTGACCATGACGTGCATAGCCTGATATCATTGAATTCCAAGAATATACATTCCTTACCGGCATCAGATAAAAAAATCTTGATGCATAATCTATTCTTCCACATTTGGAGTACATGTCAACAAGTGCACTCCCAATTACAACATCAAATTCTAAACAAGCTCTTACTCCACAAGCATGGACTTCCATGCCACGCTCTAGTGTAGCAACAGAGGCACAAGCACTAAGAACAGTGGCAAAGGTGAAATGATCCAATCTCTGACCTCTCTGCATCATAAACCAGACCAAATTCATGGCCTTTGGCAACAGCTCATTATGTATGTACCCAGAAATCATGGAATTCCAACTAACATCATCCCTCCTCTCAGACATTCTAGCAAAGATTTTCTCACAGTCATACATCTCTCCGCACTTTCCATAGCATGACAGAAGTGCATTTTCAATGGTAGTTTCATTTGCTACATTATATTTAATCACTTGAGCATGTATCTGGTGCCCAAGTTTCCCCAGTGAAAAAGAAGACGCTGCTGCAAGAATATTTATGAAGGTCACTCTGTTAGGACTCCATCCAGCTCGCCTCATGGCCAAGTAATATTTTACAGCTTCAGAAACTAATGCCTCTGAATCAGCAAATGCTCCAATCAGAGAATTCCATGAAACTTGATCACGCTCCGGCATCAAGAAGAAAACTTTTAGGCATCGACTGAGATATCCTGTGTCTGCATACAAAGAAAGAAGAGCATTTGAAACTGAAACATCTGAGTCAAGTCCTAATTTGAGCCCTTCACCGTGTATTTGCTGTCCAAGCATGATCCAACCCAAGCTAGCACATGAACTTAAAATACTAATCATTGAAAATTTTGAAGACATCAATCCATCTCTTCTCATTGCACAGAAGTTCATTATTGCTTCTTCATGACACCAATTCTGGTCAAGACCAGATATCATAGTATTCCATGAGACAGAATCTTTTCCAATCATAAACCTAAATACTGATCGAGAATCATCAATAGCACCACATTTTGCATACATGTTAACAAGTCCATTACCAACAGCAACCATGTCAAATAAACCACTTCGGATGACATATCCATGAACCTCTTTACCCTTTCTTCTCCCTTCCTCCAACACAGCAAATTCTGCAAAAGCACTTAATAAAACCACATATGAATCAAGATTTACATCAACCAAGTTTCTCATCTCCATAAAAACCTCAGTTGCTTGTTCTCCGTGGTTCTGCCTTACTAGCCCAACCATCAAACCATTCATGGAGACAACGTTCTTCTGACTCATCTGCTCAGAGATCTTCCGAGCATAATCAAAATTGCCCAACCTTGCAAAACCACTTACCAAAGCACTACCTACATACAAATCTGATAAAAGTGCAGATTTCTTCACCATAGCTAGTATCTGCTGAAGCAAATATGAACCAGAAAGAACAGAAGAATAAGCAGCAATTATTAAGCTCCCAAATGTATACTCATTAGGTTTTAAACTGTACCCAAAACCTTCGCTTTGCATTCTTGAGAAAAGCTTAAAAACAGAAATTGTGTCTCCTCTTTGTGAATAGACCGAAATGATAGAATTCCAAGATATCAAATCCCTAGTCTCTATCTCCTCAAAAATTCGACGAGCACAATCAGTAGACTCCAAACAACTCCCATACATCGATATCAATACATTACTCACCGGCCCACCAAAAGTCTGCTTAGATTTCAAAACCAAACCATGAATCTGTATCCCAAATTTAAACCCACTTGGTCCACACTCCTGGCAAGCTCGAAGAACACTGCCAAGAGCATAACGATTCAGAAAGAACCCTGCACGAACCATTTCTTTAAACATCTTACAAGCCTCATTAGACATCCCGTTTTGGGTATACCCGGAGACAATGCAAGCCCACGAGACAGAGTTTCTGTCAGGCATTTCATCAAACAACTTACTCGCGGACGCCAAATCACCAACTCTAACGTAAACATTAATAAGGGTATTGCATAGAAACACATCACGAGCAAGCCCATGTTTCAGAATTTGCAAATGGAACAGTTTAGCATCTTTTGAGCTGCAAGAGTCACGATATTTTCCAACTAAATGTTCATAAATATCAAGGCTAGGTGTTTTGGGATGTGATTGTGATATTTTGTGCTGATGAATTAAAGTCTCTACTGGGATTGGGGAACTTGCGACGCGTGGTTTAACATTTTGGAGATAAAGGCGAAGAGTGTTGTTGCTTGTATTTTGTGTCATGGAAGAAGAGTTGGTGAATGTCGCAAGAGTTCGCTTGTGACTGCGAAACATGCTTCGACTGAGAGTAGTGGCAGCTTGGGTTCTTGCATTTGGCGCCTTCAAATGTTTCAAAGTTCGCTATTCTAGTTATGGTTCTTGCCTTCAAACCGTTAACAGACTGTTGCGATTAAGATTTGCAACCGCCACCCGTAATAATTTTACTTTCATTTTAACAGCACAATAATTAATTAACGTGTTTGATAAGTACTTACCATTAATCAGCAACTAATAATAGAGTTTTCATTTCATTTTAAATATATTCCTAATTCAATTATATATTTTTTCTAATGAAATTAGCGGCTTATTTTATAAAATAATTAAATTATTTATTTATTGAACAAATTGAAATCATGGCAGAAGGGTTAAAATGTTATTGCCCCTACAATTTACTTTAAAAAATTTTCTAATTGAAAGAAAAAAAAAGTAAGTCAATATATTATACCACGTCATAAAAGTACTTCTCTTACAAAAGTAATATATAAGGGTTAATTTCATATTATTATCTTCGTAATTAATTATTTTTAAATGACTTCTGTTACTTTTGTAAATCTCTCAATTTACTTTATTTTTGTTAAAAAGACAAAAAAAAAAAATTATCAACCCACCAAAAACTTTCCCCTATTTGTGAAAAAAAATGAGAGTAATTTGAGGTTTTAAAAAATAAAGCGTTAATTTAAGAGTAGTCAATTTATGCAGGGTAATCCAAAACTAAAATCCTAATAATCAACAATATTTTCATAATTCCATGATTTATTTTGTTCACCATATTTACTCATTTTTCTTCATTATATCCAATTATTCGAAGATGTCACATTCTCTATCAACAAAACGAAAAGGATTTCAAAAATATTTTTTTACTTATACATTTTCAATAATTTACGTTATAAACTTTTTGGTACATGAGCGTCAATCTTTTAGTAAATATATGTATTTTACTAATAATTATGATGTTACGTTGTTTGATATAAGTGATTTCTTATTTCTTCGTATGCACCGGCATTCACACAAATATTAACAATAAATTTATAAATTAATCCAAACTGATAAAAAAATTCTGGGCCGCCCCTGCATACAGCATTGATTTACATACTTCGTTTAATTCATATACAGAGAAGTTACAACAGACTACTCCCAGGTCCAGGACTGGAGAACATTTCTGGTTTGATCAACAAAGAAGTCTCACCGTACAGCGTGCTATGTGCTTATGTTATTGAAACACTTGCTGGGAGAATCTTACTCCAGAGAGAAGTGTGTTACAAATTGTGACCAAATTAGATTCTTCTTTTCCCTTTCTTTCAATGGGAAACAATGTACCCGGAAAAATGATGTTACAAAAGACATGATTAAGATTCTATCTGGGTTCAAGATGGAGGTTGTATAGGCCTTCACTGGAAATACAGGTTCTTAATTTTCAAGATCTCCAAGTAGAGCTCAACGCTGCTGCTTCAGTGGCTTTATGGAGATAACCCACTTTGCCACGTTGAGCGGCGAAATATACAGCAACATCCAGCCTTGAGAAAATCCATGATTAAAACCGAACAATTGGGCGTTCATTCACCAGAATGACATGCTACATCTCAGCATCATGGCGTCAGCACAAATTGTTCATTTGCTCATTAAACTGAGCTCGTTATTTGGTTTTATCAGCATCCTTTTGATGGGCCAAAGGAAATTCAATGAGAATAAGGAAGGATGATCTTTCTGCCTCTCTAATATACTGCACGGCGCCATTCATTAGCTTAACAAGCTTTTGGCTGATGTATAGGCCAAGACCTTCTCTTGAGACACCCTGGCTATGGTAAAACATATCATGAATTAACTTTTCAGGGATTCCAGGTGCTGGATGAGTGATCCTGCCATAATGGATATTACATAAACACCTATAGTATCTTTGCAAGTTTCCCTTAGTAAAGGTGTGCAAAAGAAAAAGAAAAACGTAATGATGGTATATTAGGCTGCATCTACTTCACAGGAGCAAAAATAAACAAATTTGCAGGGATGAGTTTAAAAGATGATTACCGGAATTCAAGGTGAACAATGTTTATATTTTTCCCTATACGTTCCTTCTGCGGAATTACTCTGAATGCAATTGAAGATCCCTCAAATGCAGGGGTGAAGATGAGTGCATTAGTCAAAAAATCTGAAAGGACCTGCTGAAGCCTCAACTGGTCTCCATACAAGTTCATGGTTGACACTTCAGCTGGTAAATCACGGATAATCTGCACCTGGTGTTCCCGGCTTGGAATCATGACTTGTGTCATAACTGCCTCAAGAGCTTCCCCGAGGTTGAACTCACCAGATTTCAGAACCATATAGCTGCATATGGATGAGAAAAGCAGAAAAACTTATTCCATTTCAGCAGGGCTCAAGACATGACCAAAGTAAACTATCAAATCAAGAAATGCCAACTAAATGCTCATATTTGCCTGCTCATTAAATTGCAAGACACTTGTATAAGGAAAAAGCTGAAGCCATTTGTCTGGTTTGAGCACACATTTTAGCATCCCCACCAAAGTAGTCAAACAATAACTTAGTGTGTAACCATTGAATAAGAACTCATCAAATAAACACCATAGTCAGTTACCTTATCACAAACATAAAGCATGAAGACAATGTAACACTAGATCTCATGCTATAATCCACACTCAACAATCTAGAATAGTTAACAAGCAGACATGAATGTGATCAAATTTGACAATCATACCATTCCTCAATACTTTCAATGTCAGTGTTGTCAACAATGTTGATTGTAACTATTGAATAAGAAATCATCAAACATAAAAGCATGAAGACACCGTAGCACTGGATCTGAAGCTATAACTCTACACTCAACAATTTAGAATAGTTCATAAGCAGACATGAATGTAATCAAATTTGACAATCATACCACTCCTCAATACTTTCAATGTCAGTGTCGTCAACAATGTTGGTTAACTGTTCCTGACACAACACACTTGTCTTCAGGAGTTGCTTCTGCTCTTCACTTAAATCAGAAGTTCCCATTAGATTCTGCATAAAAGCTATCCCATTTAGAGGCTTTCTGATTTCCCGACGAATATACTCCAACTTATTGAGGCTATTGGCTGCAGCCTGTTCTGATATCCTCTGGACCTGCAAAGCATATTGAAGTTCCGGACTAGCCACATGCAAAAAGCAGAGAATCCCAGAAATCATTCCCTCCGCACTAGTCCTTTTGTTTGCTGAGAGTAATGCTTCAACATATTTACCCTGCTGATCAAAGAACCCAAATAATATTTTATCTGCATCCTGTCCAGAAATTACACTGTTCATTACTATCCTCAGTTTGGTTAAGGTGTCATGATTTTTGACCCGGCAACCAAAATTCTTAACCGTAAAAACTTCCCCAATAAGCATCCGTTCAATGGCTTCTTCCCTCTTCAAACCAGATAATTTTTCCATTCCATCATTCCACTCCAAGCACCGACCATCCTCATCAGTCATAAAGATCGGAGGAATAAGTGCAGACGGACTACTCACGATTCCTACATAATCACCTTGGATGCGGGTATATTTATCCATAACCAACTTCTGCCCTGTAATATCTTGCCCAACAAAGCAAACACCAATTACATTTTCCTTTGTATCTTGAGTACAACAAGCATTTACTACCAGGATAACTGGACCACTGGTTTCTCGAGGACCAAATGTCTTAAGCTTGATTTCAACATTTCTTTCTTCTATACCTGTCAGTTGTATATTAATATAAGATTCAATGGTGATCCAGCACAAAAGTACTAGAAGACTGAAAACAGGCCCCAGCATGAAACATGGAATAAAACTTGAACATTATCTGGAAACAATGAGAAAAGTGAAACAGTGGACAGCTTTAATTAAATTTATAATGCCTCTGCCTTGACTCAGTTTACTGGGTTTCACAGATGATAAGAACATAGTCCCAAAGAGACTGGGAGATATATAAGCAGAGAATTTTCATATGTAAGACTCCATTTCCTCAACTATTTTTCCTTCACCTACTGGTTGAATAATGAAGTAAAAGATAGTAAATATGATGTGATGCAAGTGGTGGACCAAATTAGAAGCAGCAACTGACAAAATACACGCATGAGCAATCAGCTTGCTTAAGACTTCAGCAGATACATTGTTCAAACGCACAAAAATGAAAACAATTCAGCATATCTATGATTTGTTTATAATGACATGAGATTCTCTCGGAATATCATATATGTAACTAAAAGCATATTGAAATATAAATCAAAGTCTCACCTAGAAATGCTGATGATAGCATGTTCTTGACCACATCAACTGAATCACCAGCAACAAGATCGACTAATGCTGTGCCAATGGCCTGGTCAACTGTCAGACCAGTGAGTTCAGCTGCTTTGGAATTCCACCCATTTACATTACCAGATGCATCAACAGCCAAAATGGGGACAGCTGCAGTTTCAATCAGGCGAACCATTTCATTTGTGATAACGCGCAGTTCATCGATCTTCTCAATCCTATCATCAACTGAAGGAACATTCACAATCATTTTGGAATCCTCTGCAACCTCATCTTGCAAAGACCCTCTTAGTATCAGCTGTAAGGAATGTATGGCATCCATCTCCACATCCTCCCAAGGTAAGCTCCTTTGCTTAACTACCTCCAGAAAAGCCTTGAATGATGATCTGGGGTGCATTTTTCTTCCACCATCCTCACCACCAGAATCGTGTTTTGCGCCACCCCACTTGATCTCTTTTGCTGTATGAGACCGAAACCAAAAGAGGAAATCTTTTGAAGTAATCTTGACAGCAGCGATACCACAGACTGCATCACCAAGAGCTAAAGCACCTGGATAGCCAGCTTCCATAAGACTATCAGTACTTAAGCCCGTACTTCCTCTGTGATACTCAAGAAGCCATTCAGCAATATCTTTGATTTGCTCTTCTGTAGGGGTAACCCCAAGCAGCCAAAGTTTACCTTGGTAAAAAAGTGCAGCTCCATCGCACTTAACAAGATCCATCACATTAGGTGATTGGGTAACAATTCCTACAGGAGAATCTCTAAGGAGCATGTCACAAAGCACAGTTTGAGTTCGCAGAATATGCTTCTCCCTTAGTTGGGCAGACAATTCAACTTCCTTATTAACCTGAACGCCAAAGACTTGAATCAGGAACTCACAAGCATAGCGCAAAGGAAATGGAACAAACCTAGGGCTAGTGTGATGGCAAACCACTAAGCCCCACAATTTTCTTCCTTGCTCCTGGTCATTATCCAGCTCATCTTCTGCCTCGTTGATTGTCACAGACATCACGAGAGATGCAATTGAACCCATATTTTCCATATATTGTGCGTGACACCCATGAGGAGCTCTCAGTGTGGAACCACAAAGACTTAGTGGCTGATCCAACCTCTTGTCCTGAATCACCTTAACCGGTGGGGCTAAACAATCACATATCATTCTAACCTTGTTTTTCATGATAAGAAATCTGGAAGCCTGCGGTATATCAGTAGCAGGATAATGCAAGCCAAGATAAGGTTCCAAGCCAGGTCTGCGGCACTCAGCAACAACTTCCCCATGCTCATCTTCATGAAATTTATACACCATCACCCGATCATAACCTGTCAAATCACTAACTTCACTGACTAGAACATCACATAATAATGATATATTCCCACTAGGCAAGGACTGCAATCTTGATATAGCTTTAGCAGCAAGCTTATACGACTTTAATGCCCCAGCAGCTGTCACGGGCACATCATCTGGATTCACTGGCTCTAAATCTATAACTAACCCCACATCAATTCTATGCAAAATTGCATAAAATGGTTTACCCGAAGTCTTACAGTGAATCAATATTGGATTAAGAAGATTTACTTCACCAAAGTTGGCTGCTTTTTGCAAGGCAGCAGCACCTGAGGACGTAAAGAGTGTTCTCACATCAATTCCAAAAGTCAGAGCTTCTTGCTGCTCAATGTTTGGAACGGCATGTGGAGCCAAGTCCAACATTTCTGGGGCGTTTTCGCTGTAGCCAAGAACTGCGAAATTCTGCTCATCAACTGCAATCATACAACCAAAGGGTTGAATTAACCTACCTCTTTGCACCTTTTGGAGGTAAGCTGATACAGTTGAAGAAGGAACATTGCTTGTTGAACTTGATATGTTGACTGAAGTAGAGTAATCAAAATCAGATTCTTCAAAGTCTACAGCTAACTTTGCATCAATGGAGGTCTGGGCAGCCACACGAGCAGTTTGTTTCGATCTAGCAGAACTACTCCTAGAATAATTAGTCTTGTTTGTTGACTTCGAAGACATCCCTTCCTCTTCAACTTCAACCAATCAATCTAAAACAACCCAACTAAACCAGAGGAGCAACACCAGTGTCCTAGAATTTAAACCGCGCAATATGGAATCCAAAGTTTGTTCTTTCAACACAAAAAGCAAAACTTTCTCACAACAGACCATAATTAGATAAAGAAAAGCTAAAAACCCCTATCAAATTATACAATTATTGCCACCGAGAATCTTCTGGACCAGGAATCGCAATGAAAGTTGAAAAAAGAGTTGAAACCCATATGCAAATCACTACCAGCAAAGTATGAAAGCAATCTCTTTTCCTCTTTCTCATATTGAATAATCCCATGAATCCATAGAAATGCTTGCCAGAAAGTCACGTAGTTGATAATCCGCCAGGAGATTCTATTCTCCTATCAACAAAGCCAACAAAAGGGGTCACCAGAAAATTGATACTTCTCTTAACTTTTCTCTCAGGGTTTACCCTCAATTGCTTTCACAAATCACGAGCCCTAATAAAATTTTCACTACCCAGACGAACAAATCCCACAAACTCAAGCCAGATACTGGATAACTACAAAGTCTACATATACCCACTTCACATACGTCCAAACTAATTGCATATTCTAGTCAACAACTTGACATTTATTTCTCTGTGTTGTGCGTGCGAGAACCAATCCCAAAGTGATAATAATCACTGCACAAAATTCCCCCAATCCAAGAGATAATAATCACGTCCAAACTAATTGTAAGTTATTGTTCAAACTTACAACAGTACAACTTAGACTTTGCCTATTATTAATATATTATTATATTATGTAATTGTTAAGAGAAAATCTTGTGTGTGAGTGAAAGATTAAACGGGCCAGTGACCATCAAGCTGCAGGAGGCTATAGATTAACAACATGTGATAACAGCAGACCCAGTTGCCGTGGCCTACGTGGGAAAAACCTTTATTCCCGCCAAAATTTTATTGCCCCTAAAAATTTTTTTATCCTTTTAACTCGATCGCACCAAACCGAATCATTGCTTAAGCAGCTTGGATAGGATGATTTAATAAGTAAAAGTTTATCCAATAACTAAATAGGGATGACAGACAATCCATCGTTTTCACGATACCTATAATTATTATATTTTTGTTTAAGGGTTGATTTCTCACGTGATGCAAATACTTTTGACATGGAGAGGCTCCATTTCTGAGTCTCGGGCACGCCATAAGGGTACATTTACAAGCAAGCAATTTCTTGGGGGGGTATTTGAGTTCGATTTACCAGCGCCTGGCGTGAACCAAAATGCTCCAAAAAATACGAAGAAACGAACAATAATCATTTAAGCTTGGGTATTTGTTTGTTTGGTAATTTTTTTTATTTTAATTTTTGAGAAGGCTTGTTTGGTATTTTTTTTGTTTGTCGTTACACTTGTATTTGATATAAAAATACAAGTTCCTCTTCACATTGCATTTAAACTCAAAAAGTTTTCTAGATGGCAGAGAAACGTCTTCGATACGTAAATAATACCAGCAACGTATCTTCACGTGGCAACAGTATTTAGAGCTAGATAGGTGGGGCACAATCACGCCGAAGGTGAACACGTGTCGAAATCACAACCTCAATCCATCACACGTGTAATTGAGATAGTTCGCAGGTGCAGACATAGTGAAACGTTTGGCGGTAGAGTGACCGACAAGGGTGGGCGGGTGTCTTATCATCGTTGCGGGAAAACAGAGAAAGATTTTCTTTTTTTTTTTTTCCTTGAATATCGTGACTTTTCCGTTAATTTGATCCGACGTATTATTTTACCATCAAAATTTTATAGTAATTATTTTTTACTTAATATTTTAATTTTTATAACATCGATGTCACAAGAAATTTTGGATACATTGAATTAAAAATATTATGATATTTATAATCAATTAATTTTAGATACATAAGATAGTCCATTTATCTTGTAAACTTTGTTTTACTTTAATTCAGGACTTTTATTATAAATTTCATTTAAAAAAAACTATTATTTTTAATGATTTAATGTAGAATGATAGTAATTAAAATATTAATTGAGAAAGTGCAATTATCATGATATATTAAAAAAGTAGAAAGTAAAATAATAATATCCATTTTTTTCAACCAAAACAAGATCAAGACTTTAATAGCAATAAGGGGTGGGCATGGGTTAGTTTGGATAGGGTTTGTAAAAATCTAACCTAACACACTATTGAATTGATTGAGTTAAAATTAATCCAATTTAATTAAATAAACATGTTACCTATCTAACCAAACTCTTAAATCCTTGGGTTGAGTCGGGTGGGGTTCATCAAAATTAAAAATTAAATAAAAAAAAAGATATAAAACTTAAAATGAAACTTATTAAAATCAAATATTAATCTATTATAACATAAAAATTCTATTCATTGTTTACTGTCCGATAAAGAAAGCTAAGAAACCAACTATCTTAAAATTAAGAAGATTTCGACAATAAGCTTCTAGACTTTATTCCCTGCTTTCCATATCTCTCAATTGAATTCCTAATTCAGATCTTTTAGATAATTAACTAGCATAATGTCCAGCAACAAAATGAAAGTAATACATAATTTGTTAAAGTGTTTATTAAAAAATAAAGAGAAATTGAAATTTTGAAACAACTTACTTTTAAAATTAAACTTACAAGATAATAAATTTACTTACGCGAGAGAATAATTTTTATTTTGGAATTTGAGTCTAAAACAACAAACATAAGAATGAAAATGGTCTCTTCGATAAAAAAACATAAAAAGAATTAAATATTAGGTTAGTTGTTTAGTTCTTTAAGATTTTACAATTAAGAGTTAATATATTATTATTATTTACATGGGTGGGGTTAAACGGATTTATCGGAATTAACCTAAGCCATCCCAATTATTAACTGGGTTTAAAATAATTGATCCAATTAACCACAATAATCCATTGAACCCATCAAAATTAGATTGGGTTGAATCAAATCCATTGGGCTAGATTGAGTATGCTCACCCATAAGTAACAAGAATAAATTACAACATCAAATTATTTATTTACTTTATATTTGGAGAAGGGATTGGGTTTAAGTATGAAAAATGATCCACATTCTTTTTGTTTTGTTTCCCAATAGAAACTTCCTTTAAATCTCCGTAATAGGCGTTAAATGTTTAATTACATCAAAGTTTCAAAGTGCTATTTATTAAAAACTAAAATAATACTAAAGGGGTTACTTTGCCTTTGTCTTGCATTTTCACCAGCTAAACTTCCTTTTTCATTTAATTAACTTCACCATATGATGTGAACGGGATTCGATCTTGCGACTTGTATTGAAACAACTAACAGCCATATAAAAACTTAGGGTGTCTCCGGTTGCCTGAGCTTTAACTTAGGAGGAAGTGCAATAATTAAAGCCAACACACCGCTGTCAAAAACGGTTACCATAATAGTAAGCAGTAAAGACAGCTGCTTGTACAAGCCGAGAGCCACATTAAATCATGCTGCAAAAAACTTGCATCAGTTCTTTCCAACGAAGGGACAAGCAGACGGAATGTATCATAGCAAGCTCTGAAAAGAATGCAGTACTCTTCTCTACACCTGATGGAATCAAAACTACAGGCCCAAAATGCCAGTGACAGCAGTATCAGTAACCCGCACAAAAGTATGGCGAAAAAGAAAATGCATGGACTTGTTTCAAGACCATTGAATTTAACATAAATGCACCCCATTTTACAAAGTCGTTCTTTGTAATTAATTAACCAAGCATCTGGTTACAGCAACAACGAAAAAAATGTGCCTTCAAGAAGATAGAATCACAACAGCTTCAAATGCTGTGAAATATATTACGCACTTCGATTTTGATCATGTGCCATATCATCATCATGGCCATCAGAGAAGTCGGTGGATAATAACTTCCATGGTCATCACTATTGGCATGAGAAAACCTACTTCTGGATGCACATTGCATCTCACATGACCGATGCCCATAACTGGCTTCGCTCAATCTCTTCCTTGTGTTTGTGCGCATAAAGCCTATTTTTGTCGCCAACATAGCAATTTCCAAATCTTTACCGTCTTACATGGCATCTTTCAGAAGCAAATCATAAATCAAAATTTATAAGAATGTTGGTTGAACAAGTTATATCTTCCAACCAAGCAAGCATAGATATTCCCAGAAACAGAAACAAATAAATATGAAAATAAAGTAATTTCTGCCTCCATAAATAAAAAACAGGCAGACACACATGAACATGACATAAAATTGCAAAAAACACTAGCATGAGGTTCTGCATGCATCAATTTTCAAGAAAGAAAGAGTATATAGGTAATTTTACATATTGAAATAGTGAAACTATTTTATCCATTAAAACATGTGGAATAAACTGACACGAAATCCATACAAACATGAATTGCTTGTACTTGCTCTTGAAGGAGTTTAGAACTTAAAAACACCTAGTAAGAGCAAACCACAATGAATTTGCCAAACTATTAAGGAAATCTGATCTGAATTAAGCAAAAGTGGAAGGAAAAAATATGAATGTCGGTAATATTCATACTCTACCAGAAGAAGAATATCAGAGGCCACACCAGTTACAACTGTTGTCAAAATCAAGATGTCTCAACTCTACCAGAAGAAACAGTATTTGTCAAGTGATACATTTGAGCAAAACCCAGGCACAACTGGCGATCTCTATCATCCCCCCAGCCCCCCCAACCCCTGAACCCAGCTTTATAACCTTGCTGACGCTTAAAGACGCGGATATTCCATTCTGATTTGATGTTGGCAACCTTATCATTATCTTCTACTCTGATGCCTACTACACCATTATCAATGCAAGCACCACTGTCCCCTTGGCCCTGATGCAAACCACACTTCCCAAAATGAACTGCACTAGTCCTTGGCCCTCTTAATGTGTAAACAGGAGCACCAAATGAGGGATAAACTGTTGCCCACATTGTTATATCCCAATTGTAATCATCAAAGAAACAGAATTCTCTTGCCTTCCTGTGGATCTTTCTCCAAACAGTCCGGTTAAAGCTGTAACCCACATTTCCCATTCTCTCTGCAATAAAAATACTCACTCCTTCTCCCCTTGAATTGACATCACTAGGTGCTAAATTTGCAGCATAGCAATCAGGGCATTTCTTAGGCTTGAGTTCTGTAAGTATCTGTAAGTTGCGATACGCATTAGGTAGAATGAAGTGGTCCTCCTCTATGAAAAGAATATGTCCCATGTGCCCCCTTGTCTCCTCTAATCCGTCCCACACTGCGTTCATCATCCACCACCAATGATGCTTCAAGGACACTATCTTCGGCGATCGGTGGTTCCCATACTGATCTGGATTCCCTGTACAGTGTTTCTCCGTTGCATTATCCTTATCCTTGCAATCATTGGACGATACACCAGGGAATCCGTCAGAAAACAAATGGGGTGAGTAAGGAGCAAATATCTGTTTCACTTGGCAAAATTTGATACCCTCCACAATCTTGTTCATTTCTTCAAAGTACCCATCATGGCTAACTATCAACAACGTTTCTTTTATACCTACAACACTGGACAAGCTCTCCACAACCACTTTGAGATATTGAGGCCGATTATGAACATACAAAACAATAACTATACGATCCTTGGCTAAATTTGGAAAAAGATCTACATTTCTCGGGGGCAACTGGTTTCTCTCTTCCAACTTAATAGACAATTCATTCTGTTTAGGGAGGTTTGACTTTGCTGTAAAATGAGGAACACTAGAAATTGGATTGAAAGTACTGTCAACTTTATTGGAAGGTGGTTCTACAAAATCTGAATTAGTTCCAAGGAGAAAAATCAATAGCAAAACCCCTAACACTGTCACTGAAACTATAGACAACAAACGGCGTGAAGCCGCAGCTCTCAACTGGGGTTTCTTGCAATTAGCAGCCATAAACACAAACACAAAACACGACAAATCAACAAACACCTCGTTAAACAATTATGACTACAGCATCATCCACAGCTTACTCCATAGAAATATTAAACCATAAGCTTGAAACTCAAACACACTAAAGCAACAAAAATCTGCAACTACCCATTTGAGAACAGATCAAAAAAATAAAAAGGGTCAGTCGCAAAAACCTCAAAACATGTCTCCACCACACTGAGATTGAAGCACCCAAATTTGCTCGCTGAAACTCGACGTCTCTCTGTCACTGCAACCGAAATCAATAACAAAAGATCAACCTTTCACCATCCAAATATCATTAAACCACTTATCAAAACACAGGGGTTTCAGGTTCGTGGTGGAGATGAAGATCGAAGATTGAGGATCAGAAAATGAGTCACCAAAGTTTCTGAGGAAGCTCAAATCTCTGGAGACAGCAATCTGTTTCCCTCGTTTTGGCAGAGGAAAAATGGCAACATTTGACTGAAATGTGGTCGCTTTTGGAGTGCAAATTACGTTGTTATCTCTCTTGGAGGCGGAAAGTTCAAGACTTTTCTTTTGAGTGATGTTAATAAGAAAATAATAATTGCAACAGGGGAGCCCGAGTTCTAATTCGGAGTTGTCACCAGTTGAGTCAATTACTTATTTAAATTTGTCGGAGAATTTAGTAAGTAATTAGAAATTAATAAATGTTAGTTGGCTTATGTAACGCTCTGCTTGATTCCCAAATGTACGAGAAAAAAAATTTCTCTCAGAAGATTTTCTTAAATTTAAAATCTCCCAGAAGTTTTTGTTAAATTTAAAATCTTTTGATAGTTTATTTAAGATTTATATTTGTATAATTAGGAGACACAAAAAAAAAATAAAAGCAAGAGAGAGAGAGTTGACAGAGCCTGCATAGCTTGTTGACTGGGGGCATTGGACGATTTGGTTCATAATGAACTTAGAGCTAGCTTCAACTTCAATCCATTAGAACGATTTGGTCAACTTCATGTTCTTTTTCTTGGTATGTCCAGGTGTAAGCTAGGAGTTTTAAAGCGTGTTTTCATAAAAATGTTTTCCAAAATCAATTTTAATAAATTTTGAAAAGTCAAGTCAGTTTTCCGACTTTACAACTCCATCTGGAAAGATGTTGGTTGATTGCCGAATGCTTATATTACATTCATTAACCAATGACAGACAGCCACATGTTGTATAAGGGACGGCAGTACTCTCTCAGGTGCATTTGGGATGTGATGCACCCTCACATTAAATAACAGGCAAATGCCACCGCCAAAAAGCGGGATGAAAAAAATATCGTAGAATGAGAGGCAAACGGCCACTTGGCATATTAGTCATTAGATAAGGTTAGAGTCCAGAAATGCAATATCTGAGTGCCACCCACATCCATATCCAAAACTATCAACATAATTTATTTGATTGTCAAGACTCGGAAGACGGGCACAGAGAGCTACCACATAGAACTTCTGCAAAAATGGCAGCCAAAGTGGCCCTATCTTCTTCTCTTTGTAGCAAAGTATCAGTCTGTCCAAACTCATGGTCTCAGAATCCATTTACTGAACAATACTCCCTTAGTTCTCCACTCAAGCCAAGAGTACATGGGCTGTTCAAAGTCCATGCAAACTTAGGTAAGTGATAGCTACCCTAGCATCTTATATTTGCATTAATATTTCAATGAACTTTGATTCTTGTTGAGATTGCTTGGGGGGTATTGATGCTACTAGGAGGAGGAGATAGAGAAGTCAAACCTAAAGGAAAAAGGAAGTTTGTTACAAGAGAGGAAGAACCAGACGAGTAAGCATTTTGCATTATTTGCTGCTGTGACTCGAGCATTATGATTGACCCGCTAAAACATATGTATTCAGAAATTTATTTGAAGGGCTTGCTGACGGTTGCAGGTTTTGGCAAACAGCAGGAGAAAGGAAAGGGGAGAATCCCATGAAGACACCTATCCCTTACATAATCATATTTGGTATGTCAACTCCTTTTGTAATCTTGGCCATTGCTTTCGCCAACGGCTGGATTAAGATACCTGTTCGATGAATAACCAGTACAGCAAACACAGAGAGACTATATAACATTTATCTTTTGATTCTAGTTATGTGAAATTATCATCTTTAATTCAATCGTTTGGGTTCTCAAATGTAAGCATATGTTTGTAGTTTGTAGCACTTGTTTTCTCGTTTTCTTGATCGGGTCCGGGCAGAGACCAAAGGTCTTGAGCGACCGATCCTGCAAAACAACTCAAAAGATAAAAGAAGTATCGTTAATTTCTTCATGCTCGTTCCAAGTTCGAAGTCCCAACCAATGAGCACATATTAAACTAGTTAAATTCCTTTAATGCAATGGAAGCAGCTTACATGTGAAACAAAAAGTAAATACATATTCTTAAATATGGCAACTCCATCAGTTAAGTTTCTACAGCAAATAGTACTACTTTTGCTTCAACTACCTGCTTTCTTAACCTAACATTTGAAACAGCAGTACAGCAGTACAATTTTCTTGACATTGCAACTAACATCGACTAAGCCCACATCTAGATATTATATAAACAATTGATTCACCTCCCTGATGATTCACCTCCCCGAAGGCTTGTATAATACTACGGTCACATATTTTTGGCGAAAGCGATGAGTTGAGCCAATTGCGATAGGCTGCCTGCCATCGGTGTTTTGGATGAGAAGGTGGTTCAACACGGTGTGTTGAGGCCTTAGCAGAGATTGGTCATTAGTAGAAGATGATGGCCTATTTAATGATGTCATTTGAAGTTGTGGAGGTAGCTCAGGCGGTAGCTTTCCAAAATCACTATCACTTAATGGCTGATTGTTATAACTTGAGGGCGGGGAAGGAGGCGGCTCAAACTCAGACAAGCTTGGAGGAACTTCTGGAGTATACTCCTGTACAACACAATTTATGGATGAAGCTGAGTAAAACCATGCCAGATGAAGGAGAAAATTTAAATGCAGATGCTATAATCTATTCGGCAAGGATGTTGGGAACTGAGAATAACACTTTTTAACTGATATTGGCAAGACCAAGTTGAATTAAAATTGACTATAATAAATAGATATGACTATAACCAGCACATGGATTGTGATAGTAACCAGTATCAGCAAACTAGCATCAGAATAGAGTGGGGATGTATCAAGAAAAAGGGTCTTATGCTATATTTATTTATCCATAGGTTCCAGAATTTCTTCTCTTTGTCTAGCAAGACATAGACTGTCTATGAAAGAATTGTTTACCATACTGCCAAAAGAAACAACATCCATAGTCCAGACCTTATTTCTAGGCAATGTAATTTACAAAAGAAGACCTTGAAAATAAAAGGCAGTTGGATTTAATTCAATTGTTCCACAATTGACTAGCAGTCATTTGTAACTTGGACATTAGGTTTCTGTCAATGGCAAGAGCAAAAATTTTTGCAAAATTACCCAGTACAGTACAACGGAGAGTGAAATATTGAAGTCTTCTGGTGAAATAATATCTAATTCCACTATAAAAGGTTCCAACTTCATGAGCTCAGAGCCTATAATCACCAGGAATGACTCCCATATTTTAAATTCACCTTGAAGAGCCAACCACTACAAGGGTTATGCTTCACGAAATGTTTTTATTAAGAGATTGACTAAAAGGTACAAAACAAATGCAGCAGTAGTTGACAAGTTACATTCCATGAGATTTAAGTGATAAAAGATGCTGTAAATATTTGAGTATGCGGATCCCCTGCATGCATTGCTCCCCACTTATATCTAGTAAACAGAGTTTCTAGGAGAATTATGTTTCAAATTCCTCTAATCTCCACTATTTTCCACATCAATTGTTTATTAGAAACAGGCAATTGCTTCAAATGAAAGTCAAATATGTTCCAAGAAAAACATGTTTTTTGAGCATGATGCCACATTAGTCATCATCTAATTACTCATGGTTGCATGATGGTTAAACCACCATCCAAGCATCTTCAAGCCTTCGGGAAAGCAATTGGGAGATAGGGCATGGCCCTGTCTGCCCCATTCATTGCCTCTCTCTCTCTCTCTCTCTCTCTCTCTCTCTCTCTATCTTCCAAGGCGTCCAGCTGGCTACGAAGCAACCCGCACTCCAAAGGAATAAGCATTAAGGCAAGCATTAATCTATGAAGTCTAGAATAGCTGTCTGTAAAAGTATATGTTAGCGATTTCCCTCTTCCCCTAGCCCCCTCACCCACTTTCCTTTGTATTCGGGAGAAATAATTCCTAACTTATAGGCTAAACGATATTTACGAATGAAGAATTTTGTTGGTTTATGTGATGTATGGTATTCTGTCTAAACCACGATGTTCCAGTATGCACTTGATTTTGGCATATTAATAACTAAGAGCGAGATCAGAACTATCAGAACTATCAGAACTATGCTAATGCTCCTAACATTTCTCTTCTGATACTGCTTGCATGTGGTAGGCTCAGCCGACGGAGGAGGGTTAACATAAGCATACAGGAGATCCTTCCAACCAGAAAAGTTGTAATAATGAAAGTGGCTTCTTTAAAATTACCTGCAAATCCAAAACATTGTAAGCATTCCCTGAGTCATCACGTTCCCAAGGAACGTCTGGAGCATATCTCAACCGTTCATCAACAATAAATCGGTAGTGGTAAACACCTGATGGGAGCACCTTCATAATAACAAAATCTTTGCCCAGACGCCACAAGGGGTCACTGTTGGAAAGAATTAAAAACAATTTCTACATCAAGAGAATGGCAGCCAAATATAAAGTCAAGTTAAGACTAAAAGAGAAGCTGCAACAAATTCCATACGCATTCTCCCAATTGTCCCAAGATCCAGTAACAGCCACTTGCTGGCCACCAAGACTCCATGTTATTGTTGCAGCTACCTGTTTCTCATAACTTAGTTCTTCATAATATGCCATATTACGCTCAGCTGCATCATTTCGAACTTGCATTAGGTCACCAGATCTTGGCAAGGGATCCGTGGGAAGCTGCAATTATAAATGCAGATAAAATTCAGAGTTCCAAACCAATGTGTATCTGTTACTACCACAAACCAGAATCTTCCAAAAATGGACTTCCTTTTTGAAGAAGCACTTTCACATTTCCAAAAGTTTTGATAAAATTATGCAGTAGCATTAACACCCCGTGGAAATGTGTTCCTTCTTTAGTCATCACGACTCGAGCAATTAAACATTTTTCCCCAAAATTAATCAAAATTTCTTATTAACTACACGGAGAACTTTCCACATCATATTGTTTATAGCTCTAAAGCTTAAGAACTCACTCTGCATTAATCTACATTCAGAACTTAAATGTCAAGATGAATCTCATTAACCTACACAACTTACCCCATTATTCATTACTACCTGTGTGTATTATTTAATAAATAAAGATGACTACCATAAAAGGAAGTTTGCCTTCAAAAGGCAGCATCAATAAGTTTAGCCCCAGTTGAAGGTTCAAAACATGTATTGTACATTCATTATACTTTTATCATTGTTCCTTGATGAGTTAATTTCCCTCATCTTTCACAAAAGAGGAAACTTTCCAGTTTATAATCACTGACATATATTACCCTTGAAATTCCAAATTCAAAATGACCACTAACATGAAAACAGTCAAAAGAGACTGACCTGTGAAGTGAAAATAGAAGGAGGCTGGTAAGCTTTAGGGCTTTGATGAGGAGGAGAATGAAGCATGGGGTCTCCGTGCCCTAACTCCGTTGGAGACTGCTCAAAACCCTGTTCATATTCTCTCTTCTGCACTCCTGAACAACCTTCTGCATCTTGTCTACCACTAGCATTGCCCATTACTGCAAAAAATAAACCATACCCAATTTCACTCTTCAACTAAACTCAATAATTTAAAAAAAAAAATCAAAAATCAAAACTTGACACAAATTAAAAGCAAAAAATCAGAACTTGTGGCCATTAACCAAGTCAAAACCATAAAACAGGACAAACCCAGAAGCAGAAAAGGGCTTGAAATTGAATAAATGAACTTTGTCAATTTAGTGACCTACCCATTACCCTATAATAATTGAATTTGAATTGAACAAACACAAGAAAGCAAACACTTAATTAACTCGAGGCCAAGGGAAGGCAACATTAATTTTATTTTATTGTTTTACTTTTTTTTTTAGCTTTATTTTAATTTATATATGCTGTTTTTTTGATTGACTGATGTATGTTTTTTAGTGGAAAGTGCAATTTGTCCTCTCCATTAGACTATTTCTCTCTCCAAAATTACAACAAAAGCTTTAAAAAGGAAAAGTGAATAAATAATAAAATAGTAATTTTTATCATTATTAAATACTAAATTTTATTCTCCAATGAGTTGGGAAGAATGAAGATCCTATGGTGGACTCCTTATGTTTGGTCTTGAAAGGAGATGTTATGTTATGTTTGATTTGCCAACTATAGCCCTGATTTTTGGTTTTACAGTTTTTACAGTTAACCAGCTTGCCACGTCACCCTATTTACTGGTGTCTTAGCAATAAAATCTTTATTTTCCTAAATAAAAAAGGGTAAATCTTATGCCAACAACAGGATCTGTTTATAATTTTATTCCCATGAAAATTATCATAATTCAATTTGATTTTTAGTAAAATACAGTGTAATGGGTATTTGAATTTAATCTGGACAATAATATGAGAAGATCAGAAATAGAAGTGTAAATAATTCTTTTACATTTTAAATTAGAGGAAAACGAGTTTCATATGTTTTGTAATTATTTCATTTGGGAAGAAAGAAATATAAAGAACTTATACTAAAGTCTTAGAAATATAGTTTATAATATGTGACAAGCTTTTCCAAAGCTATACATAAAGTCTAAGCATCAACAGATAGTTTATTAAAATTTAGCAGTAAATGCCTTAAATATTTAATTCTGTACTGAATCCACATTCATTCTCAGTTTCTTCATAAGACACGTTATTGGTGCATAATTGTATCATATTTTGGGATCCAAATTACAATCCGTGAAGAATTTTATTTAGAGGTAAAGGTACATATTCTTGTGATAAACAGAAAAGAAAAGCTACTAATTGGAATCTTTTCTTTTTCTTTTGGAGATGTATTCTTTAGGATTTTGCCACATGCCTGGAGATTGTTGTTTTGAATTAACAAATAGTGTAACTCTTTTTTTCTTTTTTTTGCCCTTTTTCGAAAGTACAAATTGTTAAATTCTATCTCTAATTTTTTAACCAATTTGTAGCTGCGTCCTAACTCTACCAACTAGGCAACAACTTTTTCAGCTACAAGAAGTAAATTTTATTTTCTTCCCATGTGTATTTTCTGTAAATTTATGAAAGATAAGTAATTTGAAGTAAGGGTGAGGAATGGGTAGATTCAGTTCGGTATTAAATTTTTAAGAACACCGATAATAATCGAACAAAAATGAATTAAATTAGAATCAAATTCTCTGTTTAATTCGGTCCGGTTCTTCACATATTCATAATTATTTTTATTTTCTTACAAAACTTAAACGTCTTTTTAGATTTTCTTATGCCCTCTTAAATCATGCCACATGGAACTATTTTAATATAAAAAATGTTAACGGTTTTTTCGATTAAGTTCCAATTCTTAGAATTTGAACCAAGAATCGAATCAAAACTTTAAGTTCAGTTGCAAATTTATTTTTTCTATGAAAAATACCAAACCAAAACCGAACCGGAACTAAAAAAAAAAAATATCAAATCCGTTTTCCCAAAGCCGGTTCAATTCAATTGCAAGCAAAGATGAATTAAGAAATATATGTTTGTGGTTCGGATATTAATAATTTAAATAGCAAATTAAAAATTAACAAAGTCAGATATTAGGACACAAATTTTGTAAAATGCGGCCATTTATTAGTACATTTTATTGATAATTATCCATAATTAACAATTTTGCGCTTGGGACATGCATGTTAAATAATTGAGATATATTCTTTCTAAAAAAAAAAATGGTTTGTATGAGTAATTAGTAGTGCCATGATAGAACAGCAAGGAAGGAATTAAGTTATCAAGTGGGCATCTCTTTCTGTTCATCCAATAAATGGTAATAAGCTTAAAGGGATGCAAAGTTGCTCTTCTTTTCTTATATGTATAACTTTCTAGCATCAATTTTTCATTTCATATGCCTATATGAAAGACATGATGTGTGGATGAGAATCTAGTGAGAGTGATATATTATATCTCTCCCAAAAAAAGAAAAAAAAGAGAGAGAGATGATATTCCCTTGAGGATCCTTAGCTATGAAGGAAAAAGAGGAAGAAAATTAATGTAGGCCAAAGCATACACAGAGGGAGAGAGAGGGAAATCTAAGAAGAGAAAAAAAAAAAAAAAGGGTGGGGGGGTCGGTAGTTAAATGTGGGCATCTTATTTTTGAAGATGTGACAATGGAAGAGAGATTCTTCATTGGCCATTGATGATAATTGATAGCAACATTTAGAAGAAGAAAATGCACATACATAGTCTTGTAGCACAATCTTTCAAGACAAATTATTAATTGTGTCGTTTTAATTGAAAATGAAATTGATATTTAATCAGTCTGGTTCTTCTAGAAGATGTAGGGCTGCATGTTGCAACAACCACAATAATTGTAGTCAAGTGATTTTCCTCATCACTTGGTCGACAAGATCAGTGAGCGAGTGGTGGTGCACAAGAAGCGAAGTACAGACGCTTGATGCGGAAGAAAATCATTTCAAAGTTGAAAAAGTAACGACGAGGTTATAAATTTTTATGTATAAATTGATAGAATATAATATAATTAATTGAATGAAAATATAATTTGACTTAAACGATTTATTGATATTATTTTATATTTTAATTTAATTAATCATTTTAGGGTACATTAATTTTATTTATTAAAAAAAGTTCAAGTGTTTATAGTTGTAACGTTACTCAGGTTGATATTAAAATTAATCTTAGTCATATATATATATATATATATATTTACAACAACAATGAATAATTATCATTATACTTATTCATTTTTCTACTTCCCAAGTGTAGGAAAACCCCAAGGAAAGTCCTTAACTTGTAAATGTAATTGTTTATCATTGTTTTCTCACTATAAACGACATTTGAGTACTGCGATATATATGTAGCTCAAATTTTAAAATGTAGATGTGCAATAACTTTTGCATTTTTTTTTTATCTCGTAATTAACAACGTTTAATTATCTCCAAGTACAAGGAGTTATTGGTCTAAATTGAAGTAAAATTAAATTTTTGCAAGAGATAAATACCAAATCTAACTCTTATATATACCAATTTATAAAGCTTTTCTGCAATTGACCAACCATTTAGGGGATATCTTTTTAGTATCTGCAGGTTTTCTTTTAAAGTAATTCTGGAGGTATTAATAATGAATATTTAACTTAATTAATGCCAAGATTGTAACTTAGAAGAATCGAAGATAAATAAAACATGGATGGTACTTTTCTCGATCAACTTGGTCGACGTAACTTTAATGGATGATGATTGTTGACGAGTACAATAACTAAATTTTTTTTTTTTTTTGGGTTGAATGATGTGTTAGATTAGTGATCAAAATAACTATGTTATACTTGTTAATACTAAATTATCTTTGACAGTACACGTAAATTATATCATGAATATTTTTATAATAAACAATTTTACTAGAACAAGTGTTTAGAATAACCTTTAGATGCAAATAGTCCCACTCCTTTCTTGGATGTTATAAAAGTAATTATCGTCTTTAAAAAATTTATTGATCAATGAATAATTACGATGAATGATGTAAAAGTTTCGAATTTGATGATCCTCGCTTGGATTATTGGAAGCTTTCATATTCTCACTTAAAAAATGTTACATCCTTAGGTTGAGATCCTGTTTTGGTTTCAGTGTTTTTAAGTCACGCACGGAAAATTAATCCCATATTCTAACTGTAAACAATTTTATTAATTTCTAAAGGGGTCAAAGTAAATTAAACTACCATTGATGCGAAGAAGGAGAGTTGGTGCACACAATAAAGATTCGAAGTTTGCCTCCCATTGCTTGCATTGGGCTAATGGCCCACATAGAGTTGGTGCACCTAAACTTTGCTTTGGGGGTTGGGGACGACTTAGTGAGTGTTTTGATTAAAAATGGAGCCAATCTTTGTTGGTTCTAGTAATAATCCAGGTTAATTTTTGTTCAATATTAGTTTAGATTCATCATTAAGACTAATGTTTAGTCCTTATTAATTAGCTTAAGCTGATTTCTTTAACGTAAGGTATCATGGTTATAATTTTATGTTGAAACCCGCAATGTATTAACTTTATCTCAATCCATGTTTTTAAATACTAATGTTTGGCCTCATCTTAACTGTTAATGATAACAATTAATTTAACCATTTCGGATTTCAAATATACTACACAAAAGCAGAAGAAAATGTAAAGAAGTTGGAGTCATTTTCTCCATCAAATCAGCCATAATGTATCACATACCAAAGTGACAAAGTCATAGCTCTTGATTCAAGTGAAGATTTTCTTAACCAATTTTCACGAACACGAAGGAAAATGAAACATTCATCAAATTTTAGAAATGGTCCCCTACCACTATTAGTAATTCACAGCTCAAACATTCCTTAAGTTAATTACACAACCCAACACTTGTCGGATTTTTCTAGGTCGCAATTCTTATTTCAAGACAAATGCTTCTTCAAGATTGAAAACATTTTAATGTAAACAAAATAACAAACGATATTATATAAGTTTCTTTCCAATGTCTTGTAGTCGAATTGTTGAGCAAAAGGCAATCTAGTTAGGGTTTCATGCGGCACTGCTTTACTAGCACAACTTGCCGACGAGTGGCAACATCCTATTTGCACCATTTTATAATTTATATTTTACTTGTTTCTTTTAAGAAAGCAAAAGTTTAATGTTTACTAGCACCACCAACCCCTTTAGATGAATAAAAAATGTAATAAGAATTCGTATCGGAATATTCTTAACATTGTTAAGTTTTTACAATATTTAATAAATGTTTTGGATCCAAAAAGTTTTTTAAGTGGCAATGAAGCCATATTGAAAAGTCATTACAATTTTAATTAACTCACTAATAAAGAATTTAACCAAAAATTTTTTTATATGAAACAAAAGTTTTTTTTTTTTTTTTGGGGGGGGGGGGGGGGTTTCAGAAAGAGACAAAAAGAAAAAATCGTGGCATTGTCATTGATCAATATTAGTAAATAACTGCTTTGAGATGCAATTCTTGAATCCTTTGGTAATCGAAAAGGCTAAATGATCTGAATTTGAGCTTTGATTTATACATACATACATATATATATGCGAAAGTGTAAAATATTTTTGAACAATTTCAATTTGGGGGAGATTGAAAGGTACATCAAATACACAAGATATATAGATATTAAAAATTGAGGCAACCTCTGCTTTTGCTTTTATTAATAATTGCAGCGGTTAATACGATGGGTGGGGCAAGAAAAGCACTTTCGGTAGGTAGAATAGAGAAACAAAGTGATGGCCTATAGACCATACTTAACTAAAGCACTTCTTGAAAGCCATCATTAGAGGCGCTAACTGGAAACACAAAAGCTTGAATCACGACTTCTTCTGCTCTTGGGTAGACCCAGTAGCAGCAAGCATGAATCACGACCTCTTCTCATTTGCAAATTTACTAATTTTGTGTTCACAATATTCTTTTTTATTAATTCAAATAGCAAAGGTATAATTAACTTGAAAAGCACTTGAAAGTTTGTAACTATCGTCTATCAGTTTAATTAATTTTGAAAACATAAAAATTAAAGCATTTGATGAATACTAAAGTAACAATGTTACAGCACCTCAAACAGATCTAAAATATTATAAAGCTTTAAAGATTAGATTTTTTCTTCTCTGTCCTATGTGATCGAAATTATTTTGTTGTGATCTCTTGATATATCAGCTTTGATTCTTATGAATCATTATACAGGCAAATGGCATATGCTAGCTGTGATAAGATATTGTTGCGCTTGCTTCTTTCATAATTACAAAACTAACTAATAATAACCAATTTTTCGTTTTATGTTTCCTATAAAATAATTTGCAGGAAAAGTTTGCTATAAAATAATTAGTAGGAAAATAATCTCCTTTGTTTTCTTATAGCTATTAACAAACCTAACATATAATCAGCAACATGTGTTATTAATACAATGAATTTAACATCTTATGCAATCTTTAGATTCATTAATAATTATTAGGAATATTTTGATAGTGAGAGTGAAACTTATTGGTAAATCTGGAATATATATATTAATCATTCTCTAACAATCATTTTTTAAAATATAGTGCATTTGGGGTTTACAAATTTCAAAGCTGTAAAAAGCTTCTACATCATTATAAATTATTGAAAAATTAGCTTACAGAGTTGTAAAATTTGGAATTCCCATTTAAAAAAAAAATGTAGACACAAAAATTAGATAAGGACTCTAATAAATACGTATATCAATCAGTTGAAGTGATTAAATGTGAATATTCCATATTTTGTTTCCTTTACAACAATTTTTAATTGACAATAAAATTAATGGTTTTGCTTTTCCTCTATCTATAGCCTTTTGTTTATACGTTGGTCATCCCCCAGCTAGCTAACATATATTAGGAAGTTAATTTGAAACACATGTGCAATACACCAGAACTCTTTTAAGAGATCATGTAAAGTTTTGATGTCACTGAAATACTGAAAGTTTTGACTGCTTAAGAAAGCTAGCAGCCGCTTGCTCTAAAGAATTAGTATCATCTTTGTTGATGCTGCATTGCAAACACATGAGGTTTCAATGATAATTTTCAATCTAGTGCTAGGAAAAAGTGAGTGAGGAAGTAGCAGTTCCCTTTCTGCAGAGAAAAACCAGTCAGGGCTTGTGAGTAATTTAATTATATTATCCGAAACAATAAATAAAGATGGTGAGTGACTGAGTGAGAGCTAGAGTGGTCTCAGAAAAAATATTTTTGATAATTAGGGTTCCATCTGGTTTCTTGGGGTTTGCAGCAGGGAAAAATATTGGCAGAAGGGCAACCATAATAGCATAAAATATTTTTGATAATTTTTTTTTTTTTCGGTTGGGGGGCCATTGAAGTTGGAGGGAAAGTGGCATGTGGTGAGCAGAGAGCACAGGTGTCTGCACATGGCTTCTCTGATTTCCAAGCTTTGAGTAGTGTAAATCAATGCAAGAAAACCAGAGAGGTTTTGGGTTTTTCAAGAGAATCAAGTCACAGAAAGAACATCATCTGATTGGTTCACAAAAAGATTACATAACACCAGTACTTGAGGTGAAGGAGCAATGCCCATATCGCCGTTGCCATTGCCTGCTGCTTGGGAAACTGTGTGAGTACTCTTGAGTCTTGAGTCTCAGTGTGTGATGACAGAAGCAACCTTCCCCCATTAGTAGTTTTCTTTCACTGTAGGTTTACTACTTCTTTTAGCTTAATCGTCACCTGAAATGTTGTTTATTATTCACAACTTCTGTACTTTACCAGTTCAGGTACTATCTATTCCTCAAATTTCACACCGTCGTTTCTCTTCTTCATCCCTTTTTTAGTATCCCTATTTATATCGTCTGCACATTGGGGTCAAATATCACAGAACTACCTTTCCTTCTTGTAAGAAAATCGCTAGAAATTGTAATTATTGTTATTATTATTATTTTCCTTTCATGCTTTTCAAGGTTCTAGACATTTTTTGGGTCGTCCCTCCTGAACAAAATTCCTGGCTTCGTCACTGATCATCACGTTGTAACCCTTTTATCGATTTATAATTCAGTTTCCAATAATTAAAACCCATTTTGTTCATCTTCAACTTCAACAAAGGGCACAAATAATTCTAATACCCTTTCTGTTAAACTAATAATAATAACAGCTTAAAGACCTAAGCTAGCTTAGGTTTTCTCGATTAACTACTCCATGAAGTTGCAAAATACTACAGCTGAGCATCAAATGGCTTCCCCTTTTATTGCTGCTGCTCTTGTTATTTCTCTAATTTTTTCTTTTATCTCTGGCTTCGGGTTCTCATCGGTCTTCGTTACATCTTTACTATTGATTATATCCACTCTTCTCTTCCCATTATTCACAAAGCAAAAGCCAGTCACAGATCAAGAGACTGTTCATCGGGAAACAAGTTCAATGCAACAACAGCCAGATGAAACTGAAGCAGTGAAGCCGCAGAATGAGGAATTGCAAGAACTGCGAGAAGCTGATGATGATGAGCAACAGATTCAACAAGACTACTCAATTAAAACATCATCACAAGATTTTCTCTCAGAAAGTGATCGGAGCCTGAATCACTTGTCAAGTAGTGAGGAATCGGAAGTGGAGTGGCCTTTTAGAGACATTGTGTACCAGAGCCCGGATTGCTCTGATGGATCGATTTCTGATGAGGAAACTGATCTCATTGAAATCTCACTTCCAAGTGGGCATTATGTTGGTCATTATAATGAAGAAGAATCTCCCAATAGTAAGTTTCCCTTACCAGTGCCAGGTTTCTCGACGCCGTCGATACATCTCAAGCAACATGGTCTAATGGAGCTATTAGCAGCGGAGATTAATGACATGAATGAGGAAGATAACTTGATTGAAATTGACATTTCCATGGGCTCTATCAAGTGTTCAAGGTTTGAAATTGAAGCATGATTAATGATTTTTAATTTTCTTAATTGTACGATTTGCAATTACCTTTTTTTTTTAAATATCCTTCTGGGATTTGTTTCTAATTAATTATGCTGTCAATCTTGAGCTCAAAAACTTTGGATACCCCATTAAAGAACTTGTACCATGGACCTCTTTTTTGTTTATCAATTAATGCACATTAAAGTGTTAAAAAGTCATGCATGTATAGCCAATTGATGGAATTCCACTTACTTGCCTTTACTTACTTTTGTTTCCAATTGACGGATCCTTTTTTTTTTTTTTTTTTAACTTTTATTATTTATTTATTTATTCGTTTTTGTCGATTTCACACCACATTGTGCTGAAATCAAATTAATGCTTAACATTTTGTGGGTCCTTGGAGACAATTCCGAGCCAAGATTACCCTATATCATGTGAAATATTTCCCCCACATTCTGATCTAATTAGATCACTTTGGATGAAAAAACTCGACGTGATTATGTGATAACTGAGAAATGTAGTGTAATTATATATTTTACTTTTTAATCAATTGCAAATTTTTTCGAAATTGCTTGGGTTGTAAGCTTGCAATAAATAGATAATCTGCCGATTGCTCTTTGAACTTGCAATTTGTGTATGTGATGTGATGTGATCTATCGCTATATTCTTTCTTAAATTCTTAGAATTATCTGTTGCGGCATATGTTGAAGAAAGTTGATGAAAGTTTTAAGGCAGATTTTGTCCTTTACAATGATAATGTTTAACGAATCAGCCCAAAAACATTTACAATGACACTTTCCTGTCCAGGAAGATCCTGAAAAGTACAATAATTCGATGATCATTCATCTATATATAATTCTTCGTCAGTAATCTTCACTATTTCATATTTAGTGATTCTGAGATACTTTCGTTGCAATTTTGTTTATTCCTCATTCCAATCTCTTATTTTTCGTTTACAATTCGTGTGTAAAAGGGTGGCGTGCTATGTTGCATTGAGTGCAAATTTGTCAGTGGTGGCATTTTTTTTAAGTAATAGTTTTTTTGCTGTATTATTATTAATTATGCATTAAATAGTGTATTATGCAGTATTAATTTAAAAAATACAGCGATAAAACTATTATTAATAACAAAAACTTATCATTAATAATGTAGAAGTACGACGAATGTAACATATACAGCAGGTCCCTCTAATATATATATATATAATTATTCTCAAGTGCATGTATCCGCATTTTTAAATGCAAACATGTTCTTAAACCGTACGATTTAAAAGAGTTATTTTTTAATAAATTATAAAACTGTGCAATTTAAAAGAGTTAAAAATTAATTCTCTTAACTCTATGGTTTAAAAATATATCTACATGAAAAAAAAAATGAGGTCGCTGCACTATTAATTAATAACGGAAAACTTATCATTAATAATGTAGAAGTACGACGAATGTAACATACATAACAAGTCCCTATATATATATATATATATATATATAGACACACACACATACATACATATACATATACACACACATACATACATATATATGTGTGCGCGTGCGCGTGCGAGTGCGGGTACTCGTATTTTTTTAAATACGAACACGTTATTAAACAGTACGGTTTGAGAGAGTTAAAAACTAATTCTCTTAAAATTCATTATTTAAAAGCATGTTCGCATAAAAAAAAAATAAGGTCATCCACATCAAAAAATGACTATGTATGTATGTATGTATGTATGTATGTATGTATGTATGTATGTATGTATGTATGTATGTATGTACACACGCTGTAGATAGGCGTCCATTAAAATATTCGATTCCATACTTATGTGACTCTGCGTTTGTCACATGGGGCAAAATAAAAGACATTAATTGGAGGAAGAGGTGTCTCCCCGTGCAGAGTCACAGATACAACAACAAATCAAACAAGATATTTGATGCTTCGAAAGAAACACATATACCTCTTGTACAATACTAAGAATTTGTTTCCCAAATTTCTAACTTGCACGTAATCAAGCTAATAAGATCAAAATATTTATTTATTTTTTCTCTTTCTTTTTATCTATCTATAAGTAATGATATTTGCATATGAAATTACACGCAAAATTATACGCGATTATTAAAAACAATAAATATTTCAGTAAAAAAATAATGATTAATTTTATTAATTTTATCTTTGTAAGTACAAATGTTCTCATTCTATTTATCATATATAATTTGGTTTGTAAATATGATGTATAAATAACATCTTTCTTTATTTATTTACTGGGGAATACGAGAAGATATATGGCCATTGGATTCTTTGTAAATTTGCTATATGGGGACACTGGTACAAAGAAACAGTATGGGGTAAGTGGATGTGGTGGTCAAACTTCTGATCTTTCCAGAATCCATGAATAAAATTGCGAAAAATCTAGCTAGTTTCATGGTGTAGATTTTCCTGCTTGTTACTCGTTTTTCTTGTTCTTTTCTCTTTCTTGAAAGGTAAAGGTTTCATTGAACGAAACCGATCAAATACCACTCATTTTTCATACTTATAAATAATAAATTTCTCTGTACACAATGTCTGTCAAATCCAATGTAAAGTTGTAAGTGTAGACAGTCTCGAAAAGATATTTAATAAGAGAATAAAAGAAGTCTTAACGAGAAAATTATATGTGATACTCACATTATGATCATTATATTTTGGTGTAAAATTAGATGAGGGTTATCTAGTGCATGACATCGAGCTTGATAAATAATGATTAGGGATCTATCGGGTCGGGCATTTAGACTTTTGGCTCAGTGGTAAATTTTTATCTTTATAACTGTGAGGTCAAGAGTTTAAGTCACCATAAACTCAATCTCTATTAATTAAGCATAACTGAATGGAATTAATTTGTAAATCTTTCTCCCATACGAAATACGAGTGGAGCAAAGAAATTTCTCCTCCGTGAGGGGTATATCCTTCCTCTGTGAGGGGTATTTGTCTGGACAAGTGCTTCATAAAAATTAATGTAATATTATAAGTCTCAGTATGTATTTATTTACTGTAATAGCAGTTATAAATATATGTTATAATAACAATAGTCTGATGTATAATCAGTATTAAAAAAAAAGGACCTATCGGGTCCACAGTATAGAGCTCCTAATCATAATTTGCCATAGTCAACATTATACACTTAATCAAATTTCTTATTTAGATAATTTTTTTAATAAGATAGTCCAATCAAAATCATGAAGCACATTATAAATTTTTCTCACATAATAAAATGGCTATTGTGACTGATCAATTTCAAAATAAATGTAAACACAGTAAAGTTTAATTTATTGGATACAAATAGCATAGTACACTTGTCTCACCTAAAACTTATATGGGAGATCACTAATTTTATCTTATTGAAATTTAATATATATCAGCTACTGTTTCCATAATAGTTATAACCTCTTAGTACCATAATTTTACAGTGTTACTTTAATTTTTAAATACAATTTTATTCATATTTATTATGAATTAAATAAGTCATATAAATTGAAATCAAAATAGAAAAATTTAAATGTTAAAAATAAAAAATAGAATTTTTTGTGGATTAAAAGAAGATATTTTCATGTACTTTTTTGTTATTTTTAAATTTTTTATTATAAATATATATTTTATATTTTCAAGATCAGATATTAAATAAATGACTCATTTATCCCTCTTATCCCTTAATTTTTTTTTATCAAGAGAGTATTGGATATTATTACGAAAACAATAAAGAAATAAGTGATACATATTAATTTTAATAAAAAAATTGACAATCTTGAAATATATTTTAGATCTTATTTATTTTCTTTTCTTTTTTTAAAATAAATCTTAAAATATGTATATTTTATTGAATGATAAAGAAGGTACGTATTTTAGATCTTTCTTACTCTCACGACCTTTATGCTCAAAAGTTTTATTAAAGTACATCCATTTTCTTTCCAAAAAAAAAAAAAAAGATGAAGAAAAAAGAAAAAAAAAGGAAAGACAGAAAGAAAGAAAGAAAAGTAAACCCATTTTATCTTCTATTGAGAACGTTTCAGATAATTAGAACAGCAGGAGATTTTTCTTTTCTTCTTTTGGGAGAATGCATGAACTGTTGTGGTACTTTAGCCGCGAAGAAGAATTTTTAAATGGGCTTTACTAAGTTAAATTAATGTAATTTATAATTCATTTAAAACATATAAAAATGAAGGAATATTTACAAAAATAACCTAAAAACTTTTGCATTTCTTGATTTTAACCTCAAATTTTTTCATATCATTAGAAGCCAAAATAATTTTTTTGCCCCAAATTACCCTCCACGTTTCCACACTCCAAACTTTTGCTCTTGAACGGTGAACGACAACAGCAACAACAACGGCGATGGTGAATTAAAATATAACCGAATCCACTGTAATCTATACGAATCCGAAATGAATCTAAGAAATTGAAAGGAGTCCAATCCCTGAGTAAGCAAACTTTAACATTTTATAATGATTTGAGTGAATTTGATTGGGATCCTAGATGATTATAGGTTGTTGGAGTGCTATGATGAAACAAAATTTAGCTACAATGATAAATTATAACTATTGCATTTAGGTATTTGATGAAATTCCTCTTAGATAATTTATGTTTAGTTTTTGTATAATGAAGGTGTGATGGGGGGTTTGTTGAGTTATGTGTATTGTTTTACGTATACTAAGTGCGATGTAGAGTAAATTTGGTGATAGATGAAAGAATGGAAGGCCTAGCTATCACACGCAGCACACAGGTGCGCCCATTGCGTGCGCACTAGGTGCCCTGTGTTGCGTGCATCATGTGCCTTGTTGCACGCAGCGCAAGCCCCGACGCTGTTTCCTGTTGCACTAAGAGACAATTTTTTTTTTTCTTTTGGGTTGTTGTTGTTGTTAATGTTGTGGATTTATTGACATGTAATTATGTAATATAATAATTTTATTTTGTAATTTGTATCAAATAAATGGAGAAATTGAAAATAAGAAAGCATAATCCACCTGGACCGACGAAAGAACCAGACATGATGAAGGTACCTTATGAAATCATTTTCCCGAGCGTATCACGAATATGTGTAAATTATATACAATTGTAAAAGCCATTTGAGAAAAATTAACAAAACGATAGTTGAAACTGTTCAAGGATGATATATTTCGGCATTTCATTGAGTGCCGAAACTTTCTATTCAGTGGCGTAATTGTGCATAATGTGTTGCTTAAGCAAGAGGCCTATGGAGAAAGTAACAACAATGATTAGTTATGGTTTCAAATTGGTGAGGATTTGATATGCTTATCAATTGAAGAGTGGTGCCTAGTTACGGGACTTTGCTACGGTAAAAATATCATACTGAAAAAGCATAAAACAATGCACAAGTTACTTAACAAGTATTTTGGCAGTTTGTTTTGAAGATGAATCTTTGCCAGTTCAAGTCAAGATTTATAAATTTAGACTTCGAGGCTATGGATGACAATGATGCAGTAAAGATCGCGCCGTTTTACTTTGCAGACAAAGTACTAAATAGAACAAAAGATCATTGTCAAATCAATTTCTTGTTTCTTAACGAGGTAAATGAGATAAATCACTTTTGAAAGCGTTTGTATAGTCGTTTGTCATGGGAAACGATATATGAAAGTCTTGATAATGCATTGAACGGCAAAGCCAAGAAATCTAAAAAGGCTTGGGCAGAAAAACTCAAGCAGATAATTGAAAAATACAATGTTTATGGCTTTACGTCTGCAGTGCAGGTGTGTGAAGAAAATTTCTCGTTGATTACTTAGTTTTGTAATAATGAATATTTAATGACTCGTTTTATGACTTTATATCTTTTCATGTTGCAGGCATGGATTTTTGAAGCGAATGGAGGATTGCCATCAAAGTGGGTTGTGAACTAAAAAGAAGATTCCTCGGATAGTTTAGTGGAAGCCTATGGCTTCTTCTAAGATAAACTTTGCTGAAGTGTATTCATATCTTAATGACAACTCTCGTCTTGTAAATAATAGATATGTATGTATGTATATAGCCACTTTTTAGATGACTAAATACTAACTTAAAATTGGTATTCTTTACAATAGGAAAATATTTTATAAATAATCAAATCGGATGCAATGGAGAAAGTCTCAAAATATTTGAAGAGTGTAGATAATTACATGCCGTATATCTCAAGTTAGGTCCGTAATGTGGGTATCCTTTAGTGCATCATAGCACAATTTAAAAAATAATCAAAACTCTAAATTTTTTTATCTTGATATTTACTCATTTTCAATGTTACTTTGTGCAGCATCAACTTTCAATTAATGCGCCACCCATTACAAGGATAAAAAAGGAGGATCACGATACCACGAGCCCAACACAGGTAGAGCAGAATCCCGTTGAGGATGAGCTTGTTACTAATGACCATCACGAATCCACACACAATTATGATGACACACAGGATTCAGAGGTTACTTTCTAATTTAAAATATCATTTTCTTTCATCATATAGAACTGATTTCAATGCTCTCTCATTATTTTTTTTTTGTTTCATGGTATTAGTTGAGGGCAAATTTCATTATGGTTATCGCATTCAATGGATGGACAAGATTGAGCACTCCATTTATGAACTGAGGTCGGATTTTTAGGCAGAATGCAGAGAGCAACAACAGTATAGACAAGCAGTCATGAGATTTATGGCATCGTTTAGTGATGGTTCTTCTAAGCGCTCATATGATGATTCTCCAATTGGACGCTATTATATGGTGAGAAAGTTGAAATGCAACAATTGCATTCTTTTATTTTTAAATCCGATATTAGTTTAATATGTTCATCTTGGAGAATTGACAAGCCCTAGATGATTATGGATTGTACACAGATGAAGGCGATTATGATAATCACACCCGTATGTCGTTGTATAGTTTTCATGGGGACGTAAGAGGTGACAGTGTGCAAATCCTCACAGAGGCACCTTCTGGTATAAGTAAGTTTGGACGTCCATACAAACCGTCATATGTCTTTAGCAAGCCTTACTTAATTCCTCATTTCAAAAGAGTAAAGAATGCCAGGCCTTCACCTACACTCGAAATAATGTACTGTCATATTGATGAAAGAATGAGTGTGGATATAAATCCGCTTAGAGACTTGAAAGATTCAAGGCTATTTAAGGAGTTTGATCAGTGGTTTGCTGGTAGAATCATCGTGGATTACCCCATCCAACAATTACAAAAATTCTTCGAAATACTTTCAGAGAATGTTTCAATTGGGTGGCTTGGTGACGAGGTAAGTGTTACTAATAATTATTTCTTGAAGTATTGTTCATCTTTCTTCTGTACTATATTATGTTCTCAATTGACATGTTTCTATTCCTCCATAGCATATTCAAGCGTATTATCACTTGATCAGTGAAAAGCAACAACAGTATCTGAATACCTTATCTCAACGTGTCAAGCATACAGACACATTTTTTTCAGATAATGAGTTTAAAAAACTTAATAATCATTCATTTAAGTTCTTATCTCCTAATATCTCGAAGTCTTGTTAATTTCTTAATCCTCGTGTAATAGACCTACTAGGTGTTCTTGAAGCAGTTATGGAACAATGGTGACTGTGATGTCTATTCAATACAATATAACAACAACTTTAATAGCTATATTGATGGGCGGGAAGATATCATGTTGAAACAGTTCACGGACATCGATGTGGTGCGTATTGTTACTCAATCCAATGGACTTTATTTTTTTTTTAAAGGATTTTAGACATAACAAAGATGATAAATTTATGATATTTTGTACATCCAGATATTTATTCCTGTGAATCTAATTGGCAATCATTGGATACTGGCCCAACCAAACATTCGCACGAAGAGGGTGTAGATTTATAACTCGTTATTGACATTTTGCAACGATAAAATGTACTTATGTCAATTTAAGCCACTTAAAGTTATTTTCTCTCAATGGCTTGAAGATGTTGGATTCTACAACATCCGACATGAGCTGCAAAGCGCCAACTCTTGGAAAGTCAGAATAGTTAAGGATGTGCCACAACAAGAACCTGGAAGTGGCGATTGCGGCGTTTTATGTTGATGTTTATGATGTATTTAATGTTCGAGCTCAGACTTGATTTTGATAGTAGCCGTAAACAGTACTTTAAAAAGAAGATTGCTGTTGATAAATTTGATAATGATATTAGATTATAAGTTATTGTAGTCATTTGAATGTTGATGTCTGAATATAATATATTCTGATAGATATAATTTTTTGTTATACTGATAATATGCAATTATACACAAAATAAAATATGCAATTATATATAATTGTACAATACACCAAAGATAAGAGTTCAAAATACATAATTAGTTGGAACGATGCAACTAGTTTGGATTCGACGCAATGAAATTCTTACATCTCTTGAGATTATGGCCATGTTCGTTGCACCACCCACATTTCACAGTCCTCTGATTTTCATCCTTATCGATAGAAAGTATTCTAAGCTCTAGACAATAACAGTGGGTTAACCTTCATCTCCCAAATTTTCGCAAGAATTTTCCAATTTGCCATGTCGCCAACCAGCTCTACTGGTTGTGCATATGCCATAACCAACGATTCTTTTGAGTAAAAATTTGAACAAAGACTTATGTAATCTACTCGGACGGTCAGACAAGCTGCAATTGCATGCGTACAGACAAGCTGATTAAGTTGGAATACTCAAAAGGAGCAAGTCTTGTTATGTATATCAACTATCCCTTCCTTAATACCACCACCCAAAATATAAAATTGATATTGAGACATAGGAAGAACGGCCATTCATTCGGTCAAAATTCTCCTCTCAGCAATTATCTCGTCTGCCCATATTATTAGACGAGTACTCATTGATTCAGCCACAATTTTTTTATCATAAAACCATTGCTACAATATTTTTCTAAAATGATCAACAAGATGAGTAACATGAAATTTTCTGTACATCTTACTTTCAAATTCAGACCTTGTTCAATTACACGTACTCACATTATTCTTTAAGTAATCAACCGCACCCGAGTAGCAAATCGACAACCCCTCAAGTTATTTTTTAAATTATTTGTGTCCATATGCGTTTGTTGCATTAATAAAGATAGGTTTAAATTCATTCCAAACAATTTTGGACATCTTCAATTATGACTTTATGTTACCTTTGACACGGTAAATACTTTTAGAACGGCTTTCTCAATGGTAGTACATCGATTAAAGATAATTACTATTAGAACGGCTCCCTTAATTGTAATGCATCGATTAGAGATAATTACTAACTCTGGCCTATCGCCAATCACTTTATGTAACTTCTTAATAAATCATTTCCAAGCATCATTGTTTTCTGAATCCATGCCCCAATAGATATAGTTGATTATTTCTATCCAGACATGTTGCCACAAATATGCTTCCACGATATAACCCTTTTAGATAGGTACCATCGACAGGAATCACTAGCCTGATGTACTGCATGAAACCGTTGATGGAAGATCAAAGAGCTACAAAGTAGTATAAGAAATTATCATTTCCATCTCGCTCGACGTGAGTAATTGTACCCTCATTTACTTTGACCAAAACATGAGAGTGTTTGCGAAGTTGTATGATTCTGCATGGTTTCCTCGTATTATTTCAAGGCCAACTTTTTTGACCCGATATGTTTACTGATATGTTAACTAAACACCGTATTCCTATTGCATGTTTGCTCTGATGTCATTCAGAGTGTATATTTATTTATCTTGAATAAATTTATTCGCAATAATATGACCGAGAACCCGACTCTTTACTTGACAAAGGCCACAAGGCAATACCTTATTAGAATAGGTGTGTACATTGTCAACTCTTCTCACTACCTAAGGAACATTTTGTTCATTCTAATCTCTTGTTGCTCAAATACGCCATTTACATAATTCTGAAGAACAACGGGCCTCAAAATGTGTCGTTGTAGACCGTGCAATCTTGAAATCAAACTTATCCCTTAAGGTAACTTTCCGCAGTTCCAGTATTAACTCATTTTTCTCAGCGAACAACTTACCCACACCAATATCATCAAAATTACAACTTATAACTAAGTCTAGAGTGACCAATTTAAAGGCAAAACTAGAACAAGACTCACAAGGAGATCAACTACTATCTTCCTCCTTGAACAGGCCATTAGAGGATTAGGTCGGTTGTCTCTGTTATTAATGGGAATATCATACTGATGCTCATCCTCATCACTGATAGGAATATCGGAATGACCGATGCCCCGATCACCAACTGGACTATTGGAGTAAGTACCCCTCGTACTATTAAATAGTTCCACAAAAGCATTATCACATTCTGTGTTGTTGGTGTCATCAACAAGATCATTATTGCTGCGGAAATTATTATTGTGGAATAGAGAGTAATGTTGCTCTAACAGTGTCGTTAGTGGTAACGCCTCTTCGTCAACATCTGCTAACGCAATACCGTTCTCATTAATGTTGTCATTGTTTTCTTGGAGTGGAGAGTAACTTTTCTGCAATGACATCGTCTGTGGTAACACCTCTTTTTCAATATCGGAGACATAGTCATTTGCTCTAAAAGAAGTTTCAATTTCTACAAGCAGCTCAAGATCTTCGATTGGAACTCGAGGACATGTGGTAAAAAATATAGGGATGCATCCAATGTTGACCACATCAAAAGCCATATGTAACACAACCTTGACAATTGCATCATTAAATATGTCAATAGATAGTGAATATGCACAATAGATTGTGTTACTAGACCTCAAAGTTGTCTTCATCATCATATTATATTAATTATGATTTATATGTAAAATTTCATACACTCTTGCCAGAAACTGATCGAACGTATAATCTATCGAAATAAAAAAAGTTGTATTCTTGGTATTCACGTACTTCATACGACAATCTGCCAACGTATCCCACCAACTGTCGAAACATAATTAAAGCACAACTGAATTCATTAAACCTAAAATATGATAAAGAGAATATGTGGCACATTTATATGGATGTGTACATATTGTGATTATTCGCGATAGTGCAATATATGCCTATCGCACTTAAATTCAGACAAATTTTTGGTTCAACCATGTGATAGAATGGAGTACATGGTTTTGGATTTAATTCGCCTCCTGGCAAGCTTCGAAACGGTATATTATAAGCTCAAAATGGACCCATGTAGGCTAAATTATGACTTCGGAAAAATATCTGAAATTTAGTAAGACAGGTAGGGAGACAGGTACCTATCTCACTAAAACGCAGAACTGACTATGTGCGACAAGCACCTGTCTCACTGTTTGTCTCAAATGCAATTCTTGTACATAAACTTAGTGCGACAGGAAGTTGGACAAGTGCTTGTCGCACATAATCAGTTTTGTTTTTTAGTGAGATAGACATATGTCCCACTGCCTGTCTCACTAAATTTGGGTTTTATTTTTACTTTGAATTTTCGGTATTTTTAATTTTTTTTTATTTCTCTAATCAAACTGAGTACTTTAACAGATTACATTATTTTATCAATGAAAAAATAACAATATTTACAACAAAACCATATCAATTTCGAATCTAAACAATAATATTTACATTAAAGGTTCTTATTGTGCAAGAATATACACTAACCTCAAGAAGCTTCCCAATTTTCAATTGATGATTACATCTTTAGTTATATAACATTTTTTTAATGAGATTTGGTGATTTGTCAAGAATAATGAGCTTTGTTAATTTGTTGAGAGTGTTGAGAGTATTGGGAGTGTGAGTGAATTGCAAGAATGATATTTATTTGTAAATTTGTTTAAAGTGGTGATGACTGTTTGGTCTAAAAAATTAGTAAATGGTTAGTTATAATAGAAAGAAGTTTGGGAGGCTAAATTTAAAAAATTAAAAACTTTTAAGATTATTTTTATAAATTTTCCAAAAATAAATAGTATGATAATGGAATCAATCTAATTGTTATATTATTTTAAGCGGACCATAAGTTACATTAATTATAACTTAATAAAACTCATTTTAAAATAGTTAATAATCAAACAAATATCTTGTAGTCAGTACTATTAAGAAAAAATAAAAATCTACAGAGGACAAATGTGTCAAACAAAAATAAGAGTTAAAATACTTTTGGCTCTACGGGTGAGTGTAAGAGTGTGTTGACATGGCTTTGGATGCCATGCTAATATCCATTATCAAATATCTCTCGCTACGCCACGTGTATAAAAGGATGAGATATGGGTGACGAAAAGCTGATAAAACGGCGCCAGCTCGACTCCACTGGCTTCTAGCCGCAGCAGCCGCCATAAGATTCTACAACAACAAACTCACCCAACTTCCTCCACCACGTGTATCCATCTTACCCGCCCATTTACCGACCCCACTATCAATCCAACAATCCAAAGGGTCCCACGTATCCCTCTCTTATCGACAAACAAACGGTCCAAAATCATCCACATGTCGGGTCCGATGCATTATTACCCCCTTAATCCAACGGACCCAACATCCTCCCTCTCCCTCCCTTCAGCAAGGAGAGAAAAGAAAGGAAAAAAAAAAAAAAAAAAAAAGGCCACCACCTTCAGCCTTCAGGCTTCATCCTCCCCAGCATACTATCGACTTCCCATTCGACTCCTCTTGTTTTCTCATAATTCTCAATTCCGCACTCTCCTAAAAATCCAATCTTTATTGTCTAACAAAATCAAAATTAGATCTTTCGATCTGGGTATTTTGAGATTTTTTTTTCTTTTGATATTGTGATGGCTGATTCGGACAACGATTCTGGAGGACCAAACAACAGCAACGCGAACAGCGAGCTGTCGGCGAGAGAACAGGACAGGTTCTTGCCGATAGCTAATGTAAGCAGGATAATGAAGAAGGCTTTGCCAGCGAATGCGAAGATATCAAAGGACGCTAAAGAGACAGTGCAAGAGTGCGTGTCGGAGTTTATAAGTTTCATAACTGGCGAAGCTTCTGACAAGTGTCAGCGCGAGAAGCGGAAGACGATCAACGGTGATGATTTGTTGTGGGCCATGACGACTTTAGGCTTCGAAGAGTACGTGGAGCCCTTGAAGGTCTATTTGCAAAAGTATAGGGAGATGGAGGGAGAGAAGAGTTCCATGGGGAGGGAGAAGGACGGCGGTAGTAGTGGAGGCGGCGCTGGGTCAGGCAGCGGCGGAGCAGCCGCTGGTGGTGGGGCCAGTGGTGGTGGCGGTGCTGGTGGGGGTTACAATGGAGGGATGTATGGTGGGATGATGATGATGGGACATCAAGGACACGTTTATGGTTCTGGTGGATTTCATCATCATCATCAGATGGGTGCCGGAAAGAGTGGGTCCCCCGCTGCATCAGCTTCTGCCTCTGCCAGAGGCGGCGGTGGCAGCAGTGGAGCTATTAGGTCAAGGTAGGTCTATTGTGGAGCAGCTGCTTCTGGGACTTATAATTTAGATAGACCTTAAATTGTTACATTATATTATTATATATGAACATGATTAGGTAATTTTTTTTTCCCTATGTTTATTTATGTGAGTTGTGGATGAAGAATTATATATATATAAGAGTTAAGTACTAATTGAGGGGAGTGAGATTTACAGAGATTGTGTTCCATTGATAGCCTCTTGATGTAATTGTTGCTGTATGAATATGAAAGGGCTTTCTAGCTATGTGCATGGAAGTTGCAAAATTTGTGGAAAGATAGATGAGCTGATAGCTTTGAGAGAGTTCTGACAAATGTGTAACAAAGGCACTGACTTAGGGTCTAGGACATGTTTAGTTTCTTTTAAGAAAGGACTCCTTCGGTTCTGCCATTTGTCCAGCTCTCACTCTCAATGTTTAGTTGTTCTTTTACCAAATGGAGAAGGATAGTGAAAGAGTAATGTTAACTTTCAGCTTTCCGTTGTAGATTTGCTGCTGCTTTGTGTACTTTGATTTATGATGTCATTTTTAAGCTCATGTTTTTGCTTTTATTCAAGCACCGTAACAATTTGTAATTGCATTTAGAGGGCTTGATCAGGTTAGCGACACGCTACGTGGCAGCTTTTCATTAGATAAGTTGTGGATCCTGCACCAATGAAAAATTATCATGTTGTGAATGTCGCGCGCATGAAATAGGTAATAATATTTCAGGGTCAGGGTCATAAATGACATTTTAGTAAAAAGAAGAAAAAAAACCATAACATTTAGCGACTGTTTTTTGGCTTGTTAATGTATTAAAATTTGTATTTTTTTATATTTTATTAATATTTTCATTTATTATATATATATATATATATATATATATTGTAAAAATACTATTAATATACAAAAAATATCATATTTTAATACACTAATAAATAATAATATAATTTTCAATGTATTGAAATTTTTTTTGTATTTTAATGTTTAAAGTGAGGATGCCTTCATTAGAAAAAGATAATATATATATATATATATAAAAGGATAAATTTCATATTATTTATCTCATGAATTGATTATTTTTAATTATTTTTTTATTTTTAAAAATCTTAAATTGTCATTATTTTTTTAAAAAGATAAGGGAAAAATGGGGAAGGGTTGATGACGTTTTTTTTTTTTTTGGTTTTTTTAACAAAAATGAGCATAAATTGAGATGATTTAAAAAATAATGGAGTGATTTGAAATGTCCAAGTCGCAAGGGAGGAAATCCGAAATTAACTCTTTGTATAAATGTTGAATTAGAACAATTGAACTTTCTATATGAAGAAAAGTCATTACTCGCAAGATTTTTCAGGCTGTTTCTGTCACAATCTTCATGCCTAATTATAGAATAACAAAAGATTCTTGAAATTGTCTTCGCTTCAGCTGCAGTGAGTGGGCACAGCATTTTCTGATGAGAGCAAAACTCAGTTACAAATCTGTCTGCATGGCATACGCCCAAAACTTATTTTGTATTGTTTCTGTAATACTGATCATCAAAGATCATGAGTAGGTTCAAAACTTATTTTGCATTGTTTCTGTAATACTGATCATCAAAGATCAAGAGTAGAGTTATTCCTGCTGTTCTAGAATTTTTTCCCCCTTCTTATTAGAAAAGAGAAATAAGGCAAAGTGCATGCGGCACGCTCTTTTGTTTACATGAAATGCACCCACTTCGTTCATTCTTTGCCCTAATGAGAAGCCTTGGTGCAAGCTGCACGTACTTTTTTTCATTCCTCGGCCATGTTTTGTTGAGTATTTTGAGAAAGTGTTGGGAGTGGTAATGACATCATGTCCTCATGAAACTCATTACACTTCTACCCAATTTTTTACTTATATTAAAGTAATAGGAAAATTGAAAGACAAGATAACACAATTTTTAATACAGTATATTTATTCTGTACTGCATTAAAATTTATATTTTTTTATTTTTATTTAAAGTAAGGGATAAATTATAAAAAAAAAATGAAAGAATCACTCATTTTAATACAGTGCATGTATTCTGTAGTGGATATTTGTTGATGGGAACCTCAAATCCTTGATCATGGAAATGCCCATCCTTCTGTCTATCAACGTAAATTATCTTTGCCCACTTGATTTTTTATGGATTCAGTGTTCCTCCGACAAATATTATTTTAGTAAAATCATTTCCGCAGAGGGGGGGGGGGGGGGGGGAGGAGAAGTCTTAGAGGCCAAAAATTTCAAGCTTTTGCATGAAATGTAATAATTTAATGAAAAACTTGAGAAATATTTTCCTAATCGAGAAATTAAAATCATTTCAGAAAACAAGAAATGAGTCGAGGTTTAATTGATTGATTGAAATATAAATTAATCAATTAACACGAACACGTGGGGTTCAAATATATTAGCACTAGTTCAACCAACAAACATATAAGCTTACATTTTTGGGTAACCGCTAAATATTATTTAACGAACATAGAGTATTGATATGATATTTTAGACTTTATTAAGGTTTGGGAAAGTTATTAAGTCATATTTTTTTAATAGCTTTCACAGATATTATATTATATATATAATTTTTTTTTTAATACAGTAAAGACTGTGTTTTTTGTATTGGATTGATATTCTTATTTTAACAAATTAAAGATACCTTCATTAGAGAATTATATATATATAAAATTTGACTTAAATCTAGACATCAAAATTTTTCCTGTCATTTAGTTCAATCCAAGTGCTGAGATAATTGCTTATATGAAATTAAAACTCTATAAAATATATGACTCAAAAAACAAAAAGTTTGGGATGGCATAAAAAATAAAAAATAAAAAATAAAAATAAAAATAAAGAGAGAGAAGCTTGACTCTTGGTGTATTATTGTATTTCCTTCCTCAAGGAGATTATAAAAACTTTTGTTTCTACAACTTCCTCAACAAGATTATAGAGAATACACTGACTTTTGCAAATTTTAAGAATTTAGAATTATTATTTGCGCAAAGAAGAAAATACAAAAATAAAAAATAAAAAACTTGAGCAAGTAAGTAACTATGTTTTCATCATTTGTACTTTATTTTATTGTCTTCTTCGTTTTATTGATAAGCAAAAAATAATTTTCTTATAGGAATAAGTGCAAAAGTTTTAACATAAGCTAAAACTTCAAATCCATATAAGAATAATGATGGTACTAATGTGTCGTTAATTCGTCTCATGAAGCAAAAGAATGTTACACAATTATGGTCGAAGCATTGGTTTCTCTGTACGAATTCAGCAAATGAATAATACTCGTTTTCGTGTTGATGAAGTTACTGGAATGCAATTTGTATGCTCAGGTGAGCGCAAGAAAAGAAAGAAAGATAAGATGGAGTAGACGAACTTAGCATCTTCAATGGATTTGGTTCTGCTACTTTCATGTAAAGAATTGGTCAAAAATCTTTGAGAAGAAGTAACCAAAATTCAATTTTTGTTGTCAATAAGACAATTTTACTTTTTCCTATATTATTTTCATGTTAAATAATTCGCTTCATATTTGAAATTAAGAATTGGCTATGTGTGTGTATGCACGCGTGTATGTATGATGAAGTCTTTTTCTTATGCGAATATATTATTAATTCATATATTTAATAGATTACTTAATAGATTTTCATTTTAACGTGATGACTAATTAACTATTACCTTTGAGAGAGGAAAAAAATCTCCAGTCTACTAAAAGTTGTCCAACCGCGTACCCACATGACTTGTGACACCGTTAATTATAATCCATTTTTTTTCTTTTTAATTTTTATATGTAACAGTTGACACCATTGTAGCAATCGGACAAGACAGCCACCAAACTGATTAACTAAATAATCGCTAAACATTTTATGGACAAAATAGGACCCAAAAAAATATTATGAAATATTGATATTTCAAATCATTTAAAGAAAAAAATCCAAATCTTTCATCAAATGACATGCAACAGGAAATCAATTAACTCCTTTAGTTAGGAGAATGTTGGAGAAATTGAAAAAAATTTCGAAGTGGACAATTCGGGATAGGGACAATCAACAACAGCCTGGACACAGAAAAGTTGAAAATAAAATCCCAACCGTTCAAATTATTTTGAAGATCGTCGGTGGAGGTATCTGCTGACATGTCACCTCCAAGCGTCGCTGTCTACGTGGCTCCATTTGATACGTCATCTCATGTTCACTTTCTTCTTGGACCCAGACTGGCTTCTCTTGGGAAGACGTTGCGACCGACACGTGTGGCTCCCACAGCCTAACCACTTTAATAATTTTTTGATTAAAAATTATTATAAAGTAGAAGAAATGGACACATCATTAGTGATTTGTTTATTCATAAGACATTGAAAAGATCGTGTCGATTGAACAAGCTGACAAGAGGAAAAACGACCCCATTTAGTTTATTTATTCAAAGGTTGTATTATTTTTAGACCTTTTGGGTATGCAGTCTTAGAATTTATCTGTTAAAAGTCTGAAGTTGAAAATTGAATTAATTTCAGATTTTTAAAAATTTATTTTTATTTTTTAATTTATTCATGATTTTCAGATATTTACATAAAAAAATAAATTTTTATAATTTTTATCTGAATAAAATAATTTTTATCTGAATAAAAAAATTTTAAATAAAAAATAAATATTATTTTTTAAAAATATCCCTATAAAATATACTTATTTCGTAAATTATAAAACATATTCTCTTGTTTTGGTTTTGACCTACAATGACATAAATTATTGGTCATACCATGGTGAAGGATCTCAAAAATATTAATCAATGCAAGGATCTCATAGCCTGATGAAGGATCTAAAGCTTGTAAGAAATAAAATTCAATCGCTAATTTCTTCCAGGTGTGTGACCAATCGTTTATAATAAATTAGATGTGGAGTGAAAAAAATTAAGTTAAGCTTTACACCCCCACCCTCTATATTTAGAAAAAAAAAATCCAAATCACTAGTTATTGCATAATTAAGTGAAATCACCGAAACGCATATCATTATGTTATGGTTCAATCTGAAGTCGGTAAGATTATAAATTAACTTGAAATCTTTTTAAAAAAAATTACTTAAGCTGAAATGCTGACTTAAAAACTCCTAACACAGTGTCGAAAGTAGAAAAAAAAAAAAAGAAAAGAAAAAAAACTCACAATAATTTGTAAATTGTAGCATGTAGCACAAGCTAAATTGGGACGCATCTGTTTTTGAGAACCCTGCCTCCGCATAGTCACATGGCGTCAACATGACACCTTGTCTCTTCATAATACTTATAATTTCATGCCAAAAATGAACCAATACTAAACATTGACTAGCATGTGCCAAACAAATTTTCTTTGCTTTCTAATGAAGCCACATCAATAGCTAAGAGCCTATACAACAAGGGAAAAAAAAATAACGTTATCATTTCAGACTCCAATTACCTTACATCGCGTCAAATTTTTTGCTACATTTATTTATTTTTTTTTCTCATTACATGATTTTTTTTCTAATTATTAAAATCTACAAATATTATGATATTAGGTCTACTAATAATTTGAATTGATGCACTTAGAATACGGTTCAAAAATCTATTTAGAACATAGTTCGAAAATCAACACTAACTAACAGTGAGATGTTGAGACATTTACTGCCACATTCAAGAACAAAGATTCTCTCCTTATTTATTTTTTTATTTTCAATCATTACCTCTTCTTATTTAATGAGTATTAAGATTGAGTTTAATATTTACTTTTTCATTTTATTTACAAGAAGTTAATTTTTTCCACTAAATTATATAGGTAATGAGAGAGGAAAAAAAAAAAACAAAGAATGAATCCCATTTCCATATTTAAAATTATATAATCCTCATCTACAATTATGGAGAATTGGATGCTTTGCCCTCAATAATTATTGACTGAATCGGCTGCCACTTTACTTTATTACTAAATTTTAGTATAAGTGATGATACAATCACAAATTTTATACAAATTTTTTTATATAAACTGATTTGATATTAATTCTTTGGTTGAATAAAATTACAAAATAATAAAAATAAATCATATGGGCCAAGAAATATTTAATTTAATCAATTTTATTATACCACATCAGTTTGTACAAAATAAATTTATATAAAAATTTATAGCTATATTATGGCTATTTTAGTACGATGTAACATTAGTGCTTAAGTAATGTAAATTTGTTAAAATGTAAGGATAAAACCGAAGTAACGGATTTTAATCAATATCATGGAAATCAGAACGACAGCACAATGTAACGTTATGAATCATGATTGTCAAAAAAAAAAACAAATAAAAAAGTTGACCACAAGGGGCCCCATCAAAAGGTGGGCCCCTTATCCTCCACCTACTGCCAAGCTGGCATCACATTATCCAACACACACTCCGAAAACCCCCCACTACTTATAAAACCATGTACAATAACCTCGCCCACACACACACACAACACAACACACTCCACCCCACTCCACTCCATTATTCGTGCACAAAAGCACCGACACCGTCACCTCCCCCGCAATGGCAAACGCGCCGCCGCTCGCCGCCACCCTCCTCCTATTCCCACTCCTCGTCCACCTCCTCTCCTCCACCACCTCCCATGCGCACAACATCACCCGAATCCTCGCAAAACACCCCGAATTCTCAACCTTCAACCACTACCTCACCGTCACCCACCTCGCCGCCGAAATCAACCGTCGCCAGACCATCACCGTCCTCGCACTCGACAACTCCGCCATGTCATCACTGCTCTCCAAACAACTCTCCCCTTACACTCTCAGGAACGTGCTCTCTCTCCATGTTCTCACTGACTACTTCGGCTCCAAGAAACTCCACCAGATCACCAACGGCACCGCCCTGACGTCGAGCATGTTTCAGGCCACCGGCTCCGCTCCGGGATCCTCTGGCTATGTGAATATTACTGATCTTAAAGGTGGCAAAGTTGGGTTTGGCGCTGAAGATAATGAAGGCAAGCTTGACGCTACTTACGTGAAGTCTTTGGCTGAGTTTCCCTACAATATCTCCGTTTTGCAAATCAGCCAAGTAAGTAGTTAATTAATTACTCATTAGTATTGTTATTTTTTTTCATTTCGATAATTAATTAATTATGTGAGTATTAATTGGTCAAAAGTACTCTTATACATATTGAATTAGTTTAAGAGGTTCCAATCAGGTTCATATTTTAGTTATTTTTGAAAAAATAATTTAAATTCTTTTTTATTTTATTTTTTACGTTTTAGATTCAAGAATGTTTCACTATTATCATTTTAGACTTAAATTCCCTTCGACAAACTTTGTACCAGTTGTTAGATTAATTATTTATTATAAGACAATTAAAAAACGAAAGAAATTAATTTTTTTAATATTTAAAGCTAGTTTTTCTTTTTTTTTTTTTTAATTAAAGTAAAAAGGAAGAAGAGTTTTGTATATATTATTGATAGCAACATCATGAAGAGCTGTTGCGCAATAAAACCAATTGTGACGATACCTTTCGGTTCTTCTTATTCTTGCAATAATTATCTTTAGGTTGATTAAATTTAATTGTAATTATGATGTTGATTAAATTTTTAATCATCTTTAGGCTCTGAACTCGGATGAAGCTGAAGCACCAACACCGGGACCAAGCGACCTTAATCTAACGGCTATAATGGCAAAGCAAGGCTGCAAAGCTTTTGCTGACTTGTTAATAGCCACAGGAGCTCACACGACTTTTGAAGAAAATCTGGACGGGGGCTTAACGGTCTTTTGCCCTACCGACGCCGCCGTGAACGATTTCATGCCAAAGTACAAGAACCTAACGGAAGCCCACAAAGTGTCGTTACTGTTATATCACGGCATCCCCGTTTACCAATCCTTGCAAATGTTGAAGTCGAGTAACGGAGTCATGAACACGCTGGCAACTGACGGCGCCAGCAAGTATGACTTCACGGTGCAGAATGACGGCGAGATCGTGACGTTAAAGACGAAAGCTACGACGGCTAAGATAACGGGAACGTTAAAAGACGAAGAGCCGGTGGTTATTTATAAGATTAACAAGGTTTTGTTACCTAGAGAGTTGTTTAAGCCTGAGGTGGAGACCGAAGCTCCGGCACCTGCGCCTCGGCCCCACAAACGCAAGACGAAGAAGGACAAGGACGAGGCTGAAGCCGATGCACCGGTGGATGATTCGGAGGATCAGACGGCTGATAATGAAAATGGGGTGGGTAGAATCAGCGGTGGGCACTTGATTTGGATTGTTTTAAGTTTGTGCATGGGAATCTTTTTCATGTGATGGTGAGTCACGTATAGCTTGGGAGATATGAGTTGCCATTTAATTGTTTTCTTATTTTTCTTTTGAGTTTATTTGTGATGAGGGGGGAAAGTAACACGAGGCCCACTTGCTTGGGTCTTTATTTTTTCAAGAATTTAAAATTTTCAAGAATTTGTCTTTGTTTGTAATGTAGATGTATGATGCCATTTATTTGGTTGTGAATTGTGATTGATTACATGTAAATTAAATGCACATTTGTACCACATCAATTTCATCGAGTGTAATATTTATACTTTTATAAAGAGCCTTTTTTTTTTTAATTCTTTTCTATTGGACAGAACCTAAGAAAATTTTATAAGATTATTTATTTGTTATATAAATGTAATACAAAGCCATTTTGCATCTGATTTTGTTTGAATATCATTAGCGATGGCAATAGGGAGGGAAAGGGGAATGGACTGATATCTCCGTACTCATCTCAATATTTTTGTATATCTCTCCGTTCCCTCCCCGTCCCCTCCCCATATAATACTAAGGGATCCCCAATCTCCGAATAATAAAATTTAAACTCGTCTATGAAAATCAGTAATTATATTATGTATAGTTTTATGGTCATATCGTTTATTCTACTTCATTCATTGATCTTTTTCAAAAAAATTATGATTATATTAATTTGTATCATTGTATGTATGGCAGCATATTCATTATACCACGCGGACAGCCGGACATATAATAACAAGAGTACAAGACAAACACGCTATATTTATATGTAGACTAAGACATGTTATGTCACCATTTTTCCAGCTCACAGGTCAAAACGGACGACAATGATACAACTATCAAACTGTAACTATCTTGATGCATAATATATAATTAAGCAAAATAATTGCACTGTCACGGGGCCACTGCTTAACTTGTTTTTCTGCCAATTGTTTCAACAATGGACTTATCACTTTTCATCCGGAATTTCTCTTGGATGCCTGGCCTTCATAAACGAATCATCAAGTGTACAGACTGTAGAAAATTTTAGCATAATTAACAACTATGGGCGTTTTTGAGATTGAGCTGCTGTTACTTTTAATCCTCAACGGCTGTGAAATTAAATTTACTAATTGTCAAACAGACCGTGATTCCCAAATAATAATTTAGCAAATTACTATTGGACAATATTTGTCAGCGCTTGAATTCTCGGCCCTTCTGCACTGCAAGTGTTTCTCATTAATGATCTTCGTGGAAATGATTTCAACACCGTTTTCAAATCTCCGCCAAGCTTCTATGAGAAACTGAAGGCTCAAGAGGGACACGAATTTTGTTCTTGCCAGGTAGCAGCAGCCCCCGGATCCTTCTATGGAAGGCTATTTTCTGCCGGTTTCCTTCACTTGGTCTACTCTTCCTACAGTCTCCGCTGACTTTCTAGGATAAGTTAATTAAAAAATAATTCTAAGGTTCTCATCAGTCGCGTGCCCTTTTGGCTAAACATGATCAGCATAATGCTAGCAAATTTTGCTGCACCATTTTATCTCACGTATCAAATCATAATTGGCTCAGCTAGCTAGATTTTACAAGCTATATAATGTAACCACATATTTATCAGGTACCTAGTGGGCTATTTAATGAATCGGGAATTCCAGTTATTTGATAAAGGGGATGTTTATGTGCCAAAATCCTGCAGCTCTCCCAATGTTCATAATGCACATTTAGATCAATTTAAGAGCAATTTCACATCATTCCTCAAATTTCGATCAAGAGAGTTGAAACCTGGAGGTCGTGGGATTTTTGTACTTATGTGTGATGACAAGTACCGTATTACTCATCTGTTAGAGACAATGGGGAAGGCAATCAATGACATGGTCTTTGAGGGATATATACAACTAATCTCGGAATTTAGAGACATGGCATGCGCAATTTATTAACATGTTATTTAATGATCATCAATTTTTAAGGACGAATAAGAGATAAGTTGTTCTATAAAAACAAATATACTCTTATTCCCTTTAGAAGTCAACTTTTTTTTCTTAAAAGCGGATCGATTCTGTAAAATTAAACACGAATTTGATGGAGAAAAACTTTACCAAAAATCTCTATCTATTACAATTGGCATTAACGATGCTAATTATACAAAGAAGTTCCTTGGGGAGTAAGGAGTATCGAAACTAAAAGAGTAAGGAGTATCGAAATTCCATGCCTATCTAAGCTTTCTATATTTACAAAGTTATTGCAATATTTATCTAAGCTTTCTATATTTACAAAGATATGGAATCGTTAATACTCCTCCTCAAGTTGGAGCGTGAAGATCAACAATGCCCAACTTGCACATATGATGAAGAAAAAGATCACGACCAAGTGGTTTGGTGAAGATATCTGCGATTTGCATAGAGCTATGAATGTGAAAGGGAAGCAACAATTTGGATTGCACTCGTTCTCGCACAAAGTGGCAATCTAACTCAATGTGTTTTATACGCTCATGAAACACAAGATTTTCAGCATTCTATGATGCCGGTTGATTATCACAGTAAATAGGCATACAAATAGAATAGGATAAACCAAGATCAGCAAACAATACCGTAAACCACTGTAACACACATGAGAGGTCTACCATGGAACGATACTCAGCTTCAGCTGTAGAGCGAGAAACAACATTCTGCTTATTTGTTTTCTAAGAAATAGGACTACTTCCAAAAAATGTACAACATCCAATAACTGATCGACGAGAAACAGGACAGCTTCCCCAGTCAGCATCATAATACCCATGATTACTCAAATCACTAGTGGAAGACAACAGTATACCTTTTCCTGGAGATCCTTTTAAATACCTTAGTATTTTTAAAGCTGCATCCATATGCACTATGCGTGGTTCATGCAAGAAACGACTTAATACATGCACAGAAAAAAACTATATTAGGTCTTGTAACTGTTAGATAAATCGACATGCCAACAAGACGTCGATAACTTGAAGGATTGAGTAAAGGATCCCCATCCGTAGGTGAAAGACGCAAGTGTTGTTCCATTGGAAAAGGTGAAGGACCAGCATCAATTAGTCTAGCATCTTTCAAAATGTCCAAGGCATATTTTCTTTAGCATAAGAATATCCCACGAGATGACTGTGCTACTTCAATATCCAAAAATTATTTTAAAGTGTTCAAAGCTTTATTGTAGAATTTCTATGCAAGAAAAGCTTTGACACTGTCAATTTCTGCTAAATCATTCCCACCCACAATAACGTAATCTACATAAACCAATACAAAGGTGGAAGAAACTCTATTGATTTTCACGAATAAAGAATAATCTACCTTGGATTGATGGAAACTAGCTTGCTGGATGCAGTAGAGAATTTGGAAAACCAATTTTGGGAAGCTTGTTTCAAACCATAAATGGACTTGTTGAGTTTGCAAAACAAATTCTCCCCCTGTTTGGAAAAAACCTGAGGAATTTACATGTAAACTTTCTCTTCTAAATCACCTTAGAGGAAAGCATTACTTACATCTAATTGTTCCAAGATCCAACCATTAACAGTTGCAAGAGAAAACATAGCTCTTACTGTTACAAGTTTAGCTCCAGGAGAAAAGGTATTATGATAATCAATACCTTCTGTCTATGTATAATCTTTTGCCACTAATTGTGCCTTGTAGCGCTCAATGGTACCATCTACTCAATATTTTATTTTGTTAACCCATCGACTACCAATAGCCTTTTTATCTACTGGCAAATGAGTAAGCGTCTAGGTGTTATTTTTCTCAAGAGCATGTATCCATCCTCTATTGTCTTACGTTATTCAAGTAATTTAACTGCTTTATAAAAGGAATTGGGTTCTACTCTAGAGGTAATAGCAGATAGAAAGGATTTATGTGCTTGTGTGAAACGGTGATAAGAAATGAAATTTTGGAGAGGATATTTCTTATCTGGTAACGAAGAAACAAGATTGGCAGGTGTAGAAGTATGAGTTGCCAAGATGCAATAGTCCTACAGATAAGCTGGAGGTCGTTGGTCTCATGAAGGCCATACAGGTGGTAGTTGTTGGGGTTCTATGGCTGAATGAGTGTCATGTGGTGGATCATCTATTGTTTGAGATACTAGTCGTGTGGGGTGATCTGAAGTAGTTTCAATGAAATGGGAATAGTATTTTTTATAGGTTGATTCGTGGCTGGTTGTTGTGGCTCACTCTCTTTAAGAATATCAGGTGTATCAGTGCTTTGATTAGGAGGAAAAATATCATAAGACTAAAAAGAATCATTATTCAAAAATAAATTATCTCCAACATGTGTAGAATGTGTTGAAATACTTGGCAATGTAACATCTTTAAAGGGAAAAATATATTTATAAAAAACAAAATCACGTGGCACATGAATGGTTTTAGTTTCAATATCATATATACAATATCCTTTTTGTCCAAAAGGATACCTAATAAAAATGCCAGTCCGAGTACGGTGATCAAATTTATTCTTTTTACATAAATTTTTTGCAAAACATAGACAACCGAAAACCTTTAATCGAGACAAACCAGGTGCTACACCAAAAAACATTTCATGTGGGGATTTACCTTGTAATACTTCACTAGGCAACTTATTTATCAAATATACTGCTGTAAGGACGCATTCACCCCATAATTTGATGGCCAAATTAGCTTGAAAACATAAATTTCGCGCAACTTCAAAAAGATGGCGATGCTTACGTTCTACGACTCCATTTTGCTATGGTGTTCCTACACAACTTCTTTGATGAATAATACATTTATCTGAAAAATTTCTTGCAAATCTTTAACAAGGAACTCAGTCCCATTATTAGAACACACCATTTTAATGTCAAAATTAAATTGATTTTTAACCAAAGCATGAAAGGAACAAAGGTGCATTTTGGTTTCGGTTTTTGTTTTCATTAAATATAACCAAGTGCACCTTGTATAATCATCAATAATAGTTAAAAAATAATAAGCACCTGAAGAACTAGGAGTTGAAAAAGGACCCCAAATGTCACAATAGATTAATTCAAAAGGAGTTTTACTTTTAATACTACTAACAGAAAAAAAGGCATTCTAACTTGTTTGGCTTTATGATAAATATCACAAACATGATTCTTATTAAAACTAACCAAAGGATTAGATTTAGAATATAATTCTAAACGGCTAAGAGAAGGGTGGCCAAGTCTCCAATGCCAAGTATCAATCTCACGGGTGAAGCCATTTGAAAAGTAAAGGAAGATGCGTTAGGAAGTTGTATGTAAAAAAGGCCTTCACGAAGTCTACCCTTGCCAATTTTCTTCTTTGTGTACAGGTCCTGAAATTCACAATAATCAGAAGAAAAGATGACCTGATATTTATTTGATTTGGTTAATTGACTAACTGATAATAGATTAAATTTAAAGCTTAGGATATAAAACACATTATCTAATAAAAAAATATGGGCAAAAAGAAACCTTTCTTATATGAGTAATAAGGCCATTGTGCCATATGGTAATTGAACATGAAGAGGCATATGACATGATTCATAAGACCTAAAGAAATTCAAAGAACAACACATATGATTGGTAGCACCCGTATCTACTATCCAAGTATGGGAAAAGAAGGAATTAAGAGTTATACATGCTATACTTGCTGTATGTAAACTATCTGGAGAGGACAACATAACTAGGAGTTTTTGATATTGTTCTTGAGTAAAAATAGGTGCCTGTTGCTCTTTTTTGCTGGTTACAGCTGCTGTTGTCTTGGGATTTCCTTTACTTCCTTGTCCACGTTTGCTCCAGTTTGGTGGATATCCATTCAACTCAAAGTACTTCAATTTTATATGTCCTAGTTTCCCACAATGTTCACATGTCAGCCTACCTTGATTATTTCTAGAAATGCCATTCAAATTTCCACCTCTATTATCAGCTGAAACATTGTTACCCCATGTTCAGTTATTAAGAGAATTTTGCTATAGTGGCTATCTATTTTGTGTAGCAAGTGCCGCTGCTTCTGAAGGTCCCTCTAATGTATGAAGGTCTTGTTGTTTTTCTTCTTACCTTACAAGTGAGTAAATCTTGTTCGCATTAGGAAAATGATCCATCAACAAAATCTGACTTTTTGTTGTTGCATATCTGTCATGCAACCCTTGAAGGAATTCCATTGCACGATCCAACTGTTATAACTGATTTATAGTTTTTGCATTATCACAAACACATGACTCTACAGGTTGTAATGAATTTAATTCATCCCAAAGTGCTTTCATTCTAGTAAAATAAAGGGATATAGAAACATCATCTTGTCTTAAATTAGAGATGATTTGTTTGAGTTCATAGATTTTTGGTGCATTAGTTTGTTGAAAACGTTCTTGTAAATCCTGCCATACTTTTCTAGCAGATTGTGCATACACCACACTTCCCACAAGCTCACTCGAAATGGAGTTCAGCACCCAAGATCCAACATGATCATTACAACGTTGCCATTTATCGCCATCATCATCATCTGATTTGGTGATAGTCCCATCAACAAAACCGAGTTTGTTCTTCGCTTGTAAAGCCATCATCATCACTCTTACCCATGTACCATAGTTATCACCAATGAGTAAAGGCAAGACTAAAACAGCTATTGGACTATCTGAATGATGTACCAGGAAGACATCATCCTCCTGTTTGTTAAGATTTTCAACTTTCTTTGATGATTGACCCGTTAGCCATGGCTCTGATACCATGTAAAATTAGACACGAATTTGATGGAGAAAGACCTCACCAAAAATCTCTATCTATTACAATTGGCAATAACGGTACTAGTTATACAAAGCAAATTCCTTGGGGAATAAGGACTATCAAAACTAAAAAAGAAAGAGATCATGCCTATCTAAGCTTTCTATATTTACAAAGATATTGCAATATTTATCTATGCTTTCTATATTTTCAAAGATATGAAATCGATAATAGATTCCTCTTGACATCCAGAGCTATGTTAGTAAATGAAAAACTTATTTTACAAAGTTTCAAAATCAACGCACGATCGATTAAGGTATTAAAATCTTGAATTTTTGTCTTTAGATGTCAACAGTTGTTGGTGCAGGTTTTAACAAATGCAGACAACTACATAGTTCCAATTTTCACATATACAGAAGAGCTTTACTATTTTCATGTATTCAATTTCTCAGTTGAAGAATAAAAATTTGAATCATTCAATTTTCCTACCTATTCACCATGTGCAGATGAAAAAAGCCAAGTTATCTAAAGGGAAGGATCCTTCAATATCCATCATCTTGAAATATTCCATACAAGTGGCGAAACATTCACGTAGAGCCTTATTTGCATGGTTTGTCCACTTCTACACGTGGTGCATGCTGCTGGATGGTCCAACTTACCTTTGCAAAGACTACCTTGATAGTTTCTGGCATGGCAGTTATGGACCACTGTTCTTAGTGTGATGTCTTTTGCTTTTTGCTGGTGTGACAACCTGCTATCTCTTTTTTTTTAGTAAGATATTCTTTTTTTGATTCTCCAAAATTAAATATTCTTTTTTGGGCAATGAAGATATTTCACGTGGCTAACATTTTGGATTTTTTTTTAGCCATCCTCCTTTAATATGGCATGGCATACCCAGTATACCAGCTAGATTATTAGGTGTACTTAGTATAGGTCAGGTACCCTTTAGTGATTACTTTTGGTCATAGAACTTTTCATCGATATGTGGCGTTTCATAATCAACCTCCCCTTTCTTCCCCAAACACTTATTTTACAAAGTTTCAAATCAATGCTTGATTAAGGTGTTAAAATCTTGGATTTTTGTCTTTAGACGTCAAGAATTGCTGGTGCAGGTTTTGATGAATGTAGACATCTACTTACTAGCAATTTTCACATAGAAAAAGAGCTTTACTATTTCCATATTATTCAATTTAGGTGTTGATTAAAGAATCAAAATTTGAATCATTCAATTTTCCTGTCTAGTCACCAGGTGCTGTGAAGTAAGCCAAGTTATCCGAAGAGGAGGATCATTCAATATCCACCATCTTGAAACAATCCACACAAGTTGGTTGGTAGGCCTCGACCTAGGGATGGCAAATTGGTCCATCGAAATTGGATGTCCATATGTCCAATCCAATTAGATTGGATAATATCCATCTAAAATCTTTTTGGATATGGATATGGATATTTTTAAAAATATCCATATAGATATTGGATGGATATGGATATTTGATGGATATCCAAAATCCAATTTATTTATCCATTTTAAGTTAAAAAATTTATATTGTAAAACTAAAATGAAAAAAATAAAAACGAATATAGATTATCGATTTAGCTAACCCTAAGATTATCACCAGCCACTCATCGCTCGCCGGCGCCCAGCGCACATCGGCGCTCCTCGCTTGTCAGCCGCTCTTCACTCGTGGCTCATCACTTGCCGCTCATCTCTTCTCTTTTCTCTCAGTCACTAAGGAAAGCGAACCTGCAACTCAGATCTCTCTCTTTTGACATCTGTGTATGTAACTCAAATCTCTCTCTTTTGCTTCACTTGCACTCCCCGAATTTTGTTTGATTCATTGCGTTTGACCTGTAGTAATACCAGATTGTGCTTTAAAAAAAAAAAAAGAATTCACAACATTTGTTTATGGAAAAACAAAATATATGTATATTGGTAAAATTTACCCTGTTTTCCTTGTTTATTTGCTCTGTTAACTTGTAGGGTTTGCACTATTAGTTTTTATTTTTTCTTCTCTGTCTTCGCTTCTCTTCTTTCTGAGCAGCTCTCACAAGGTCTCACCTTGAAATTTTCAATTGTAAGAACGTGTTCAACTTGACTTGAAGTCAACCAAAATGGAAACAATTCCTCTTCTCCCCATGTGGCCATTAATTTGTTTGTTTCCATCACTTTTTAGCCCTTTTTAGATGCTTCATGGACACTACAGTCTCTTTTCCTCTTTCTTTTTTAATTTTTGTTTCTTTTTATTTGATTAATTTTGGGTTTTAAAATTGTTCGATTTCAAGTATTATGTGTTTTTTTGCTTACTAGAAATATTTTTGTATTGAATTTTGAGGAAATTAATCAACTTCTTATGATTTATGGGTTCTGCTAATTGGTTAATTTTTTTTAATTTGGTTTGCTTGATTAAAAATTCAGTTATTTTTATTACTAGTTTATTGGTTCTGGAATTTTATATTTCCTTCAATTGTATTGCTTTCAATTACTTGAGCCGTCATAAACTAAACTAAATTGAGCTTTTTCAGTTTATTGGTTCTGGAAGTTTATTTTTTAATTGTCAAATTATTTTCTTAGCACATGCTACTAAGAAAGCAAACAAAAGAAATAAAATGGAAGTAGCTTGATAGTGACTGCTCTGTAATGTCTTTTTTTTCAAGTTAATTATGTCTGATCTTGATCCCGATTCTGTTGTTCAATTAAACCCTCAAACCTCAAGTAATGTTAATGTTGAAAATCCACAAACTCATTCAACTAGTGGGGGTACAAAACGAAACTCATAAGGACAACCTAAAAGCACATTGAGACAAACATCTAGAGCTTGGGGCCATTTCACAAGAAGAACAATTAATGGAGAAACGAAGGCAGTGTGTAATCATTGTGGCAAAGGTTTTGCTGGACAGCAATTGAGTGGAACTTCGCATTTGCTAAACCATATTGATAGGTGTCCTAAATGGATACAAGAATCAGCTCCAGCTCTAGCTTCTATCCCTAGCCGAGCGTCTAAGGTATACAAGAAAAAAGATGCTGAAACTTCAACAATTTCAGCATTTGATCCCACTGCATTTGATAAAGCACTTGCTAGACAAAAAATAGCAAGAATGATAATTATGCATGAGCTTCCTTTGAGGTTTGTTGAGTATGAAGGGTTTAGGGATTTGATGAGTTTTGTTCAGCCTTTGCTTGGTAATATTTGTAGAAACACTGTTAAAAAAGAAGTTTTTAAGTTATTTTTGTACTAAAAAATATTTGACAAACATCGTAGTAGATTTCATCCAAATACATTAGAGACCTTAATGTGTACTCAGAATTGGATATGGGCTCAATTGAAAGCTATCCAATTCAGCTCACTTCTGCACTTTATTTAATTTTGATCAAAATTGTTTTCTTTATATTTTATAATTTTTTTTTAAATAGGTGGAATTCCTAGAGATAAGGTGATGAATAAGGAAGAAATGAATGGAGAAATGATTGATAATGATGATGAAGAGGAGACACAACCATGTTCTGAATAGTGTTTATTTTTCTTTTTTTGGTATGTGCTTGATGCTTATTGTGATGCTCAATTATGAATGATCATGGTCATAAATAATACAAATTATTTACTTGTTTAGTGCTTTGTTTTAATTTGCAGATTAATGATGATGGTTAGGTTGGAGATTAATGATGCGTTAGAAGAATGCACTTTTTGTATTTAATTTGAAATTAATTTGTAATTTCATATTATAAACTCTTTTTGTAAATTCATAGTTTTGATATTTGTTATTTGAGATGTTTATTATTTCTGATTTGATATTGGAATCTAATACTGGTTTTAATTATTCTATATTATTAATTTTTATTTCATATTTTTTTTATTATTTTTTATATAATAAAAATCAAATATCCATGGATATTCATGAATATCCAAATCTATATGGATAAAATCCATATCCATATCCATATTCAATATTAAATACTAGATATAGATATGGATATATCTATCATGGATAATTATGGATTTATACTTTGATGGATATTATTCATCCATAATTTGATATTTACCATCCCTACCTCGACCGTGAGAGCAAAGGCCCAGCGTTAGACAAATACGCAGGAGGCAAGTATGTGGCAAATCGTTACTCTAAAATAACAACTCAAGTCATGTCCTTTCCTCTCATGGAAAGGCTGAAAATGATGTACATTTGTACTCAAAAGAGTCCGTCGAGATATTATTATACAAAGTTACTAATATTAGCGAACTGAGGAAAACTTAATTGAAAAGGAAAATACAAGTTTACAACATAGCACATAGATAAAGAGACTAAACAAGCCTTATCTCTCTCAAAAGCATGATGCAGACCAAAACATATTTAAATCACAAATGGAATCACATTCCGCTAAGTCTAATACATCTTATCGGATAAACAGAGTGCATGGGCTGTCATATTATCCTTTCTTCATATATAAGGAATCATATAATTTCTTCACCAAGGAAATGAGAAGATTTGCAAAAGCTCCTCGCCCCTTTTCCAAAATCTCATCAGTCACCCTGATTGCAAATCTACGATAGATCTCCTCCATGATGGCATCATCTCCACAAATGCTAGACAAAAGCCATTCTCCGACTGCTCTTACATGGCCGGTCACATACTTGCCTCTTGCGGATTTGTCTAAGCCTTCGTTATCACTTTCGACAAAGCCTTCCAACCAACTTATATGGAATGTTTCAAGCTGATGGATATCAAAGGATCCTTCTCTTTCAATAACTTGCTTTACTTCGTCAATATAAGGCGTATAGACTGGAAACTTGAATGATTTTAGTTTTGAATCTTCAATCAACCCCTGAAGTGAATGAAATAATTAAAAGAGATTGGCGATTATTAAATAATTAGCATACAAATGGACCATAAAATTAATTTAATTTTTTAACATGTATTGAAAAAGAGAGAGAGGGTACCTCAGAGCTCGTGTCTTTTATTACCAACAGTGTTGGCTCTGCAGGACCAGTAGGATGGAAACTGTCATTATATAGAAGGGTAAGAACCATGCGACCTCCATATTTCAATTCTTCAGACCGAAATTTGAGAAATGTTGAGAAATCACTCTCAAATTGATCCAAATATGCTTTATGGATATCGGATTCAATCGCCGGCTCTTATAGGCATCTGACAAAACATTAAATCAAGGAAGCTGATTTGTCAAGATGATCGATAGATTCTTAAATTTGAAATTTCTTTCCATGATAATTTATTTAATAGCTATCAAATAAAAATATACTCTAGTAAAAGTTCGGGCACGGCAGAAAATTGTTAAAAGATCCAACTTCTTGCCTGAGAGAGCCAGTGGAGAGCGTTAGAAGAGTAAACAAAGTCAAGGAAATTGGGAGGAAATAGCCTCGCATGGAAAGATCCAGGGCTTGCAGCTACGAAACATGAACCAAATGAATGTCCCTTTTCTGTCCTCAGTCTCTCATAGAAGCGCGGCAGGGATTTGAAAACGGTGTTGAAATCACTTCCAGGAAGATCATTGAGAAAAGAATGCAAAACGGGTGGCTTGCGATTCAAGCGATGACAAATCTTGTCCATGGAATCAATAGCTTCCCATGTTGGCAACAATGCATTAGGCCCTGAAGAGCACCCCATATCTGCAAATCTTATGCAGTCTGGGAAGCCGTTGCAATACAGATCGGTCAAGCTTTGTTCTAGTGGAGGCTTTGCTTTCATGATTGCTTCTTTCTGTTTCTGAAAATAATATAAGAAATGAAAACTTATGATCAAGTAGAAGCAACATTTGATAATTGTGTTGATCATTGAAGCTTGTGAGTGAAAAAGCAGAGAGTATTACTTGTGTAAGTGAGTTGTTAGCATAGCTAGTTTCTCCTTCTCCTCCATTCATGTGCAGAATTTGCTCTACCTCCATTGCTGCGCTTTCTGCTTCTCTCCAGTTCGATCAATGCTGCAGGCAACTATGATGTACCAAGGCATTCAAATTAATACAATTAGGTCAAATTCATGGAAATTTTCTGACAGCATCATCAATTGACTATTGGCTGTAATTGTAATATTAGTCGTAGCTGCAAAGCCTTTACCAAAATAATTGACGCAGCGGGTTGGTGGAATAGTGTGAGTAGATAATACTAGAAATTATAGAGTTCTCCTCTAAAACATTTTAAATGAGAGATTTTGATAGATAATCCTAAATGAATTATAAAATAAGAGTTTTAATTGCATAATTGAATTTAAAAATTACAATCACAATACTTTTTTATTTATAATAGGATAAACATACTTCTCAAATTAATTTAAAATGAAAATTAAATCGTAATTTTATGGAAAATAAAAGATTAAAACACCTTTAATTAAAAATTAAAAAACAAAAGTTAAGAAACAAGGTTTGAAAGTATACCAACCTATAGAAGAAGGAAATTGTATCTGTTGACCGATTGACTTAAACGAAGCCGCTAAAATTAGCGAAAGTGGGGAAATTTTATTAAAATGAAAAAAAAAAAGGGAAAAATCAAACATACTCCCAAAAGCACGTTACGGATTAAAAGGTATTTGAAGCACACATTTGATCTCATGATCATCAATTATCTTGGCTCAGCTAGCTTGATTTCACTGGCTATGTAAATCAATCCTAATATGTATTAACAAGGATCTGTTATTAATTCATGTTCTCTCCGACGGTGTAATTATTGACTCTGCGCATGAAGGTCACATTCTTCTAAGGACGGCGATAGGGCCGGGATTGTCTAAAGCCCATATTTGGCCCAGATCATAAAAGCGGGGGACCAAAGTAACTGAGCCTGGCCTTTCAAGAATCGATCTCATCAAAATGAAGCCGACAGTTGAGCGGCACCCCTCAAACTCTTAAAGCCCCTTTTTTTTTTTATTTACTTCATTAAAATTGTGCAGCCACTAAAAAATTTCTAATGAAACCTCTTTGATTCCAAAAATAACCCTGATTTCTTACATTACTCCTCTTCATCCGGCTTTACTTTTTAGAATTGCAGGTAATGAAAAAAAATTAATTCTGAAAAAAGCTTAAGGTTTGCTTGGTATCATACACTAAAAACGACAATGCTTTGGATTTCAAGAAAAAAGAGGGGAGCAAAAAAAACAAGAACCGTTCCTTCAAAAGCATTTCGTGCTCCCCCACCACCACCGTGGCTCTTTCATCTTCTTCTTTGAAGGGTATTGCTGTTAACCAGGGAAAAAGGGAAAAAAAGAAAAGAAAAGAAAAGAAAAGGAGGTCATCGCACAAAAATAAATTGCCTTGGCTTTTGTTTTGCTTCATTAAGTCTTACAAGTATTATTCTGTGAATGTCTAGTGCTCTTGTTGTTTTAAAACTTAAATGGGTTTAAAAAAAGGAACATATATTAAATTAAATTTTTCAGAATGCTTGGAGGTTTGGACTAGGTAATTATCTCGACTTATTAAAGATGATATTGTCATACCACATTCGTAATATTTCATCTTGATAGATGTTTATAATTTGCAAAATAACTTAAATTAAGTACGAGTAATATGGACTTTTTATATCAAATTATTAGTGGAAGGGAATTAAGTGTAGCTTTTTAAATTTGAAGAGAATAAGTGTCATAGTCTATTTGAATTGGGATGGAAGTAAATGTTTCTAATTTATATTTGGACAAAGAATATGTAATTTTTCTGGTATTTGTTTCACAAATAATTTATCTGTGATCGTTGTACTAAAATCAAATACAAAAGAAGAAAATATGGGTTTAAATAAAGAAAAAAAAATGGCATGGGAATATGCTTTAAGTGTGAAGAAGAAAAAAGGAGACAAGGTGATAGACAAGGAAAAGAGACTTGAATGACAAATCGTAACTTTAAATATATTTAGGTAACGTTTATTTTTCAGATTGGATTGAGAATATTTAGGAGTGGGATGGAATAGAAATATGAAATAAAAATCAAAAATTTATTTATATTGTACATTATTTTAAAATTAGAGTAAGTATTTTAATTATAATTTTATCTCATTAAAAAATCAATTTTAGTTACAATGTTGATAAATATATGTTTAATAAAAATAATTTATAAAATAAATTATTTATTTTATATTAATTTAATTATATAACTAAATAATAATTATTAATAATTTTAGTTATATAAATCTATTTTTTTTATTAATTTAATTATAATGTATAAATTAAAAATTATTGATAAAACAACACATAAAAAATTTTATTAAAATATAGTACGTATAAAATATTTTTTAATAAACTATTATTATTAATATTATTAAATATAATATAATACTAAATTAAATAAATATAATAATAATAATTATTTTTAAATAAAAATAATATATAATATATTATTAATTCTCTATGAATATAATATTTTTATTTAATAAATTTAATATTATTAAATAATATAATAATATTATTTAAATAAATATAATAAATGAATAAAAAAATTACCACTCTTACCCCTCTATGAAAAAATAAGTGGAACTCACAAAATTTCATTTTCACTCTTCCTTTAAATAAATAAATAAATATTAAAATAAAAAAACCCTACATTCTCACTATAATAAATAAATATTATATTAAATGATAAATGTCATAATCTCTTAAAAATCTTAGAAAAAATGAGATTACGATAGAATGCGGATGAAATTAATCTTATTTTATAGGTTTTAATTTGTTAGTTGATTAGACAGATCAAATCAAGTCAATGGGAGATGGCGAAGATCGAACGAAAAATCTAGAAGTTGGTACTGGGATTTTACTTTTAATTTTAGACACGCACAATGAATGAATGTGATTGACTTGTTAAAGATATATTTCTTGAATAAGTGAGATATTAATAATTAGTGACGGTGATGGTGGGAAAGACTTCCAGCAAAAGTTAGCCTACTTAATTGGACTAAATTTTATTTTCAAGTAAATATCAGCACGATTTGACAGATTACAGATTAGAAACAATGAATGCTGCAGAGCTGTTGTCAGAAAAATGGAAATAGACATTTAGTAGAAACTTGCATATAATATTATTTTTTTTTTTTTTTTTTTAATCAACCATACGAGTAAAAACTTTATTGGAAAAAAAAAGTGAAAAGAAAAAGAAAGAAAATAAACAAGCATGACATTTAGATAGAGGCTCACCGCTCACGAACCTTCCCACACACAAAAGACAGAAGAAGGGAGATTAAAACCCCCACTAGAAATCGAAATCGTGCGACACATCTTGCGCGTAGTGCAGGAAGTAAGTGTCATAATCCTGCCTTTATTTAGATAGCTACAGAGAAACTGATGATCATTTCTTTACCAAGGAAATGAGTAGACTTGCATACGCTCCTCGCCCCTTTTCCAGAATCTCATCAGTCACCTTGATTACAAATCTACGATAGAGCTCCTCCACGGTGGCAGCACCGAAAAGTTTAACCTGAAATGGCTCTGCCACTGCCCTTACATGCTTTGTCACATACTTGCCTCTTGCGTATTTGTCTGAGCCTTTGTTATCTGCACCGTCGGCGAAGCCTACCAACCAACTTACATTGAATGTTTCAAGCACTTGGATATCAAACGACCCTTCTTTTTTAACAATTTGCTTTACTTCGTCAATAGTTGCCGTGTAGAGCGGAAAATCTTCGAATGCCCTCACTTTTGATTCGTCAATCAACCCCTGAGATGAATGAAATAATTAAAACCAAGAGAAAAAAAAGATTGTTCATTATATAAGTATATCTAAGATGGACAATAAAATTAGTTTTTAATATGTCTTGAGAGAGTGGGGGAGAGAAGATACCTCAGCGAGCATGTCGTTCAATACCATCAACGTTGGCTCTGAAGGAGTAGCATGAACATTGTCGTTATATAGAAGGGTGAGAACCATACGACCATGAGGTTTCAACTCCTCAGATCGAAATTTGAGAAAATTTGAGAAATCGCTCTCAAATTGGCTCAAGTATGCTTTATGGACATCAGCTTCGCTCCCCCGCCCTTTAGGCATCTGAAAAAGCATTAAATCGAGGGAATTGATAAGCCAAGATGATTGATAAATTCTTGAATTTCAAATTGCTTTTATTGTTGATCCGATTTTTTGTGCTGACTTTTTTCAAAAGGTGTGATTGATAATTGTTATATAAGAAAACACACGGCTCTAAATATGCACTTAGTCAGAGAATTATTAAAAGATTATTAGGAAAATGAAAAAATAATAATCAACATGGGATCCAAATTCTTACCTGAGAGAGCCAGTGGAGAGAGTAAGAAGAGTAAACCAGGTCAAGGAAATTGGGAGGAAATAGCCTCGCATAGAAAGATCCAGGGGCTGCAGCTACGAAACATGAACCAAATTCATGCCCCTTTCCGGTCCTCAGTCTCTCGTAGAAGCTTGCCAGGGATTTGAAAACGGTGTTGAAATCACTTCCAGGAAGATCATTCAGAAAAGAATGCAAAATCGGTGGCTGGCGATTCAAGGGATGACTAATCTTGTCCAGGGAATCAATAGCTTCCCATGTTGGCAACAATGCATTAGGCCCCGAAGAGCACCCCATATCTGCAAATCTTATGCAGTCTGGGAAGCCGTTGCAGTACAGTTCATTCAGGGTCTGTTCTAGTACAGGCCTTGCTTTCAAGATTGCTTCTCTCTAAAAATGATACAAGAAATAAAAACGTACGATTAAGCAGATGCATGATTTGATAATTGTGTTGATCACCGAAGCTTGTGAGTCAAAAAAGAGAGATTTGTTACCTGTGTGGGTGAGTTGTTAGCATAGCTGTTTTCTCCTTCTCCGGCATTCATGTGCAGAACCTGCTCTACCTCCATTGCTTCGCGATCTGCTTCGTTATCTGCTTCTCTATCAGCTCAATTCTGGCGACTATGATTTACCACGGCCTTCAAATTAATATCGTCAGTTCAAATTTATAGACTGTTCTGACGTCCACATGGATTGACTATTGACTGTGATATTAGTGGCCGATGCAATTTTTTGATCGTATCTGGGCCCAATTTCTACCAAATGAGTTTAAAAGTATAACCTCAAGAACAAGGAAGCTTACCTATTTGTTGACCGACTGGCTTTTCTCTTAATTTCCTGTTTCCTGTTTCCTGTTTGTTGACTGACCGATAATTTGTCTCAGCTGAATAATTACGTTGCTGAATCTTGGGTTTCCGTCTTCGAGATGAATTGACAAAAATTTTGCTCCCAACTCCCAAGGACGAAGCAATTTTCGAGAACCGGGATGCTTCCTGCTCCCTTCCGTCATCGAAATATAGATATTCCTTTTATTAATATGAGATAATGGGTTAAAGTTGTTATGCTGAGCTGGCTATGGATATATTCGTTTAACAAAATATACTATATTTTAATTTTTTTTAACAGATAAAGATATTTTCTCAGGGAGTGTCGCGTGTATAAGAGCCTTCTCCAAGTCCAACTGAACAACAGGTTTGGGTGGATCAATTGATGTTGGAGCCGCGTCGACAGGGCCGAATACGCCCAATAAAGAGTCAGCAAGGCTCGGAGAAACTCAGCAAAGCCTAAATTAAAGGGTGATGCTGTTCCCACCCCTCACATCCCTTACTATTTTAATTACAAAAATATCCTCGCACATTTATTTTATTTTTTGGGAAATAAAACCAATTCGTGAGCCGTTCATTCTCGGATTTTTTTTACATTACGTGATGGGATGACAAATGTTAGAGAATTGGCAACCGTTCGATTTAATCGAACGGCTGAAAATGTAATGAAAAGTAGTAATGGAGTCGTGAGAAACTTTTTTGAGTTGTCTAATGTTTGCTAACTTATCATGTAACGTGACAAAGACTTTCGTCTCCCCTCCTAGTAGGTGTTAGTCAGCCTTGGAGTATACTAAATCTTGATTTTTTTTTTCTCTCTAAATGATCCGAACTTTCTCTCTCTATCGACTTTATAATTGAGCAATTTACATATGACTGACAACTTTAATTTAGATCATTTTCCTTTATTTATATTTCTCAACAAAATCCCTAGGATCTTGACTTTTTCTCTCCAAAAAAAATAAATAAATAAATAACATCCACTCTTCAAACATTTTTTTTTTAATTCGATACACTTTTTTATGTGGATTGTAATAATTTATAGTTCAGTTTAAATTATTTCCCATAATCTAAAATCATTTAAGCACTTTTTTCTACAGTTATTTAAAAAATAATCGAAATCTATATTAAACAAGCAGAATTAAGTTCAAGAAGCCCACAGACAGAGGCCCAACAAAATTCCAATGCGAAAGGGGTGAGAACGGTTATTAAATTGGATAAAGTGCTAATAAAGCTGTACGTATATTAAAAAGACTTCCCCCCTCTTTTGAACTTATTTAAGGGTTGATTGAAGAATCAAAATTGGTGTAATTCAATTATCCAGTTTTCTATTTTTACATCTTATGTTGAAGTGTAAGGCAAGTTATTGAAAAAGAAGGATCCTTCAACTGGCCAATCATTTTGGAAGTGCAATCACGGATGATTTGTTCCATCGACATACAATCAAGGTTTATGAGCAAATACTGACAATTAATGGATGATTTATTCTTGTCTCTCACTTTTTCGCTTAAGAAAAAGAAAAAGAAAGAAAAAAAATCCCTAATTTCCGGATTCATCTGTGGCTTCTTCTTCTTCTTCTTCAACAAAAGCCTTATCTCTTGTCTTTTACATTACGTTGTTCTGCTTCTTCTTGTCCGGCTCTCTTTCAGCTTCTGGAACTTCACCTTCAGGTGTCTCTGTGTTGTTGCTCTTCTTGTCTTTTACATTACGTTGTTCAGCTTCTGCACTACGAGTCTCTGTGTCCATACAGTGCCAATTTCATTATCAATTACTTGGTTAAAATCTTTGAAGATGTTGATTTGTCATCCATCCTTGATCTCCATCTTTCTCCCTGGGGTAATGCCAAAATCAGAGCCAACAACAGCACCTCTGATTGCCAGCATGGCCCATTTGAATGCTTGTTGAACACTGTGGAAGCTTGTGCAATTGATATTTGGCCTGAATTGAATGAGCATTTCCGGTTTATCTACTGTATTGAGAGTTTAGCGTACGGGCAGAAGTATCCTCAGTGGGAAACATGCTTTGACAATTTGGGATAGGATCCGAAACCAATTGTTTATTGCTATACCAGTGGATATGGAGCACAGCTTGAGTTAAAATATGCAGCTGAAACAGATTCCCTCGCGCCTCCTCATCAATATGTGCCTTGGGTTGTGGATGGACAGCAACTGTGTGAGGACTACGAAAACTTCATAAGCTATATCTGCAAGGCTTATAAAGGCAATGTCGTGCCTAAGGCTTGCAGCAACCCATCCCTCATCACCAACCACTATGGGGTCAAACAAGAGCCTGTCTTTCCAGCTAGCTATAATAAGGAGAGGACAACATTACCGACAAGAATTATGAGCATGGTAGCTTCATTTTAGACGCCTTGTACTTTCATATGCTTGCCATCCCTAAACCCACCAGCAAATGCGGACCGTCCGCGAAGCCCAGGATGATTGTCCGAGCCCGGCCCATTATCCCACCAACTCCATTTCCTCTGCGTCCAAGGAGTAAAAGATCACCGACAAATTTCTGCTTGCCATCCCTATTTCTCCACTACATACCATTTATGTATTTTGTCAGTTTCCAATTCAAGGATTTGAACCAATGATTGAGAGAAAGACGAGTTACAGATTCAGAGAGAGATACCATGATCAGGCGATGAGGGTGTGTTCTCTTGGAAATGCTAAGAAATATTCTCTCGCTTATTTTAAATTTGAACTCGATTTCACACTATGGTGGGTATTGGCGTTTTGGCTTGGCTATGGTGGCTGGTGGGTGGCATTTGGTTACGCATTGGTGGGTGCTGGTGGTGCTTTTGAGATGATAAAAGGAAGGAGCCGGAGGGGTAGGATGTTAATTTTAGGTTTCTTATTATAGGTTTGATTTTTACAAGAATGGGGTTTACTTAAACTCTTTTACGGTGTTTTTAGAATTCATTTTAATTAATATTTGGGCCCAACGGCCCAGGCTCTTCATAAAGCTTTAATCCTAACCCGAATATGATCAGAGTTACATTTTTCAGTTATATCATAACCATTGACCCCAAATTCTATGGATGTTTACGGGTCAGATTTTACAGATTAGATATTAATGTATATTTGATTTATAATTTTACAGATTATAAAGTTTTAATTTAATCAAATCTATAAATTGGTGAAACTCAATCTAAACTCATTTCATATGTCTGCGATCGAATACGGATTTGACCCAATTCACATCCAATTTATTATTTTACGGATTGATTTGTGAATTAAAAATTTTTAATTTTGTCCAATTTACGAAGTAATTAAATTAAAAAAATCTAATATAAAAATAATTTTACTAAATTTAAAATTGAATAAGATTTAAATAAATTAATTGTTTAAATAAAGATAGAATAGTACCTTCAAAGTTTCAAAATATAACATACAAAAAAGAAAAAATCTCATTTGTTTAGATCAATACATGAAAATTAACTAAAATTACTAATTTAAATATATACAAAAGTTGAAATTTGAGAACTTGGATGTAACAAGAAGAAATTAAGGACCATGAATAGCTTGAAAAGAAAGTAAGAAACTAAGCTTAATTATCTCAAGTGGTGAAGTGAAGCAATGATGGCTTGTGCATGTAGTGGGGTAGAGTTTTGGTGTTATGTGCTAAAATGTTTTGTTTGGGTTATTTTTTATTACATATTATTATCGAATAAGATATAATAAACTGTTAATTTAATTATATTTTTTAATTATATTTTAACTTATTTATTTAGTAGTAAGTAATAATACTATATTTATAAGTTTTTTAATTAAATAATTTTTTTTTTTTGCGGATTCACGAATTTTTGAGAATTTACTTCCAATGCACGATTGTGAATTTTTAAATTTTCAATTCAATCCGATACACTAATTTATAAATCAAATTTTTACAGATTAAACAGATTAAGTGAATCGAATTGTATTCTAAACATCCTTGCTAAATTCGAAGCAAAGAGCTACTGCCCGACCAATTAGTGCCGCACCAGTCGAGCTTAAGGATGGGTCGAGTGTTTTGGTTTTATTTTTCTGTTTTTTGTTTTTTGTTTTTTTTACCATTATTGGACAAAAGCCATTTATTACTAGAAAGGATTGTGAATTTCACTCGGAGTCGTTGAGTCAAGTGTCACTCAGCAACTTGATTTCACCAAGACTTTGTTCACTATTTTCAATACGATAAACATTTGTTGGAGCTTAGAGCTCTAATATCACATAAAGCCAAGAGGCATTTGGCTAAATAGAAACAAATCAATGTGCTAGGCCTTTTATAATACAGTGACAACAAATTAATACATCCAAAACTTATGACATGAAATCACAACAGTAAATTTTAAGAATGTTGAATATTTAATGGCTTAACCAGACAATTCTTCTTAATTTTGATGAAATGAACACAATTAAATTATTTGATAGTGATAAAACAGAACCCGGAACCAATAACAAAATTAAAGAAACACAGCTTCACGCAGCCAAGTTACTGAAGGAAAAACTATTCATTTTTTATTGATCACACTATCAAGATCCAAGTTGAATTTACAGATGAGTTTGCATAGATCACAAAGAAACAAGTTCTATGCAAAATTAGTAACAAACGGAGAAGAAATTGATAACACACTAGGTGAATGCAATTATTTTCTTTCTAGATAAGACATCTAGAAATTGTTTCATCTATTGATTTTTGAGATCATAAGGTTTTTAACAGAAATTTAAAAAAATACTAAAAGTATAAGGTTCTAGCGTTAAATAATTAAGTTTTCTCACAAAACTGAAAGATAAAGAATTTAATTTGTTTTCTTAGAAAGACTAATAATGAATGAATTAATAGTTAGAGTATTAATTATGTCTCTTTAACACCAAGGTTAACAAATATTGATAGGAAAAAATATTGATAGGCTTTCCTACAATATGAAATTTAAAAAATTACTAATTAGAGAATTATTAAAAAAATACTCAAAAAAAGAGATATTCCCAAAAATATGAATTGTTAGGCAACCGTCTTTTTCATCTAGACTTAAAGCCATCACTGTCAATGGCGTATGATCTACAATAGTTTGTAGAATTAGAGACTTAGCATGTGGGTGGGCTGTGGCCACTTTCATCATACGTGTTTGATTATAATTAGGTTATATTAGGTAAACAATGGGGATGGCGAAATATCACGGTAAGGGCTCATTATATTAAGTAATTAGGTACCCTTTTTCACACCAAATATTGGGTCGATATCCTCTTCCAAACATATAAAGCACCGATCCAAAACCATTTATTGTTGAGTGTTGGCAGCGCAGTCTCAAAGTCCCAATCAAAGATAACAGATATTGAGACGTGTTAATTAAACTATATAAGAAAATGTCATTTGCCAGCCACAATTGTTGATGTGTTGGGAACTTAAGTTATATTGTGAAACCATTGAAAATGTCATTTGCTAGGTGAACGGTGAAATCTAGTGATCCAGCCAAGGTCAGCACTTAGAAAAAGTACAAATTAAAAGGCCACTGTTTTGTTAAAGAACTTTTAATATGTTTTTAATTATTATCTTCATACACACACACATACATGCACACTCATATTTGACATGGGAAGACTTCCTCTTTTTCTGGCTCGAGTAATTAATTTGGACAATAAGAGAATCCTAATCTAATTAATAACTGTTAGGACCAACCGAAATTTTTTCCTTCAAATCAAAAGCCTCATCGCTTCATTTCGTTGAATTTCACTGTCATGTGATGTGACCAAGAACTTCGCTGATGAAAAATCAGGGGATAAAACAATAAAAATAAGATTTTCTCCTGATCTAAGCTCTATTAAGCTTTTGAAGATCTTCTGCCATGTGAATTCCAATAGTAGTATATGAGTAAGATTTAACTTCTTTATTTTTTTTATTTATTAACTATCAACCAACAGTTAACTTATTTGCTCAGGATCAAATTATGAGAGAATTATGAGAGAATCTTGATCCAAAATATAATAGTAGCGGTTTTAAACTTTGACACCTTTAGTGCTCTTGAATTCTTGCTCCTTATCGCTTTAATGGTTGCCACGTGTGTATGAATATTATCACGATTTACTGAAGTATACACGATGACATAGAGTAAATGGAATGTTAGCATTGCTCCTGTAGCACCTAGACTTTCCGTTGATTTCTGTATATAAACCATGAGTGCATAGATAGAGCACGGATAATTAGAGCACGGGGCACGACGAAGATCATTAACACACGTGAGAGCTATGGAACTAGAGCGAGGTTCTAGCATAAATGGAGCCATGCAAGTGGAACAAGTCTTGTTCATGAATGGAGGAGAAGGAGATAACAGCTATGCGAACAACTCAGCGGCAGCGGTCAATATACAAACTTCAATCTCACTTTCCCTCTCTCTTGATGTTCACACTGTAATTTCATCTGTTTATAAATTTTCTTTTCTTTTTCATTTTTTTTTTCAGCGGGAGGCAATCTTGAAAGCAAAGCCTTTACTGCATGAAAGCATGTTTGATTTGTATTGCAACGGCTTCCCAGATTGCATCAGATTTACAGATATGGGGTGTTCTTCGGGGCCTAATGCATTTTTGCCAACATGGCAAGCTAAAGAGGCACTGGACACTATTTGCAGCCGCTTGAAACATAAGCCACCAATATTGCATGCTTTTCTCAACGATCTTCCTGGAAATGATTTCAATACCGTTTCCAAATCTCTTCCAAGCTTTTACGAGAGATTGAAGACAGAAAAGGGCCATGATGATTCTGGTTCATGTTTCATAGCTGCAGTCCCTGGATCTTCCTATGGAAGGCTATTTCCTCCGCGTTTCCTGGACTTGGTTCACTCTTCTTTCTGTCTTCACTGGCTCTCTCGGGTAACCGAACCCATCCCATTTATTCTTTTAAAGATAATAAAAAATTAAAAATTTTAAAAAATAGTGTACAAAATGATATTCTTATAACATGTCAATTTTATGCTTTAATAGGTGCCCAAAGAGTTAGTAAGCGAATGTGGAACTCCTTTATTGAATAAAAGGGATGTTTACGTAGCAAAAACCTGTAGCTCTTCCAGTGTGCATAAAGCATATTTGGATCAATTTGAGAGTGATTTCACATCATTTCTCAAATTTCGATCGGACGAGTTGAAGACCGGAGGTCGTATGGTGCTTAATTTTATAGGTAATGATAAATACCACACTGGTGTTTACGAGTTGATGGGAATGGTGTTAAACGACATGGTCTCTGAGGTATCCTCTATCTCTCTTTTATTAACACATCCATACAAGTGTATTTGCACAAAGTTAGTTAAGATATGATTTATATATATTGTCTCTGTACATATATTTTCTTACACGAAATAATTAGGTGAATTGTCGCTAAAGACGTTATGTTGAAACTAAGCAATTATAATATCCACTTGTAAAAATCAATCATTATTTTCACGTCTCTACCTCAGACATCTATATGTGTGTGTAAAAATTGTACATATTTTAAAGAGATTTACTCCCTCTTCTGAACTTATTTAGGGTTTGATTGAAGAATCAAAATTGGAGTCATTTAATTATCCATTCTATAACCCTTGTGTTGAAGAAGTAAGACAAGTTATTGAAAGGGAAGGATCCTTTGACATCCGTCTGCTTGAAACATCGCATATAAGTTGGTCAGTCGGCTATGAGAACGATAACAAAGGCTTGGAGTTAAACAAGCACGCGAGAGCCAAGAATGTGGCAAATAATATAAGAGCAGTCTCAGAGTCCCTTTTGGCCAATCATTTTGGAAGTGCAATAATGGATGATTTGTTCGATCGATTTACAATTAAGACAAGTGCACAATTGGAAATGGGGCTGGGAGCTTACGCAGTTCTGTTCATTTACTTGATAAAGAAATGAATTATATTATTTCAACAAAAATTATGCTCTGTATGTTTATTGCTTTCAATTCTTTTCCTACGTGAAGCTCTGTTGTCCTCGTTCCCGTTGTCGTTTGTTTGTTTGTTTTTCGTGTAATAAGTATCACTTAATGTGAAATGACAAAGCTTTGTGCTTATGTTGTTTTATGTTAGTATTTCAATGAAACCGTCGGGTTGCAAATATCTGCTGTTTCTATTTAAGCACTTATTATTATTATTATTACTATTATTATTATTATTATTAGGGTTTTATCATTTTAGTAACTAATTTTTTCGATATATTACTTTACTACTAAATTCTGAAAATTACTTATTCCCACTTAATCAGTTTTTATCATTAAGTTAGAATATAAAGAAGAAATTAATCTATCACATTTCTTTGACAGTCTTCGTCCATTGGAGAAGATTTTATTCGATTCTTCTTGAAAATTTGTTCTCAAATGCTTTTATAATTAAAATCAACAATACACGTGAGAGACCAAATTAAAACTCAAGTTAATAACTTATATTTATTTTAATGATTACAATCTACGCAGATCTATCACTCTCAAGTACTGAAACTTTAGATACATACATTTATAATAAAACTTAAAAAGCTATTAGGACTAGCTCAGAACTTATTGCTTCCACTAATAACATTGCACATAAACCAACCATGCAAATTACACTTTTCTTTTTCTCGTTTTAATTGTCGAAAGGGAAAAGAGGAGCTATGAGAACACCCTCAATATTATTGAGAGCACCGACCCATAACTTCTAATCTTTGTTTTATATAAATATAATATATATATATATATATATATATATATACACACACATATACATATACATATACACACACATATATACATACATACATGTATGTATGTATGTATGTATGTATGTATGTATGTACAGTAGTGTTACAGTCAGGAATCTCTGACTTTAATAAAATCAGGGATCCGCTAAAAGATAAAAAAAAAATACAGACTCCAATACACTGTTTTTTTGTCTTTTAGCGGATCCCTGACCTTATTAAAGTCAGGAATCTCTGACTGGAACACTATATATATATATATATATATATATATATCTATCTTTCCTTCCAAATGGAATCCCTTACTTTAAAGTAAGGGATATAGAAAAAAAATAAAAAATACATATTTTAATACATTAAAAGATAAAATATACTGTATTAAATCTTTATTATTTGTCTTTTAACCTGTCCTGTATTTTAATGAAATAAAAGATTTTCTTACTCCAGTCTAACATGCTAGACTCTGTTAAAGTTTGGGAAGTATAATGGTATCATACTATGAAAGCATATTGTAACGGGCCGCCAAATTTTCCACCTAATTGCCAACTCGTGGTGCGCTCAGTAACAAGATAGCCCGCATTTCCAGCCCAAGTGCCAAGTCATCAAGTCCAACAGGCCAAAATCCGCCAATGTGTGCTAGCTTGGGCCAAGTCTTGGCCCGATTCTAGAACTCTCCACAACACTCTAGCACTTGTACATAACCCAAGAGTTCTCTAGAATTCTCTACACACTTGTATAGAAAATATCTAGATATTTAGGCAACTTGCAAGAAGCCTCTATAATGGATAAGCCCCATCTATAAATAGGGCATGACACTTGCCATTTGGGCATCACCCACTAACAAGCAACTGAAGCATACTTGTAAGGCTCTCTTGTAAACACTCTCTTTCAAGTAATAAAAGCTTTCTTTGGCCCACATTGCTCTCTTTTCTCGCTAGCATTCTCTCAAGGTTCACCGCTTTGGTGCGAGAAAGTTGTCTAAGTGTCGCTTAGGTTGCTGCACGCAATATTCATCCCGTGACAGTATGCCTTAATAACTTTTTCGGACTTTAATAAAGTCTAGAATCTTGGTCCATATTATATAGTGTGTGTATATATAGTATGAATATAATCTACTAATAATGGTAGACATTCCAATAAGAATCTCAATATTTTATGTCACTAATTTATTGAGTGATGGATTTCAGAACTTATAAAATTATTTGTTAACAATTGATCAAGCTCTTTTCTCAAGGCATGTACCTTTTCTACCAAAATTGGGTAATTCAATTGATGTTGGACTAAATAGAATAAGGCCGAATAAGGCCTATAAAGAATCAACAGGGCCCAAAGAAAATCAATAAAGCCCATACCTGAATAAGCACAGTCAAATTCAACAAGACCATGAAGGGCCATGAAAATTCCATTGTCATAGTAAGAGCGAAGAGGCTATTGAATTTGATGAAGCAAAATATCTATCACACTCCAAGTTAAAGTGATGACAACACTTGTCAATGTCCAGGGCCGGCTTTAGTGTTATTGAAGAATTCAGCAATTTTTTTTATGAGTTTTTATTTTAATTCTGTAACTTCAATATTAAAATAAAATAAAATGTCTTAAAATTTATTTCATATTTAGTTCTTGAGTCTCAACAACAATTAAGAAGATATTAAAAATTTTCAGGAACAAAACCTAAAAAAAAAATAGTGAAGAAGATATCTTTTTTCCTTTCATTAGAACCATTACAAAAATAAAGAAACAGATAAATAAGGAAAATACTAATCTCAAATAGAGTATTTAAAATTGTAGCACGCAAAAATTGAGAAGATGAATTAATGATCAGATAATAGATATGGACTTCATATTTTAAGAAACTATTTTTTTGGTTTTTTAAAAGAACCAATGAATGCAATTATTTTCTTTGTAGATAAGACATCTAGAAATTGTTTCATCTATTGATTCTTGAGATTATAAGGTTTTTAATAGAAATTAAAAAGAGTACTAAAAGTCAAAGGTTCTAGTGTTAAATAATTAAATTTTCTCAGATAACTGAAAAGATGAAAAATTTAATTTGTTTTCTTGGAAAGACTAATAATGAATGAATTAATAGTTAGAGTATTAATTATATCTCTTTAACACCAAGGTTAACAAATATTGATAGGCTTTCCTACAATATGAAATTTGAAAAAATTATTAATTAGAGAATTATTAAGAAAATACTCAAAAAGTAAGGCATTCCAAAAAATATGAATTGTTAGGCAACCGCCTTTTTTATCTACACTTAAAGCCATTACTGTCAATGGTGTATGATCTACAATAATTTGTAGAATCAGAGACTCAGCATGTGGGTGGGCTATGGCCACTTTCATCATACGTGTTTGATAATAATTAGGTTATGTTAGGTAAACAATGGGAATGGCGAAATATCACGACAAGGGCTCATTATATTAGGTAATTAGGTACCCTTTTTCACACCTAATATTGGGTCAATATCCTCTTCCAAACATATAAAGCACCGATCAGAAACCATTTATTGTTGAGTGTTGGCAGTGCAGTCTCAAAGTCTCAATCAATGATAATAGATATTAAGACGTGTTAATTAAACCATATAAGAAAATGGTCATTTGCCAGCCACAACTGTTGATGTGTTGGGAACTTAAGTTACATTGTGAAACCATTGAAAATGTCATTTGCTTTGTGAACGGTGAAATCTAGTGATCCAACCAAGGTTAGCACTTAGAAAAAGTATAAATTAAAAGACCATTGTTTTGTTTAAGAACTTGTAATACGTTTTTAATTAATTATCTTCATACACACACACGCACACACACACATACATGCACACTCATAATTGACATGGGAAGACTTCTTCTTTTTCTGGCTCGAGTAATTAATTTGGACAATAAGAGAATGCTAATCTAATTAATAACTGTTAGGACCAATTGAAAATTTTTTCCTTCAATTCAAAAGCCTCACGGCTTCATTTTGTTGAATTTCAATATAATATCTAACCTGCATTAGTATATAGATTTTATTGGCATAAAGAATTTGCAAAGGAATGATAAATGCTAAAGTTTGTTGATGTTCACAACAATATTTTAGAAATAAAAAGTGTTTTAAAGAACTAGTAGCGTTGAAAGCAACAACACCACGGAGTATAAAAACAAGATTTAAAAAGGGTGAATAAAAAACATAAAAACTATTCTAAAAATGGTACCAAAAAGTGGGGGGGGGGGGGGGGGGGGGGGGGTGTTTAGAAACCAATGTGGCATCATAGCTATACCCTTTAGTGGGTATCTTAAATAACATAGCAGATTATGGATTTGTGTCATTCAAAAATATAAAAGAAATATTTAAAAGGGAGATCATATGACCACACAGTAAAATCATTTATTAAATTATATTTGTAAAGAGTGAGTTTCTAATAAGAGATCTCTTACTATATTAAAATCAAAGATAAATTAAAATATAAAAAATATAAATTTTAATACACTATATTGTAGAAATTAAAATACAAAAAAAATATTGATTTTAATACACTATATTAGAGCCTGTGACTTTTTGTCTATAAACTCATCCTTTACTTTAATATGATTAATATTAAATCACTATATTTATACGTTGAAATATTTCATGATTGAAACGCTTTCAGTCTTTTAAATATATACATTGAAAGAATAATCTATATATAATTTTATAAGCACCAACGAAATACACGTGTGCACGTAAAAAATAAAGTAATAATGCAATCATAAACATTTTTATATGAATAACATTATAAAAACGATTGTAGAAAATAAAATTTTATATTTTTATTGATTAATCATCTTGTCACACAAGCTTTACAAGATTATTTGTACAAATACTTGTGATCCAATAATTATTCTTAAGAATATAATGACATCTTTTGGAAATTCGGGTTGCATTGGCGTATGTGCAGAAAATTTTTAAATTTTTCTTTGTTAATTAATGTCAATTTTAACTTTTTTTTGGTTAAAAAGTAAAGGGATGACTAATGTCAAAATCAGTTTTACAATCGCTCTCTCTCTCAAATTCGAACACGGATAGCCATCCAAATCATTTAGTCAAGTCCCTAGGGCCAAGTTAAATTTCAATTTGGTGCACATTAAAATTTGAATATAATCGGCATGCTTTACCTTCACATCCTTGGTGCTCTTGAATTAGTGTTCCTTATTGGTTTAATGGTTGGCACCTGTGTATTAATATTATAACGATTCATTGAAGTATAGCCATGATAAAGAGTAAATGAAATATGACTGGAGCACCAAGACTTCTTCGTTGATTTCTGTATATAAACCATAAGTGTCATAGAATTAGAGCAAGGGGCACGACGAAGGTCATTCGTACAAAAGAGAGCTATGGAATTAGAGCAAGGTTCTAGAAAAAATGGAGCCATGCAAGTAGAACAAGTTCTGTTCATGAATGGAGGAGAAGGAGATAACAGCTATGCAAACAACTCAGCGCCATCGGTCAATATATAAACTTCAATCTCCCTTTCCCTCTCTCTTGATGTTCACACTTTAATTTCTTCTGTTTATAAATTTTCATTTTTTTTTTTTCAGCGGGAAGCAACCTTGAAAGCAAAACCTTTACTGTACGAAAGTCTGTTCGATTTGTGTTGCAATGGCTTCCCAGATTGCATCAGATTTACAGATATGGGATGTTCTTCGGGGCCTAATGCATTTTTGCCAACATGGCAAGCTATTGTGGCATTGGACACTATTTGCAGCCGCTTGAAACATAAGCCACCACTATTGCATGCTTTTCTCAATGATCTTCCTGGAAATGATTTCAATACCGTTTCCAAATCTCTTCCAAGCTTTTATGAGAGATTGAAGACAGAAAAGGGCCGTGACGATTTTGGTTCATGTTTCATAACTGCAGCCCCTGGATCTTTCCATGGAAGGCTATTTCCTCCGCGTTTCCTGAACTTGGTTTACTCTTCTTTCTGTCTTCACTGGCTCTCTCGGGTAAACGAACCCATCCCATTTATTCTTTTAAAGATAATAAATAATTAAAAATTTTTAAAAATAGCGCGCAAAATCATATTCTTATAATACGTCAATTTTATACTTTAATAGGTACCGAGAGAGCTAGTAAGTGAATGTGGAATTCCCTTATTGAATAAGAGGCATGTTTGCGTAGCAAAAACTTGTAGCCCTCCCAATGTGCATAAAGCATATTTGGATCAATTTGAGAGTGATTTCACATCATTTCTCAAATTTCGATCTGAAGAGTTGAAGACCGGAGGTCGTATGGTTCTTAACTTTATAGGTAATGATAAATACCATACTGGTGTTTTCGAGTTGATGGGAATGGTGTTAAACGACATGGTCTCTGAGGTATCATCTATTTCTCTTTTATTAACACATTCATACAAGTGTATTTGCACAGAGTTAGTTAAGATATGATTTATATATATTGTCTATGTACATGTATTTTCTTACATGAAATTATTAGGTGAATTGTCGCTAAAGATGTTATGTTGAAACTAAGCAATTATAATATTCACTTGTAAAAATCACTCATTATTTTTCACGTCTCTACCTCAGACATCTATATGTGTGTGTAAAAATTATACATATTTTAAAGAGACTTATACTCTCTTTTGAACTTATTTAGGGTTTGATTGAAGAATCAAAATTGGAGTCATTTAATTATCCAATCTATAACCCTTGTGTTGAAGAAGTAAGACAAGTTATTGAAAGAGAAGGATCCTTTAACATCCATCAGCTTGAAACATCGCATATAAGTTGGTCAGTAGGCTATGAGAACGATAACAACGGCTTGGAGTTAAACAAGCACGCGAGAGCCAAGAATGTGGCAAAAAATATAAGAGCAGTCTCAGAGTCCCTTTTGGCCAATCATTTTGGAAGTGCAATCATGGATGATTTGTTCCATCGATATACAATCAAGGTAAGTGCGCAATTGGAAATGGGGTTAGGAGCTTATACAGTTCTGTTCATTTACTTGATAAAGAAATGTATTACGTAATTTCAAAAAGAAATTTGTGTTTTGTACGTTTATCTTTCGGTTCTTGTCTTACGTGAAGCTCTGTTGTCCTCGTTCTTATTGTCGTTTGTTTGCTTGTTTGTTTGTTTTTCTTGTAATAAGTATCACTTTACGTGAAATAACAAAGGTTTGTGTTAATTTAGGCTATGCATGTACTATTGTTTTTTTATGTTGGTATTTCAATGGAACCCCCGGGTTGCAAATATCCGATGTTTCCATTTAAGCACTTTATTATTTGGTATTTATCATTTTATTAACTAATTTTTTTGATATATTACTTTACTACTAAAATTTTTTGACAATTACTTATTCCCACTCAATGTTTCAGTTTTTATCATTTTAAATTAGAATATGAAGAAGAAATTAATCAATTACATTTCTTTGATAGCCTTTGTCCTTTGAAGAAGAGTTTATTCAACTCATCGTGAAAATTTGTTCTCAATGCCATTTATAATTAAATTCAACAATGCACGCGATAGATCAAATTAAAACTCAAGTTAATAACTAATATTTATTTTTTATAATTGCAATCTACACAGATGTATTGCTATCTAGAGTTATATTTATCGAAATTGTAGATACACACGGTTAGATTTAGGCGCACATGATGGGCTAATTTTATCCAACTGAAGAGATAAGATAAACTTACAATTTATCTAGGATTCTTGTAAGATAAATGTGGTGTTTTATCTAAATTCTAATCACATAAGATGTGGCTTATTCTAATCACATAGGAAGTTTATTTGAATTAAAATACACTTATCGTACTATACAAGCACTACATAGGTGGGTGCGAAGAGATACAATAATAATAATAATAATCAGAGTAACAGCACAAAGAGAGTGAGAGAAAAGGGAAAAGGCAGTAGGTTCTTGCTTGAGGGGATTTTTCAACCACTTGATTGTCCTCCGACCATCAGTGATATAAGCTCGTTACGATCCGTTCGTGAAGGTTCCAATAATCAATTCTGTTCGTTGCGATCTGTTTGTGAAGGTTCCTGGAAATCCATTCTTGGAGATTGGAACGAATTTATTATTTGTTTCTACATATTCATGACGATTTGTCTCCACATCAACCAACAAGGTACGAATTTGGTCGATAAAATAAAATTACATTATTGATTAAGATAGATCAACAAATACATTTATAATAAAACTTAAAAAATCTATCTGGGCTAGCTCATAAAACTTATTACTCTCACTAATAACATTGCACATAAACCTATCATGAATATTCCACTTTTTTTTTTAATTATAATTGTGGAAAGGGAAAAGAGGATTTATGAGAACTCAAACCAATACCCTCAATATTATTTAGAGCACCGACCCATAACTTTTAATCTTTGTTAATATATATAAATCTATAGTTCCCTTCCAATAATAGAATTACTTACTTTAAAGTAAGCGATAAAGTCAAAGACAAAAAAATACAGATTTTAATACATTAAAAAATAAAATATATTGTATTAAATCTATATTTTTTGTCTTTTAGCTTGTCCTGTACTTTAATGAAATAAAAGATTTTCTTATTCAAATCTAAGATTATGGACTCTGTTAAAGCTTGGGAAAGCTAGTCATATGAATTTATAGTATAATGGCATCATACTATTAAACCATATGCCTTAATAGTTTTTTTTTAATTTTAATAAAGTCTAGAATCTTGGTACAAATTTGTACTATATATATAGTATGAATATAGTCTTGTAATAATGGTAGATATACCAATAAGAATCTCAATATTTGTGTCACTAATTTATTGAGTGATAGATTTAATAACTTATAAAATTATTTATTAATAATTGATGAAGCTCTTTTCTTAAGGCGTGTACCTTTCCTGCCAGAATTGGGTAACTCAACTAATGTTGGACTCGAATGAACAAGGCCAAACAAGGCCTACAAACAATCAACAAGGCCCAACGAAAATGAGCAAAGCCCAAACGAAATAAGCATAGTCAATTTCAACAAGCCGATGAAGGGCTAAGAAAATTCTAATGTCAAAGTAAGAGGGAAGGGGCTATTGAATTTGATGAAGCAAAATATTTGTCACACTGGCAGTTAAAGTGAAGAGAACGTCTATCAATGGTAGGGTCGGCTTTAGAGTTTTTGGAGCATTAAGCGAATTTTTTTTCATGATTTTTTTGTTCTGCAACTTTAAGAAACAAAAAATATCTCAAAATCAATTCCATATTTAGTTCTTGAATTTCAACAATAATTAAGAAGAACTTTAAAATTTTTAAGAACAAAACCTTAAAAAAATAGTGAAAAAGATATCTTTTTAACTTCCATTAGAACCATTACAAAAATAAACAAATAGATAAATAAGAAAACTAATATCCTCAAATAGAAGGGAGCTGCTAAGTTACAGCCGGCGTAACTTACAGCCGCAAAATTTTTACGTGAACAGTCCGCATGAACAGTAACCACGTGATGTTACTGTTCACGTAAAAATTTTGCGGCTGTAAATTACGCCGGCTGTAACTTAGAAAAATCCCAAATAGAATATTTAAAATTGTAGCACATTAAAAACTGAGAAGATGGATTGATGATCAAATAATAGATATGGACTTCATATTACAAGAAACTAATTTTTTTTCTTTTTTAAATGAACCAATGAATGTAATAAGTAGATAAGACATTAAGAAATTGTTTCATTTATTTATTTTTGTGATTATAAGGGTTTTAATAGAAATTAAAAGAAATACTAAAAGTCAAAGATTCTAATGTTAAATAATTAAGTTTTCTTAGAAAACTGAAAAGGTAAAGAATTTCATTATTTTTCTTAGAAAGACTAATAATGAATGAATTAATGGTTTGACAATATTATTAATTATATCTCTTTAACACTAAGATTAACAAATATTGATAGGCTTCCCTATAATATGAAATTTTAAAAAAAATTTATTAATTAGAGAATTATTAAGAAAATAATCAAAAAATGAGATCTTTTAAAATATGGAGCGTTACGCAACTGTCTTATTCACCTATAGTTAAAAGCCACCACTATCAATGGCCCATGATTAACAATAGTTTGTAGAAATAGAGACTCAGCATGTGGGTGGGCTGTGGCCACTTTCATCATACGTGTTTGTTATAATTTGTAACCAAAATTGTTAATTTAACTGGAAAATAAATTAACAATCTACCTATCTTACAATAGGGATGGCAAAATATCTCAGTAAGGGCTCATTATATTAGATAATAAGGGCTGGGTGCAAGTGCACTTTTTTCGCACCTAACATTGCCTCAATATCCTCTCTCAAATATATCAAGCACCGATCGAAAACCATCTATTGTTGAGTGTTGGCAACGAAGTCTCAAAGTCTCAATCAGATAACGAAAACTAAGACATGTTAATTAAATTGTATAAGAAAATGTAGTTTGCCAACCATAACTATTGATGTGTTCGGAACTTAATTAACTTATATTGTGAAACCATTGAAAATGTCATTTGCTGTGTGAACGGTGAAATCTAGTGATCCAACCAAGGCTAGCACTCACAAAAAGTACAAATTAAAAGGCCACTGTTTTATTTAAGAACTTATAATGTGTTTTTAATTAATTATCTCACACACACACTCATATTTGAGATGGGAAGATTTCCTCTTTTTCTTGGCTCGAGTAATTAATTAGGACAAGAAGAGGGTCCGAATCTAATTAATAATTGTGAGTACCTAGCGAAAATTATTTCTTTCAATTCGGAAGCCTAACAGCCTCATGCCATTGAATTTCACTGTCATGTGATGTGACCAAGAACTTCACTGATGAAAAATAAAGAAAAATAAAGGGATCAAATAATAATAGGGGTTTGAGCTTTGAAGAGTGGAATTCTATTTGGATTTTTTAATTTATCTATTAGTGTAATTTTAATCAAACATGAATGAAATTTAGATCTATTGCAAATATATGTAGGCAATTAAATAATTAACAACTTAATTATTTAAATTCCTTAATAAAGTGAAGCCTAAGAAAATCGCTTGTATAATTAACCTAATTATATTAAGCATAAAAATAATAAACTGAATTTTTCTTTAACACACTGTTTACAGTTACTGTTTACGATTACTGTTCATCCACATAAAAAATATTAATTTTCCAAAACACAATAAATTGCAGAAATTAAATGATATGGAGATTTTTACGTGATTTGGATTAATCTCCTACATCTATGAGACCACGCCTAGATAAAAAATAATACATTAAGTTGAGATATTACACTTATAATTTGTTACTATATACTTACTTAACCTTAGATTGAATCTGCTTTTCTTGAATAACTACCACCCCTCTTAATCCACGATCCTCAAGACACTTCCCAAAGTAATCAATAGCAATTCAACAATGTCTAGTTTTCCAAGATCCACATAGTCTCTCCACAGAGATGAAAAGAAATAGTCTCATTACAAGACTTAAATGAAAAAGGCAAGAAAACAAATTAACACAACATCATGTGCCAAATCTGGATTCTATAGTGAGGAGGCCAAATTTCACTTCTCTATTTTATACTTTGTGTTATCTTACTTTAATTGTGAAACACCTCTCTTTATATAGGCAATAGGGTTTCGCAAAAATAAAATCTTTTAAAAAACCTAAGACTCTTTCCAAATAAGAATTTCTTTTCTCTTATAATTCTAATGAATCTGAATATGAATAAATCTGATATCCTTGCCTTGCTTGTTCCCTAAGAAATATCTAGAGTATTTAATAAACTTTTTGTTTGAACCAACTTCTTGCCCTAAATAATTCTTACGTGTCAATTATAGAATCTCGTCATTAATTGACTTGCTAAATTAAACATCTAATTAAACTAGGAAACAAATATTCATAATAAATTGGAATTTCACTAAATTACAGAATTAATAAATTAAATCCCTTTAACAAAATATTTCATAAATAAAATTCTAATTTAACTAAATTTGCCATAAGATGCCAACTTTATAAATAATGGACTTAATAATCTCCCCCTTTGGCTTCCTTGTGGCAAAAGCAAACCTACACAAGTCTTCAATGAAATCTTGACACTTAGAAAAATGAATATGAAACAAGCACAAACAACAAACAAAGAACTAACCAAAATAATTCCCAATTAGTATATTAGTTCATCAAATAAACCAAGGTAAGAATTAAAATAAAATACTTATTTTATTGATCAATAAAAAAGATAAACTCCCCCTAAGAACTAGAACAAAAATAAAATCTCTCCCAAAAATTGAAATACTACCCCCCGCCCCCCCTCCCCCTCCCCCCAACTTATTGCGTCATGCAATTGAAGACTATAAGACTACTCCCCCTCTTTTGCCAAAAGGTTTCAAAAGGGAAGAATCTAGGCATGCAAATCCAAGAAAATTGAGTGAAAAATAATAAGCCTAGAGGCTTCCTTAGATAGATGAGTGAGCCTAGTTCAAAGAGTAAAAATCCTACTTGCATAAGGTAAGGATAAAGAAAATAGATTTGGATCTAATTTAAGACACCATCAATCCTAAATTACAGAGAAGAACAATAAACAAGCATAATCTAACGCAAATAAGTCATGAATATCAAGAAGAATGCAAAAACTAAATGAGATGCACAATAATTTTTCGAAACAAAAACATAGTGCAAATGAATGAAGTTCGAAATTAAACTGGCAATGAATGGGATGGAATTAGAATACATCCATACATCGTGGGAAAGCTTTTTGAATAAGCTTTTTACATGATTTTACAAAAATTTAAGAGTTCTATAGATAAAGTTATGACCAAAAGAATGCAACATATTCAATTTTGATAGACAAAAATGAATTAATGCACTTTAGAAAACAAAATTTGGGTTTTGCTTCAAAAATGCGCAACTCTTAAGCCTTAAAGTCATATCAATATCTAAGAACATGATAATGCACATACATCATGAACAATGTTTTTTTTCTTCAAAAATGAATTTTTATGCATTAATAACAAACTTGAACAAGTGAAAAATCAATGTATCAGGAAATTTTCCGCTACAAGCATTAATATGTGAAATCAATGCTCTAGTTTTCTCAAATAAGTAAAGATTAGAGAAATTTAAGCTTTTGTGTGTGTGTGCAAGCAATTTAATCTAGATCTTTTCCCCAAAAATTCATCAATATTCATAGTCAAAGTCTCAAATATAGAACATTGAATTAGTCAAACTAACCTTATCATCTTGATCTCTAATTTTGACCATTTTAAATATAACAAACATATGTGTGAAGTGAAACTTTACTATTTATATTTTTTTCTTTCGCTGTTTAGTACAATTTTTTTTAATTGGAAAATAATTTAGCTAATTGATAATTAAAAGTATCTATGGTTAGGTGCTTTCACTCTACCTCTTAAGGTAGTCTTTTTCTCATAATAGTTCATCCCCTGTCATATTTGTGATATATAGACTCAGATTACTCAAGGACAACTTCACTCTTAAGAGTTATAAATAGCTATTTCTAACCATAGTCCCTGTACATATTAGAGATGTCACGATAAGATAAGAATAAAGGTAAACAATCATAACTCAAGTTAAATATTCTCAACAAAGACCATGTCAATTTCAAAAACTTTAAGTCAAAATAAAGACTAAATTGACATTCAAATGCTTTCTGAAAAAAGGTAAAACAACTCTAATCAAAACTTGTTTAAGGCTTTCAAGTCTTTAAAAACATGAAAAACCGATTATCATTTATTAATCCAAGAACTTATTGATTTTTCACAAACAAAATATTAAAAAAAAGACTTAAAATTAAAAACTCATAAATGCATGCCCTATGTTTAATGCACAAATACATGATTTAAATCTAAATGCAAAAATAGTGAGACCTACATAGAACACACACCCAAAGCTTTCCTTAAAAGAATCAAATTATTTATGTAGCGTTTACCTTTTGGATTGGATTGTGAATCCTCAGGAGTGGGAATCTTGGGAGTGTGGAGTAGGAGTGGGAATGTGAGTAGGTTGTTTACTTACACTGAAATGGGAGTGTGGAATAAAAATCAGAATTCTATTTATGTGTTTACATTGTCTTGGATTGGGAATTGATAGTTTTAAATTACAATTTTACCCTTATTTAAAAATCATAATTTTTAGTTATAATGTTGATAAAAAAAATATATTTTAATAAAAAATATATTTATAAATAAATTATTTATTTTATTATTAATTTTAATTATATAACTTAATAATAATTATTAATATTTTAAAATTATGTAAATCATAATTTTTATTAATTTTAATTGTAATTATATAAATTAAAAATTATTGATACTAGCAACACAAATGAAACATTATTTTTAATAATATAGCACAAAATTAATATTTTTTTAATAAATTATTTATATTATTAATTATTAATAGTAAATAAATATAATACTACTAAATTAAATAAATATAATAATAATATATTTTCACGTAAAAATAGTAAATGGTATATTATAATTCTCTATGAATATAATAATATTTTATTTAATAAGCTTAATATTATTAAATAATATAATAATATTATTTAAATAATATTATTTTTAAATAAATTTAATATTCTTTTATTTTAATAAATATAAATTATATTAATATTAATAATTTATATTAATAAATTATATATATTTAATAAATATAAATTATTTATTTTATTTAAATAATATAATAATATTATTTATAATAAATGTAAATTATTTTAATTTAATAAATATAAATAATATTAAAAAAAAGTAAAAAATGGTTAAAAAAGAGAGATGTGGAAGTGGATTCCCACCCCCACCTCCCCCTATGGGAGTGGGAATCCACTCCACACTCCAAAAATTGGTGGGACCCACGGAGTCCCACTCCCACTCCCCTCCTTTAAACAAATAAGTAAACACTGGAGTGGGAGGAATCCACACTCCCCACTCCCACTCCAGAAAGTAAACACTAAGAATCTAGAGCTTTTGTAAAGATCTCAGCAAGTTGTTTTTTTAGTATCAATATATTTTAAGGACACAGTCTTACTCTCAACTAAATCTATAATAAAATGATGATGAATATCAATATATTTAGTCCTAGAATATTGAACAAGATTTTTGGAAATATTGATAGCACTAGTGTTATCACAAAACACAGTCAAAGTATCTTGAAACATACCATAATCCGCAAGAATTTGTTTCATCCAGAGTAATTGAGTCCAATAACTTCCAACTGCAATATTTTCAGCTTTAACTGTGGAGAGAGACATCGAATTCTGCTTCTTGTTATGCCACGACACTGAGTTATTTCTAAGATAAAAGCATCTTTCAGTAGTACTTTTTTAATCATCAGCATTGCCAATCCAATATGCATCATTATATCCTGCAAGATTTGAATTAGTGTCATCAGTGTACCAAATACCATCATTGATCATCCCATCGACAGAACAGATGATTCATTTAATAGTTGCTAAGTATGATTTCTTTGGATTCGCTTAGTACTTAGTACATACACCAGTATTGAAACATATATCAAGTCTACTTGCAGTCAAATAAAGAAAACTACTAATCATACTTTTGTAATTAAAGACTAGAATTAACACTAGAACCACTATCCTCAATAGTCTCCTTGGTATTAGTATCCATAGGAGTTCTCATATGTTTTGCTGAGTCTAAGCCAAACATTTTAACAAAGTTCTTGGCATACCTCATTTGATTGACAAAAATTCCATTCTCTCTTTGTTTAACTTGCAAACTTAAAAAATACGTAAATTCTCTCACCATGCTCATCTCAAATTCCTTTTTTATTTGACTTACAAAATCTTGCATATGATAAGAAGAAATAGAACCGAATACTATATCATCGACATAATTTAAACCACTAAAATCTTTGAATTAAGTTGCTTTACAAATAGTGTTCTATCTACTTTCTCTCACTTATAGCCATTTTTGAGCAAAAATTTAATCAACCTTTCATACCGAGCTCGAGGAGCTTGCTTTAAACCATACAAAGCCTTTTTTAATTTAAAAATATGATTTGAGAAATTGAAGTCCTTAAAACCTTTAGTTTGTTCATCACATACTTCTCCATTTAAGATGCCATGCAAAGAGGCATTATTAACATCCATTTAAAATAATTTAAAGTTTATCAAATAAGCAACTCACTACAAAAAAACAAGCAATAGACAAGGGAAAATAATTGTCATAAAAAAGAGTGCATGACACACAGTTCATCCATCATTTATGTTACTATCATTAATATATAATAGAATATTTTCCATTATAGTTCATGATAGCATTTTAAAGTCATGTATCTATCACAAAATATTTTAATGTAAAAAAATAATTAAATTTAAATTTAAATTTAATTATTTCGCACCATTTTTTTAATTTTTTGGTGGGAAATTAAATTGTCAATTTGTACATTTATTATTAATTTTGGCAAGAAATTTTTTATGACAGACTTTATGATGCATATTTCCCGTCATAAAGTTATATATATATATATATATATATATATATATATATATATATATATTTTAATATATTATGATTATAATTTATTTGTGAATTCCTATTTACAAATTTAATTAATTAATAAAAATGAATATCATAAAAAAAGTAAAAACAATTAATATAACATCCATTCAATCCAACAAATTAATTTCAAAATAAATACATCTAATATCAAATGTCATCACCATCAATACACAATAAAACATCCCAAATAAGAAAATAACCATACGTAAATATAAACCAATAGTTAAATTCCAATTAAGCACCAAGAAAAGCAATTCAAATTCCAGCCACCAAGCCAAGTTGCCCAACAAAACTTCCAAAGATTAATCAAAATATTCCACCAGCAAGACTTCTAGCAAGACTGCAGCAAAACTTCCAGCACCAATACCATCTTCCAATGGCACTCTAATTCCAGCATCAAACAAGGAAAAAGTCACAGACAATACTTGCATGAGCAAAACCATCAACATTAATAAGCAGTACCGGCTGCTTTTTCTGCTACTGTGAAAGAGCCGCATCATGGTCTGTCAGCTTAGCAATAATGGCAGAAGTAATTCCAGCAGGGCCTAGATCCTCATCCTTAAGGGCTAAGATATCGAATGAGATAATAAATAAGTAAAAGGTAAATCTGAGGGATACTGAAACAAAAGTAAACCTAAAACTACAGGGAGAAAGAACCTCTTTTCCCACTGCTAAGAGTAGCATTAGATGTAATTCCAATTGATGCTGCAGGCATTATTTGTCTTTCAGATTGCGCAAATGATGACCATGCTTCATCCCTTTCCTTTTTCAGTCTAGCAATTACACAACAAGCAGCATCATGTTGAGGACAAATCAATATGCTGAGGTCAGTGAGCTGCTCAAGTGATGATTTAATTACAATTTCTAGGCTATGGTCAAACAGAAGAAGACATAAAGTATAAATGTGTAATTCTTTAGAAGAAAAAAAAAACGAAATTTGCTAAGGCTCAATGCGTATTTTCTGGATAAATACATTTCATAAAGATAACAGCAAGCCTATAAACTAATTATCTATAAAATCAAGTTATTTAGCAGCAAGCTCATATTTCCGTTAACTTCAGCTAGCACAATAAAGTACGCACATCAATACAATCAAACAGATAATATGTATCATATACACTAAATGCCCGATACAAAGAGATAATTTGTGAATTAAACTTTAGCAGGCATAACCTCAAGTGCTATTACCTGGTACAATGCATGACTTAGCTCTTGCCTTGCTATATGATGTTGCTGCTCCAAAGTAAAATTAAATAGCATCAGACCGCCCCATTCCTACAATTAGACAAACAATGTAACTGCCAGGAAATATAATAAAGAATCACATATTAAAATGTAAAATTTAGTATCAATTAAAATTGTGAATTTGAAGAAGTGTCACTAAGAAATCAGCAATATTACAGTTAAAAAAATGATAAAAAGGCATTCAATTATGTTTACACGATTATCATTATTTATAAAATAAGTATTTACTTTTCAAATGAAAAAAATTAAAAAAGCACAGAACAAGGGATCTCAAAACAATATGTTTTTATGAATGAAAAATATGGGCTAAAATCTGGAAAACTGTATGTTTCATGGAAAGAAAAAGGTCACCATTAAAATCCGAGCTTATTACATGCTGATAAAATTGGAATATAATCTAAGGTTGCACTTGGCAGGAAATTGGTAATATGCTAAAACACAAGTTCATGAAAAAACATATAAAGTCAAAAGTCAAATTCTTTTTAAGTACTAACAAATTAAAACCTCCTTCCAAACAAACTTAAGCATTCAACACAGCAGGCACAGGGTGATAAATCAGAAACACATACATTCTGGAACATTCCAAGCATCCCACGAATGCTAGCAGCCATCAATGGTCTGGGCTTCATAACTGCATGGCAAGCCATTAAGCAAAAGACAAAAATTATCATGCAAGAGTACATTAAATAATGATGACGAGAACTTCCAACAAACCAAGAAAAGCAACCATCATAAATTTCTATAACCGTTTTCTCTTACATTATGTAGAGCAAAATAGTATTTTAACTAAATAAATTTCTAACAGACATTTAATCAAATCCCATATTATGTAGACAAAAATAAAATATTAACTATATAAATCTCTAATAGACATTTAATCAAGCACCTTACATGTGCCAAAATCTTTCGAAATCATAAACCTATCAACATGTTAAACCTTCAATTGACATTCAAATTTTCCCAAATCATGATTTCTTAGGCAAGAACGGGTAAAATGTACAAGATAATTGAACATGAAAATCTCAAGATAAAGCCAAACCCTAACCATCGTGACACCCACGAGCCACCATTACCTTACCCCTCCACAACAAATCCAATACCATGCAAATCAAATCCTATCAATTTCAGCACCAAAATCCCATCAATTTTACTATTTAGAAAAATAAACCTACAAGTTTTAATGCATACCCAATGTCAATTTTAATTTTTTTAAAAAAAAATCAGCAACCTTACCTGGATATGGATTGATTCGTCGAGGAAAAAGGTTAAAGAACCAATTGATTCTCATGGTGGTGGTAGATCTGCTTGTGGAAATGACGAAAAGAAGAAAAGACTGAGAAACAGCGTCAAACGGGAGAGCGAGCAAGCGTGACGGCTCGAACGGAGAAAGAATTGTGGCATTTTGAATGGCAAAATAGTGGAGCTTTTATGATCTATTAGGACTGAAATTTTAATTCTAGGGTTTCAAATGATGAAAGAGCGAGGCAAAATGGAGAGTGACTTGTGTGTTTTAAGCGATAAATTGTAGCATTTTTTTCCTTTTGTTTTTATTTTTTTAATTTAAAAAAAGGTATTGTTTGTTAAAAAAATTATTAGCTAGCAAAATAAAATAGAAAAATAACACAAATTAAAGAATATTATTATAGGGTAATTTTATTCATTTCAAGTGTGTGTACAAAATAAGGAGATGATCTCTTGTTTTATAGTTACATAATCACTACATGAAATTAATAGAAATATTATGAGTCATAATTCATTGTGAAATAGTAGAAGTTATAAAAAAGTCAAAGATTGCTAATAGGAGATAGTGGAGAGACTAATAGATGTATGTTATGAACATCCATATTTATTCTAATAAATTCATAACACTCTCCCTTGGATGCTCATTACAAAAGAATATGTTTAATTAAAACCTTTATTAAGAAAAACCTTTATGGAAAAAAAATTAGTAAAAGAAAAAGAGTACATAATCATTGATATCTTGAAACAAATAATTTTAGAGATATAGAGTTGCCTCATTAAAACCTTATTATGAAAAATCCTATGGGATAAAAACTTAGTACGGAAAAGGGGGTTTTTAATTAAATATGCCTCAAAAATAAGGTATTTAGTTAAATATACCCCATGCTTATAAATTATATAGGTATGCCTTATTATGTGCTAAGTTATCTAAAATGCCCTTAAAAAAATATATAAAACACACACAAATAACTCTCAACACATTTTTTGATTCCACACAACAAAAACTCACTTTACACTCTCAAAATCACTCTAAACAGCCAATGTACTGAGATTTTCGTTTGCAGCTAAGTGCATTGTTCATCTAAAGAATAAGGTATTTGAAACTTTATATTTATTTTGGGTTATTTATTCAGTTTTGTTGACATTAAATTATTCTTAGGGTTTTGTTTGATTTGTGATAAACAATAAAACAACTAACATTTTTATTATAATTGCATCATATTACAGTTATTTGATGAGTTTTATCACTACATTCATTCAAACCTAAATTTGTTAGCGAAATTTCGCTCTCTGCACCTGACATACACGACTGCAGTCGTATATGTATGAATTTACACGACCGTAGTCGTGCAGGTGTGCAAAAAGTTCCAATTGTTTCATTGATCGCTATGATATAGCACTATTACCAGAGGTAAATAAATAATCCGTTTGAGATCGAGCTTTATGTGGATCGGAGAGATATCCAGCATCTGCATATCCAGCTAGTGGTGATTTTGATCCATTTGGATAAAATAAGCCCATGTCAATTGTTCCACGGAGACAGCAAAATACATGTTTTACACCATTCCAATGCCAACGAGTTGGTGCAGAACTATATCTTGCTAATAAATTAACTGAAAATATAATATCAGGTCGAGTAAAATTTGAAAGATACATGAGTGCACCAATTGCACTTAAATATAGTACTTCAGGATTTAGAATTGTTTCGCCATCCTCTTTAGGACGAAATGGATATTTTTCCACATCAAGTAATCGCACCACCATTGAAGTATTTAATTGATGAGCTTCATTCATATAAAACTGCTTCAAAACTTTTTAAGTATATGTTGATTGATGTTAGAGTATTCCACTTGGCAAATACTCAATCTGTAAGCCAAGACAAAATTTTGTTTTTCCTAAATCTTTCATTTCAAACTCATTTTTCAAGCAAGAAGCTGTTTTTTTAAGTTGTTTTTAAAAGCTCTTCAGGAATTCCAATGAGATTTAAATCATCAACATATACCGCAACTATTACAAATCCAATTTTAGATTTTTTAACAAAAACACAAGGACAAATTGGATTATTTACATATCATTCTTTCAATAAATAATTGCTTAGGCGATTGTACCATATAAGCCCAGGCTGTTTTAATCTGTACAAGGATCGTTGTAGTTTTAAAGGAATATAAACTACGAGGTTTAGATTTGTTAAACTATGAGGTTTAGATTTGTTTGCTACTGGCGTTTGAAATCCTTCCGGGATTTTCATATAAATATCTGTATCAATAGAATCATACAGATATGCAGTCACAACATCCATAAGGCGCATATCAAGCCCTTCATAAGCTACGAAACTAACCAAAAATCGAAATGTAATTGCATCCATAACAAGAGAATATGTCTCTTCATAATCAATGCCAGGTCTTTGAGAAAAACCTTGTGCTACTAATCTTGCTTTATATCTCACAATTTCATTTTTCTCATTTCGCTTTCTAACGAATATCCACTTATAACCAACAGGTTTGACATCTTCTGGTGTCAGGATTACTAGTCCAAATACTTTACGTTTCGCAAGCGAATTTAGCTCTGCTTAAATAATATCTTTCCACTTTGGCCAATCATTTCTATGTCGACATTCTTCCACTGTTTTTGAATCATGATCCTCATCATCATTTGTAATATTAAGAGCAACAGTGAATGAAAAAATATCATCAATAATTATTTCATTTCGATCCAGAGATTTTTCTATACTAACAAAATCAATCATAATTTGATTATTTTGTTTCTCTTCAGGAGAAATTGATACTTCTTCAGTTGTTGGTAAATTTTCTTCTTCTGGGTCTACGGGACGAACACTATTTGATTGATCAACCTCTGTTATTTGGTTAGTAGGCAATAACTCTTCAGGAGTGCTAATTTTATTTTGTAACTTTTCGTGTGTTTTCCTCTTCCGGGAAATTTTATCTTTTGAGCCAATTGGCCTTCCACATTTCAGACGTACTTTACTTTAATTAGTTTTATCGTGTTATCCTTCAGAGATCTCAACACGTGTTGGCGCATTTTCAGCTGGAATATGCGATTCAATTATTTTTCTTGAATCAGTAAATGCATCAGGAATTTGATTTGTAATATTTTGCAAACGAATTATCCTTTGAACTTCAAGTTCACATTGATTTGAACTAGGGTCAAGATGAGATAATGAGGATGCATCCCATGTAATCTCACGTCGTTCATTTATTTTTGTCTTTTCTCCCCTTAACGATGGGAAAACTTGTTCATTAAAATGGCAATCAGCAAATTGTGCGGTAAAAATATCTCCAGTTAAAGGCTCAAGATACCCAATTACTGATGAAGAATCGAAACCAACATAAATTCCAAGTCTTCGTTGCAAACCCATTTTATTTCTTTGTGGAGGAGCAACTGGGACATAAACGGCACATTCAAAAATTTTCAAATGAGAAATATCTGGTTATTGGTTAAAAACAAGTTGTGAAGGTGAATATATATGATAAGGAGTAATGATACAGCCACAAACTCTTGTACAAACTGATGTGGCATGATTTAATTGGTTGAATTAAATATCACTTGGTTCACATGATTTGTTTTCATTATTTTATATTTTCTTTCAACCAATGAATTAATGCCACATCAGTTTGTACAAATTTAGTTTGTACAAGAGTTTGTGGTTGTATCATTACTCATATGATAAGAACTTGCTCGAATGTAGATTAATGATGCAGCATGTAGTATTGCATGTCCCCAACATGAAAAAGTCAAATTTGATATAAGAATTAATGGTCGTGCAATTAATTGTAAACGCTTAATCAAATATTCAGCTAAACAATTTTATGTATGAGTGTGTGCAATAGAATGCTCAATATCAATCCCAATAGACATACAATATTTGTAAAAAGACTTATATGTAAATTTACCAGCATTATCAAGTCTAACTTTTTTAATAGGAAAATCAGGAAATTGTGCTCTCAATCTAATGAATTGAGCAAAAAATTTAGCGAATGCAACATCACGACTAGAAAGTAAAGAGACATGTGACCATCTAGTTGATGCATCTATTAAGACCAAGAAATAACGAAACGGTCCACAACTTGGATGTATAGGACCACATATATCCCCTTGGATTCTTTCTAAAAATTTAGAAGATTCAAGACTTACTTTCATTGGAGATAGCTGAATTACTAATTTCTCTTGAGAACAAGCAGCACATGGACTTTCAGTTGGTAAAGGAATCATCTGGTTCTTTAATTGATGTCCATGTGAATTTTTTATAATATGACACATCATGATTGATCTAGGATACCCAAGTCGATCATGCCAAAGTTTAAAAAATTTTGGATCAGAGAACTTCTGGTTCATTGTAAAGTTTGTTTCTATTGTTCTTATAATTATATGATACAACCCAGAAGAAAGAGAATATAGTTTTTCTAATACATGATTCTGGCATGAAATAGTTAAAGTAATGCAAAGAAATTCAGAATTACCTTCACTAGATGTTTCAATGAGGTATCCGTTTTGACGAATATCCTTGAAACTAAGCAGATTTCTACTAGATCTGCTATAGTATAAAGCATTATTTATTTGTAATTTTGTACCATTTGGTAATATAATATTAGCTTTTCCGGAGCCTTCAATTAGATTAGTAGAACCAAATATTGTATTAACATTAGCCTTATGTCACGGGGTGAGTTTGATGCGCAGCAACCCGTGTGGCACTTAGGCAATTTTCAAGCACAAAGTCGCTAAGTAAGCCTTAGAGCGTTTCTCAACCTAGCTAAGTGGAAATGCTTAAAGGAAAGCTAGTGAGAAAAGAGAGCAATATAGCCAATTGAGAGATTTTATTACTCAATAGAGTTTTTACAAGAGAGAGCTTTACAATTGCTTGTTGGTGGGTGATGGCTCAAATGCTAAGTGCCTTCCCCTATTTATAGATGTGGGTGGAGCCTTCTAGAGGCTCATTTACAAGTTGGCAAGTTGCACAAGTGGGCAAGTTGTGCAAGTGGCTTATCTACAAGAAGGGTGTAGAGAATTCTAGAAGATGGGCCAAGCAAGCAAGCCTTGGTGGATGTTGGCCCGTTGGGCTTCGATGACTTGGCGCTTGAGCGATGATTAGGTGCGACTAGGCGCGAGGGCGATGACTTGGCGCTTGGGCTTGCGGTACGGGCTTTATCACGGGCCGGCAAGTGTGTGCGAGGAGGCTTGGCGCTAAACGCACTCCACCATTTGCGAGGATCGTTGCGAAGTGTGGCGGTGCGCGCGCCAAATTAGCCTTCACTCGTAGTGGGTGCGGGCAGCCCGTGACACTTAGCTAACATTAGATTATGAAAATATTTTTTATTTCGTAGAATTGTGTGCGTTGTCGCACTATCCACCAAACATCCATCTTCATTATTCACCAAATGATTGTTCAAATTCATTGTATATCTTCACACATAAATATAAAATAATTTAATTAAATATAAAGAATATTCAAGAGTATAAAGAAAATATTACAGAAAATATTTTATTAAAGAGATTGAAAGGTTACACACCAAATTCTCATAAAACACTCAAAAACAATAAACACTCTTGCAACATAAACTTAAACACACAATAACTATAAAGAAACACACCAAACTTAAAACACTTTAGTACTTATTTTAGAATTTAAATATAACAAATTTTAAAAATAACATACTTCGAAGTGCAGCACTCTTAATTGGTCTTCACATGTCCATCACCAATCAAATGGTCAATTTTACCATTTGAATCTTCAAAAAAATCTGAAACATCCAAATGAGTTATATCAATTGAACTTTCATGATCAATGAAATTTGTTTCAATTTCTTTTCCTTTTGCCTTTTTGGATGCTTGATAAAGATCAACTAAATGTTTTGGTGTATGACAAACACGAGACCAGTGTCCTTTCACACAACATCTGATGCAAACATTTTCATGATCCTTTGGAGATTTCTTTTGTGGATCTTTTTCTCGATTCTCATTACTGTTATTCCACTTCAAGTGGTTTGATCGATATTTCTTATTATAGCCACCACGGCCTTGATTATTTTTGTAACCACGGCCTTGGCCATGACCTCGATTAGCACTAAGATTATTGGTTGAAGTACCATTCACTTCAGGGATTGGTACAGATCCAGTCAGATGAGACTGATGGTTTCTCAACAATAATTCATTATTTTTTTCAGCCACTAAAAGACATGAGATTAATTCAGAATACTTTCTAAATCTCCGCTCTCAATATTGCTGTTGCAGGAGCAAATTTGAAGCATGAAAAGTAGAAAATGTCTTTTCCAACAAATCTGCATCAGTAATCTCTACTCCACATAATTTTAATTGAGAAGCAATTTTGAAAAATTCATAATTATATTGACTGACAAATTTAAAATCTTGTAATCGTAAGTGCATCCAGCCATAACAAACTTTTGGAAGTATAAAAGTTTTTGGTGATTAAATCTTTCATTAAGATTTTCCCAAAGGACATATGGTTCTTTGACCGTAAGATACTTACTTTTCAATTGTTCATGAAGATGGTGGCGAAGAAAAATCATCGCCTTGGCACGGTCTTGGGTTGATGCATTATTATTTTCTTTAATTATATCTCTAAGATTCACTGCATCAAGATGGATTTCAGCATCCTAGACCCATGATAGATAATTATCGCCAGAGATATCAAGTGCCACAAATTCAAGTTTTGTGAGATTCGACATTTTCAGATAGCTATATGAAAAAAACAAAGATAAATAATTGATTCATTGTTAACAAGTAAATATTAGATATGTCATATAATCACTCATGTTAATATGATAATAGTAGAGTTCCGTAATGATCACATATCATATGATTCATGTCACAAAATTCATTTCAAATCTTATATCATCAATTATGCATATTTCAAGAGACATAATGGAGACAAGTAATATAGATGCAACATTGAGAAGTCATTCTCATTGCAAATATAAACATGATAACAATAGCTAATATAATTCTTGATAAATAATAATTCTATCACAAAATCATTATTAATGCATGATAGAACCATATTCTGTCACGAATCTGTCGTACTTTTATGATATATGATTTTACTTAGAATTTATCACAAGTTGTCTGTCGTCTATTATTAGTTTTATTATTGTCACTACAAGAAGCAAACGAATGGATTCTAGTCTAACAATTAGTATAAAGGTTTCATCAAAGTCAACACCTTCGATTTTTGTAGCCAACCTAGCTTTATTTCTCACTAAGTTACCAAATTCATCAGTTTCATTCTTAAGAATCTATTTGGTTCCTATAATATTAGTGTGACTAGTCTAAGTATTAGCATCCATACATCATTTCGTTCAAAATGTTATAATTCTTCTTACATAGCTTTAATAAAAAAAATTCATCAAGTAAGGCTTTTTTAACATTCTTAGGTTAAGTTAATAATATAAAGTAAGTAAATCTTGTCATATTTGCATACTTTTTTCTTGTGATCATTTGTTCATCAAGATTACCTAAAATAAGATTAGACAGATGACTTTCTTAACTCTTGATGATGGTTCCTTTCTTGTTGAATCATGTACGTCTATGATTGATTGAAGTCTTGAAAATTTCTCCTTCACATTCTCTGGGGTTTCTTTAGATGCGTCTTCTACAATTAGTTCTTTTCCTTTTAAAAAATGTTCACTAGATTGACATTTCTCAATGATTCGATCTACAAAATAACTATAACAACCTTTGGTGTTTTTAAAAGATTGGTTATTTCTTCCTTAACTACACAATTTGCAAAATCTTGATAATAATCAACAATTACATTTACTAATTCAATAATACTATGAATTCTCATATTATAAACATGAAATACTTTATTATTATTGGAATAATAAAGAAAAACACCTTTATCACCTTTTAAACCAAATTTACCAAGATGCTCACGATCATTTAATATAAAACACATATTCCGAAAAATATAAAAGTAATCTAGATTAGGTTTCTTAACTTTCCACAACTCATAGGGAGTTTTCTTAGTATAAAGATAAAGATAAACATGATTAATGGTGTAGTAAGAAGTGGTAAGTGCTTCAGCCTACAATCTTTTTAAAAGTTTCTTCGAGTTTAACATTACTCTGAGCCATTTCCTATAAGGTCCTTTTTTTTTTTTTTCCTACAACACCATTTTGTTGTGAAATAATAGGTGAGGAAAACTCATGTGAAATTTCATGTAAATTACAATATTCTTCAAAAGTAGAGTTTTCAAATTCTCTTCCACAATCACTTATAATTCTGATAATATTATAATTTTGTTCATGTTTAACCTTTTCACATAGTTTTCTGAACACATCAAATGTATCTGATTTTTCTCTAATAAAATCAACCCATGTATACCTAGAAAAATCATATACACACACAAATACATACTTTTTTCCAGCTATACTTTCAACTTGTATTGATCACATAAGATCCATATGAAGTAGCTGAAGTACCTTAGACGTTGTTCTATCTTGAAGGGCTTTATGTGCCACTCTTTGTTGTTTGCCAAATTGACATGAACCACATACTCAAGGTTGTCCAATCTTGAGCATTATAACTCCTTTAACAGTGCTTGTTTTTACAATTTTAATTAGTAACTTGTAGTTCAAATAACCATGCTATTGATGCCATAATTCTGTGTCATCAAGAGTGGTCTTATGGCAAATAATTGAACTAGTCAATTTATAACAATGACCAGACAATCAATGTCCTTTCAAAATGCAATTTCCATCAACATCTAAAATATGACATTTGTTCATGTCAAAGTTGACAAACAAGTTCTTATCACAAATTTGACAAATGCTGAGTAAATTTGTTTTGAGATCTTCCACATGCAGAACATTGTCAAGTTTTAGAAAACCTTCCACATTTAGTGTTCCCTTTTCAAGTATATGACTTTTGACGCCATCAGTAAATGTTATATTTCCTCAATCAAATTTTTTGATAATTGATCAAGACACTTCTATCACTTGTCATCTGTCTAGAACAACTACTATTAAAGTACCAAAAGTCAGTAGCATAAGCTCTTAAAGAAAAAAAGAAAACGTAAGCTTCATAATTAGTCTTCTTCATCCAAGTGGTTCTAGGTTTATTTTCATTTGTCTTAACCTTAAGTCTTGGTGTCATCCTAGGCTTTCCATAAAAATAATTAAAGAACATAACCCTTTTCGTATATTTTATGAACTTGAAGCAATTAGGTCTTATTTGTCCTTTAGCATGGCAAAAATGACCAGTGGGAATAAACCTGTTGTTCTTTCATTGATGAACTAGTGAAGAATGTGCAACAGCTTTATAGCTTTAACTTTTTGATGATGTGGAATTTTAACTACTGGTGGGGAAGCTTTAACAAATACACCTTAAGAATTTGAGTCTTTACCATGTTAATAACTGAAACCATGATGATCAGAGCTAGATTTGCCAATTGACAAGATATGAATTAACTTTTGAGTTCCAGAATTCATCATCTTGAGTGACATTCCGGTATTCTCTAATGCTGTGATTGTCACAACTAATTAGAGCTGGTAAAATTTAACAGGACCCGATTGCCGGCACAAACACGACACGAATAAATGGGTATGAGTTATTAAATTTGACACGATTATTAAATGGGCTGGGTTCGGGTTGACATGATTTTTTTCCGTATCGGGTTAGAGTTAAAGTTCTTGACTCATTTTTCTGAACAATGACACGATTATATTTTCTATTTTAAATTAATTTTTAAGTTTTTGTTATTAAAACTAAAATATTAGACATAATTCTCTCTTTTTAATTTATTTTGGAAGACGAACATATACACAATTTTTTTTTAATTTTATATAAATTTAGAACTTTAATAGTGTAAGTGTGTAAAATATTGATACACATGTATATTTGATGATATCGATATATAATATTATTTACATATATATAATTTAAACTTTAAATAATATAAATGTGTAATAATTTAGGGGTGTGTATGTAATATTTGTTAAATATGTAGATATTAAACGGGTTATTGGGTAACCTGTTTATTTTCTATGTCAGGTTTGAGTCTCGATATTTTGACACGATTATTAAATGGGTTGTGTTTAGGTCGACCTAAACTTGACACGATACGAAGCTGACATGACATGAACACGACCCGGTGACCCGTTTTGCCAGCTCTACAAGTAATTGGTTATCGTTGTTAGTGAGTGAAGACTTGCAATGAATTACCTCACTCTCAAGTTTTGCCTTATCATCCAAAAGATTGGACACTTAAGTCATCAAAGTCATATTTCCATTGTAAACTTCTTCCCATTTAGCGAACATCATCTAATAGCTTCCATGAAAATTTTTTTGTCATTTATATCAATATCGCTGACGTCGCTATCTGGATCATTATTTTTATTATTATGTTGCCCGGTTGTGTCAAAATAAGAATCAGTGTCTTCTTTGTAAAGAGCTACATGCAAGGCTTTAGATATGGATGCACCTTCAATGTTTGATTCTTTTGCCATTAGTATGTTTTGACACTTCATCATGGGCAACAAGTTCTCTAACAAGGTCCTCTTCATCAATGCTATCATTTGAATCATCATTACTCCAGGTGGATTGCGTTGCTTTCTTTTTCATGAGAGTGTTAGCACTTTATGCTTGTACGTGCCCTATGCCTCCACATTCTCTGCATTGAATACCCTCAAGCCTGTTAAGATCAAATAATTTGGAATTAAGGTTAAAGAACCTTTTTGAGCCATTGGAGCCACTGATGTAGAAGTCTTCTTTAGTTTGTTGAAGTTTTTCTTTTTCACATCTTCTTGAAATTCTTTGCAATGAATGCAAGAGAATTATCCACATACATATATGGATCATCATCCTCACTTAGTTTGGTGACGTGAACCTGCGTTTCAGCCTGAAAAGTAATACTTGTTCCTTTCTTGGGATTTAAATTCAAGTAATTAGTCTCATAGACCATCAATCTCCATATAAGAGAATTTCTTTTTAGCCATTATAGACATATTAGCATATTCTTCAATACAAATTTCCTCAGAAATAGATTTTCAAAGAGCAAAAAGATCATTAATCATAGCAAGGATTCAAGAATTAAATTCAAATATAGTTTTCTACTCATGCATTTTCAAGTTCTCAAAATTAGATGTAAGTTTTTTAAGTTTAGAACGTTTTACCATATTGTCACATTCAAAAGTACTTTGAAGTATATTCCAAGCATTTTTAGATGTCTTGCATGTAGAAATTAATTGATGTTGAAACACATCAACTCCATTAACAATAGCATTAAGTCCTTGTATCCAGATGCATCTAGTTCATCATTAGTCTATTCTTTGACTGACTTTAGAGATTCTACACGATCTTTATTAGTTTTGGTGGGTGGAGTATATCCAACATGTACGCATTGCCAAACTCTTCATCAATATTTGTCACATAAATTTCCATCATTTACTTCCAATAAGTATAATTCATTACATCCAAAACAGGTGGACAAGTTTTTCATCGAACTAGGTACCAAAATTATAATATAGGTGAAGAGGGAGTAAAAGATGATTAATATACTAGATTTGATTATGAATAACTTTTCTCTTCCCATATTAACCAGTCGTAAATGGGCTACAGCTAGTGTTAAATTTCTACAGCAGTTAACGCAGCTCAAACCACCGCAGAATTTTTTAAACACAGGAAATATGGAAACATTATATACGTAATACACCTCGTTTTTGCGCCACAGAGAAAATAGAAGCTTAGTTTATGGATAGAAATTGATGATTTGTAATTTATATCCTAAAAGTCCTTGGAGATTTTGTGTACCTCTTTAGTGTTTTAAAAATTTCATGTGCCTCTTTAGTGTTTTAAAAATTACCAATGGCTTCCTATTAATGTCATGTTTCCAACAATAAGTTAAATCCTACTTTTTGTTCTATATAGTTGCAATTTTTTTTTAATCCATTAGCTTAAATAATTTGCCAATAGACTGGGTTGAATATACAACTTTCACTTTTTATATGATATTTCCCAGGGAGTTTTTCGTTTTTGCTTCATCTTAAGATGTTCCTTTAGCTAGTTCTGAAGCTGAAGGAATTTAACTGTTCTTGATCAGAAACGAGATAGCAGCTTGAGGACACTTACATCTAGTGGAATTAATTTTCATACATAATCCTGACATTCTCAATCGCCAGTTTGGTTGTTCTATTGAATCCATTTACTTATGCAGCTACTGAGTCTTGATTGTAGATCTGCTCAACATCTGGAAGGTTCAATGACTAGTTCTATTTTAGTTTGCTGGAACAACCAGAGGACATTTTGCTGAACTTGGTTGTGATTTTAATAATGGTTTGCTAAATCATTGGTAGCAGAGCAGAAAGAAATGGTTGAGCGAACTGGCAATAAATTTTACTCATGGGATGAATTCCTGGCAATAAACTTTACTCATGGGATGAATTCCTCCACTTGGTTGTTCTGGTTTTATGATTAATGTAATGAAAACTGTAAAATGTTTGGGAGAAAGTATCATATCTGCGGTAGTTGTTTGTCATGAAGAGATAAATTAATTCTCTTCCAAATTCCAATAGACAGTCAGCAGAGTTTCTACTACCCATTTCTATCATTTCTTTTCTTTTTTTTTCCACTTGGTTATGTTCTGTAATATCTTTATTTTTGCAGGGTACGGTTGAGAGATTACTAGACAATGGCATCACAAAGATTAAGCAGATAGTTGAAAAATATTCTATATTTAGATATTAAGAACCGAGCAATAAGTCATTGAATTAGATCATTTGAAATCATTTTGCCTCCTATCTTTTTTTTTTCTTCCTTCTTTTTAGAAAAAATAAATAAATAAATAAATAAATCCTGTTGGCTAATCCTCCCTTGCTTAGTTGCTTTGAATTTTGCCTTTACCTGTGATGGCATATAGGAGTCACACAAGATAATCTTCCATGTAATTAGACAAAAATAATAATAATAATAATAATATTTTTAATAAATAATACATCTTTTGCGCCCTATCGAACATAATCAATATTTATATCGCTTAAAATATAGTTACAATGGTGATGATATAATTAATTAAAGAATAACCAAATGAGATGAGATTAATCGTTTCTTAAAGATCTCTGAATTTTTGTACACAATTTAACTTTTTATGCATTGAAATATGTATATCACTATATCAATTAAGAAATAGATTAAATGAATCAAAATTATTTTAAATGAAAGTAATTCAATTCAAATAAAGCTAGTATGACTTTATATATAAAGAATTAAAATAATTGATATTGTTAATTATAATACTTGAATTATGTTGTATATTGGAGAATTAGGAAAGTTACATTCTTACTTTTGAGTATGACATTCAACCCGAAAAATCATTACCTTTAAAGCATGACCATTGACCTAAAATTGTAATCATCAAACCTAAAATCATTGATTATTACATGAAACCATTAATATTGAACATAAAAAATACATGAAACTAATGCTAACATGAAATTTAGGACCACTAACTTAAAATTGTAATTATGAAATAGACCGTTACATGAAATCATTGTCATTGAACTTGATAATTCTACCATTAAACATGAAATTAATGCTAATATAAAGTCTAGGACCATCAACTTAAAATTGTAATCATTAAATTTTGAATACTTTTAAATTAAGTTTAATCTGTCATTGTGGCCCAAAAAAAAAAACTAAATAAAAGTTATTTTGGCATTTAAAATTGATTTAAATAGTGCAAAGGATAATATTGAATAATAGTATTAAAAAACTAAGAAATCTTTGGTCCCATCATGGGCTGTCACATACATAACAGTAACGCCGGGAGACCAATCATTGTAAAATGTGTATTAACTGTCAATTGTCGCTATCTGGGTTAATCTATTCAAACAGTTTCCATCAAGGTATGGGGGAATTCACACAAATGATATCATTTCGTTGGCTAAGAAGTAAACAGTTACATATATGACACAAACTCATCATTATTACATGTAACATAATAAAATCTTAAGTTCTTATCTGCCTTAATATTTATTCATTCACTGCCCGCGGACTTGCTCTACACCCACACTCCACAATTTCTCTCGTACTCATATTGCCATAATTACATCACCATCGTCATCAAAATGATTAATCTTCAATCCCATCCAAGCAAGGAGTGACGAAGTGAATGTCGTCAAGCCTATCATTACTAGGAGAATTGCCACCGTATACCAGTAGCCCACGTTTGCCATCCCTAGTCCCACCAGCAAAGGCAGACCATCCGCGAGGCCCAGGATGATGATCTGAGCCCGGCCCATCATCCCACCGTGTCCACGCCAATGTCTCAGTGTCCAATGAGTATAGATCACCGGCAAATTTTCCGGCCCCAAGGTGGCCCAAGTCACTGGGGTCTACTTCTCCACCGTATATGATTATGTGTTTTCCGATCCCAATAGTAGAAAATACGCTCCGTGCGGTTGGTTTTGCGCCGCTTGTCTCTACTTGGGTCCATTGTGCATGGGCTGGGTCCAAGCAGTGCACATCATCAACTTCCATTCCCGCGAAACCATACACAACCCATATCTTCCCTTGGGTCACTATCAACCCAGGCCCACCTCTACCCTTGCAGTTCTCTCCTGCCGATGGATATTGGATCCATTTTCTATCAACCACGTCAAAGGCCCATAGATCATTAAGCCGGCCTGAAACACCACAACCGCCGAAGATGTACACGTGTCGATCATCAGCAGCCGTTGAGTGGTAGCTCCTGTGAGGGGGGCCAGCATCACCGTTAGATAATAGGGTCCACTTGTTTGCGCACGTGTCGAAAGAGTACAGCTCATTGAGCTCCTTGTGTGCACCATCCCTACCACCAAACACATAGATGGTATGGCCAACCGCAGCCATTGTGACGCCAACACGTGGCGGTGGGGCGTCCCCGGTAACATCGGCCACAGACCATGTTAGGGATTCGAGGTCGAAGACATGGAGGCTGTTGTCAACCGGGACACGAGGCGTGAACTCGCCCCCGAAAGCATAGACCTTTTGTCCTACTATGGCAATAGCATGTGAGCTTCTGGCTCCAGGCCCGGACCCCTTTTGGTCAAGCTGAAAAGCAAAGATCACAACAAAAACGCCTAATATTGAACAACTACATGTACAAAATTGGCACGTTAATATTGAGGGACCATGTTGATAGAAGCTATAAAAATAACTGATTTATAGTCAATTCGGATAAAAACCAGTCTCGATCTCGTGTCAGCAAGCCAAATAATTTTTTCATTTTCCAATTTGAAGAAATAAAAAATGATCTGTAAATGAAATAAGAATGACTCTCGATGACTTTTAGATAGGCTTCCAAGAAATTTACAAGCATTACTTAAAACAGAATTTTTTTTTTAAAAAAAAAAACCACTACTTGGACCAATTATGCAGCAGCGGCAGTTGAACGACAATCAAACTGGACAACCAACCAATTATGGATCATTAGGTAGGCTCTGCAGAAAATAATACCGGAGCAGAATACAGAAAGAGTAGTAAAAGCAAACCTTGACCCATGTGCCTTTAGCAGAAGCCATTTATGACTTGGGAAAAAGTTCGGGGAGAATAGCCAAGACCCAGGAGTCACTCTGCACTCTGCACTCTGCACTCTGCACTCTGCAGCGTAATTTCTTTGTTCTGACTCTGGAGTTCCAACAACCGGTTTTTGTACCAAAAATATTTTACCTGAGGCTAATATCGTAACTTCCCCAACAAAGTTGGGCATATGTGGGTAACACACAGCAGATGAACCCACGTACAAAAAGTCCTACGTTAAAACCACATGGATGCCCCTCAACTTATAACAATATTTCAGGAAGTGTTAGTCAACTCAGGTTGTAAAATTAGCCGTTGTCACGGGGTTTTAAGTAAATATAATTTAGATTCTCTTCAGTCGTGGCATGGAATGCGCCCCAGTTGCTGACATAAGTTATATTGGAGGCTAATAGCCCAATTGATTCGTCAAATCAATTTGAAAATGTTTTCCTTATTTCCTCTTTTCACGAGTCACTCACTACCTGCCCCGGATGCGCATGTTCGTGGTTTATTAAAAACTGGTGCTATGTGACTCATTCTCCAACTACAAGCCATGATGCCTCCCTGCGCCTCACATCATCATGTGTTGCCAAGGATTATTATTTGTTTTGCCTTCGAGGGCATGGATCTCACCACAACCACATGAACCAAAGCATTTATCTCTACTACAAATTGAATTGGCCTGTTAAAGGCCTTTTATACAACCTTCTGCTATTACATCAATATGAAACAATATGAAAAATTATGAGCAACCAAGTCACCCACCCTTTTAAAGCTTTATATTCTGCAGTTAAAACTGCTTTGTAGTATACATACATATGCAGTAGGGCTCTGTAATCTGCTAATGAATCTTCCTGGAGATGACTAATGGTGCCTGTTAGAGGGATCACAATCCCGGCTGTTGAAGTACAAGTGGCTCACTTTCCCGGAGCCTGTGGTCAAAGAAATCGGAGAAAATCCAGCATAGTCCTTTTCTGACTTCGTTAGGCATATCTGGCAAATATAATTGAACAGTCGATGTTTCAGTACATAAGGTTGCGCTGCGTAATCCTCAGCTGGCATCCACTGCGAAGGCAAAATTGAAAAAAGCGCTATATGATATGATGATTAATTGAGTTAACAAAAGCAGTACAAATGTCACTTTCCGCAATTATATTAAGCACCTGGGCAGCTGCAATCTCTGAGTCTTGCTTCTGAATGTCAAAATTGCGTGGCCGTAGCATGCAAACGAAAAACAGATCCGATTTCCGGAAAAATGAACGGTGGCTTTGCCTGTTTTATTGACCAAATAACACAAACATTGTCAGGACCACAGAATTTGATGACCAAAATCGAAACAAGTGGGACTGTGGAAGTTTCCTTACCTAAAGGCTAAAACTTCAACAAATTCTGTGTCAATCTGAAACAACAAAAAGGCAATTGTATCAGAATTACAATGACTTGATACTAATTCGGTTGTGCTCTACGGATTTACACATTTTCACTTACTCCAGTCTCTTCCTTTACTTCTCTTACGGCAGCAGCACAAATATCCTCACCCTGTGGATTGTAAAATTTCAATTTATTAAATGTTCTTAAAAAATCATTTGGCCGCATAGTAATCCATCTCAGTTAATGTGGGATATGTTTTTTCTCATGCCGATCTTTTTGCCTGATACTTGGTAGATTCAAACTTATGCACAAGTATCGCGTTTTCTTACCACATGACAAGAATCACTCTAAAACTTAACAGGTGCTGAAGGCATAATCCCACGTCAACTATTATATATATATATATGGATTTACCTAAGTTGCTGCAGTTGTAAGGTACAACGGCAGCAATTTAGGGGTTCCTATATATATATAGTATGAGTTAGGGAGGTAAATATTTGTTTAATTCCTTATATTTTTTTAAATACTTCAAAACATCTTTATTTTTATATTTTCTTTACTTTTATAATAATACCCTCACAATAATATTCTTCACATTAATTAATTAATTTATAAAAATATAATTAACAAATTAACCAATAATTATTTATTAACAAAAAACTTTACGTGGCTAATTTGAAATCGCAAACTGAGCTATCCTACAATTCAGATTAAGTTTAAGAAATTATTTTTTTTTTGTTCTAATTAAAGCGTACGAAATATTTTGAAAATGATTTTGTTTTATGAAGCCCCTTGTGTACGTGCATTTGTCACATGTGCAAGCAATAATAATTTATTTTATAAATTAAAGTAATGTTTGCAAACGGTTGTTTCAGAAAAAAATAATTTACGAAATTAATCCTAAAAATAAAATAGTAACATAAAAAATTGTGGAAATTACTATGTTGCTTTTAAGACTATTTGATAAATTGACATTTTTCATTAATATTCTCAAGAAGGCAATAATATTGTTTTAAGGATATTGTTGTAAAAGGAACGAAAAAGTAGGGTGGGTAAAAAAGCCAAGGTCGGCCTGGAGGGCCTAGACAAAAGCTCAAGAAAAAAAGTTTGGGTCAAGCCTAGGTCTGCTATTTTTTAAAAAATAAATTTATAAATTAGAATAATATAATTAAAATTAAAAATAACATAAAAAAACTTAAATTCTTAATTTATAAATAAATAATGATTCAAAAAAGCTAAAATTATAATAATAAATCCTCTTTATACGTTAATTAATTAAGAGAGTGTTTGAATTAAAAAATCCAGTATTAAAATAATTAAATTCTACACTTTTATTTGCTTTATGTATTATTTTACTCTGAAATATTTATTTTCTTTAATTTATATATGGTTATAACAACTTATTGATTATTAACTCATTTTAGATTTATAAAAATTTAAAAAAATTTTAAAAAGTTAATAAAAATCCAAGCCCTGCCCAATCTCAGCCTAGGCTCGCAATGAACCCAACCCTCATGTTTATTTTTAAATGAATTTGGGTCTTAGCTTCAAAAAGCCCAACTCAAACCCTTTTTTTATCATCCCTAACAAAAAATAAAGATAAAAGTGTAACATATTTAATAATAGAAGTGTTTTAAGTTATTTTTTTAAATATAAATATCAAACATTTTTTTCATTAATATGCTCAAGAAAGCAAGAATATTATTATAAGGATATTGTTGTAAAATAAAAATAAATAGGCATAAAAATATAACATACATAATAATAAAAGTATTTTGAAATATTTTAAAAAATATAAAAATAAAAATATTTTAAGATATTTTAAAAAATATAAAAATTAAGCGCCTACTTAAATTAAAATAAAAGAACCAGCATTTACTCTAAGTTAGGCCCACAAATTTCCACATAGTATTTTCATGTAATTCTATAAAGCACAATACTCCAAATCTGTATACCTCCTCAATGGTCCCGGTAGGAAGCTTCCACACGCCGGTACCTTTGAGTGATCCATTTTTCTCCTGAACAACAAGAACCTGCCAAAAAGTGGGAAAATTCAACTTAAGTGGCATTCAACTATTGGGAGAAAAATTAAAAAAAAAAAACCCTACCCAAAAAAAAAGAAAAAAAGTCAACCATTCACGTTTTGTTGACCATGACCGGACTTTTATAACGGCTGGTGATTGTGTTCATGTCAAATTAATAAATAAAGGTGGAAAATCAACAGAATTTGAAGCCGAGAGGCAATACCTCTCTTTCGTTGTTCATGACAAATGCACCAACACCGACGCGGTGAGAAGCATTTGGAGGAAGAACATCAGCAGTTTCTGGAATCCAATATACAAGCATCAAGTAATCTGGTTCAGCATGGTGGTACCTAAATCCTTCCTGAACAAAATTCAGAGCAAGGAATTGGATCAGAATCAAAGCTAAAGGACTATATACATAGAACCATATGTGTGTATTGTGTATGTATGTATTTGTATTTACCTGAACTGCAGGTTCAACAAGATTAGCAAGTTCAATAGGCAGTTTAATCCAAACGCCCCTCTTCCCCTGCAAGATGTAGATAAAAACATACCCTTGGAATAATTAGTACGTAGCAACAATATTTAATTACAAATTTAATGGCTAGAAATTAAATACATCAATGTACCCGTTGCCTCCATAACGACAATGAAGCTTTAAGCATAGAAGAAAAGACCTTAGAATCCATTGGCTTTTTCATATCTACTGTAACTCCTCCATGCAAATCACCAACAGCAGTGAGTAATTCTGGATACTGAACACTATCGTCAGGCATCATGTTCTGCTCCTCCTCAACTGATATTCCACTTGTTGAAATTGGATCGCTGGACATGTTTCCAGTCAATTAATATTGGAACCACCCTCTACACTCTAGCCTGCTACCTGAGCAATGAGTAATGAAGCATGAAGCCAAATTTATCAATGATTCAACTTTGAAACAAATAAAGCAAACGGCCAATGATATCACAAGCCATGATGCAAATTGCGTTAGGAGCAAACCCACTAAAAATAATAACCAGAATTGACGACACTCAGAAGGCGCACTAATTTGTTCATACACACACACACACGCACGCACCTATTGGTCGATAATCTAATCAAATGGGGCTGCAAAAAATATATAAGATGCCAATTAAGGAGCTAGCCTTCAGTTGGCAAAAGGGTATACTTAGTATATTTAAATTAACTTGTTGGTTCTGAAAAGTTCTCTCTGCGAGCACTAAAATCAAATACGCTCAATTCTTATGCATATATGAAAAGATGTTCAAATGCGTGCTGAAATTTATAAGGTGACGAGAGGGCAGTAACGTCGTATACGGGACTGCTAAATGAAACACCACAGAGGTTATTGTCCGTTATTTTATTATTGCTGGGTGTTTGCCGTGAGGTTTCCATGCATGGAACGAGTAAAATTTAGGTGGATTTGGTAACGTAACTGGCAGCTTCTTCTTGCATTTGATTATTATATTTATTTTAGTCTCTTTTCCATTCTGTTTATTGGTTTCCATGTTGTTTCATTTCGAACAAAACGACGCGTAGGAGCTTTGACGCATCATTGTCTACGTTATCTTGGTGGAGATAACGTATACATCACCGTGTCATTAAGGTAATACGAGGCCCGGAGGTCTTTTCTGACGGTTTTCAAACTGATTTCTTTGTCTAGTCTCCGGAATCGTATCAATTTGAGTTTTACCCATTGCCTAATTTTTCAAAAAGATGAAATTAAAAAAAAAACTAATAGTAATATGAAATTCTTAAGGTAACATCAGCGTATGTTCCACCTATTCAATTCTAATTAATTTCTTGACTTTAATGGAGTAAAATTAAAGTTGATTTACAAAATGGCAAAACTTATCATACTTGTCCTTCGGGATAAGTTGACTGGGTAAGAATCACATGACTTGATGTGTGGTTATTTATAGTTCAAAAAATATTTTGAATACCATTATTTCGGACATTTATCTTCTAAATTTACAAATTTTATTTTATACTGTACACCCTTCAAAATACCAAAAACACACCCAGTTGTACTTATTCATCACAAAACAATCATTTGATCAGATTCGCTGCATTCTACAATCAATAGATATACAATTATTATATAATCATTTCTCTCATGCCTTCCCTTTTTTAGTTTCTTTTCGAATAAATGCTGCTCTTTCTCGTATAGCATTTATCAACTTGCATTGCATGCGAAACAATTTTATTAGCTTAATGAACCGGCATAAATTTTGTATGTTTTAAGGGTCATTCTATGATGCCGTGATTAAAGTTGCGGCATCAATACTGTAATTAAATATAAATTATGTAAATAAGATATAAAATTTATAAATATAACATAAAACTTGTAAATCAACATTAACTGTAAAATAAAACATAAATTTTGGAAATAGAACATAAGACTTGTAAATTGAAGGTAAAACAAATAAATTAATATAAAACTAGTAAAATTAATGTGTTACTAGTAAACAAAACAAGAACTTACAAATATAACATAAAACCAGTAAATCAATATTAACTGTAAAATAAAACATAAATTTTGGAAATGGAACATAAGACTTGTAAATGGAAGGTAAAACAAGTAAATTAATATAAAACTAGTAAAATTAATGTGTTACTAGTAAACAAAATAAAAACTTATAAATATAACATACTAGTAAACAAAATAAAAACTTATAAATATAACATAAAACTAGTAAATCAACACTAACTGTAAAATAAAACATAAATTTTAGAAATGAAATATAAGACTTGTAAATGGAAGGTAAAACAAGTAAATTAATATAAAACTAGTAAAATTAATGTGTTACTAGTAAACAAAACAAAAACTTGTAAATATAAAATAAAACTAGTAAATCAACACTAACTGTAAAATAAAACATAAATTTTGGAAATGGAACGTAAGACTTGTAAATGAAAGGTAAAACAAGTAAATTAATATAAAACTAGTAAAATTAGTAAAATTAATGTGTTACTGGTAAACAAAATAAAAACTTGCAAATATAACATAAAACTAGTAAATCAACACTAACTGTAAAATAAAACATAAATTTTAGAAATGGAACACAAGACTTGTAAATGGAAGGTAAAATAAATAAATTAATATAAAACTAATAAAATTAATGTGTTACTAATAAACAAAATAAAAACTTGTAAATATAATATAAAACAAGTAAATCAACACTAACTGTAAAATAAAACATAAATTTTAGAAATTGAACATAAGACTTGTAAAAGAAAGTTAAAACAAGTAAATTACGATAAAACTTGTGAATTGATGCATTACTGGTAACTAAAATGAAAACTTACAAATATAACATAAAACAAGTAAATCAACATTAAGTGCAAAATAAAACATAAACTTTGTAAATTATGCCAAAAACTTATGAATAAAAGCTAAAATGAATAAATTAATAAAAGAGTTGCTGTAAAATAAAATCTCATTATAATGTTTATTAGTTTATATATTTGTTGCCTTTTTTTAATTTAAATTGAATAATGTTAACTTTGTATTTATGTAATACATATGGTGTTTTATTAAAGATGAAATTTATTTTCAAAATCGGATTTTTAAAAAAAATTATTATTTTAATATTTTTTATAGTTGTTGTAAGATGAGGATATTTTGCATCTTTCTACACTTCCTCAACAATAACCTTAAATGGTCTCTAAGTACACGTAAAAAATTTAAAACTACACGATGTATGCATAAAACTCAAAATAAAATCTAATTTTATTGACATATCATATATGTGTCTAGTAATATAAGAATTTTTTTTATTTTGTTTTTGCTTGCTCCACATCAAGATAAATAATTGCGCTTGATTAACTTGTGTAATAAATAGATATTATATATAAAAAAAATGGGAAAAAAAGTATACAAATGTCCTAGAATAAATATAGAATTTATGGTTAAACCAATTCAATAAAACTTATTCTATTTTTTTTCAGTACAATTTTTTGTTTAATTAATGAGTACTTTTTTTCCATGTTTAATTAAAGAAAATATTTTTTTAATAAATTTTTCACTAAAATTAAATAGAAACAATGTTAATTTTTTAAATAATTAATAATCTTGTATAAATTTACTAGTTTTACTTTATATTTACTAGTTTTATGTGTAATTTACAATATTTATGTCTATCACGGTATTGATATCGTAATTTTCATTACGGCATTATAGAATTTTTCATGTTTTAATCATTATAAAAAAGTAATTGTTGATAAAAAAAAATAAATAACATTTATTTTCTTTTTAAATAACAAGAAAAACAAATTATTGTCAAAATCTATTGATTTGTTTCTCTATAAATATTTATTAAGTTGTGGGTAAAAGAAGTTTTTAGATTTAAGATAAGCGAGGTCTCAATATTTAAGTTTTCAACTTAAATCTCACTCTTATTTATTACTCATCTATTAAATGTAAATTTTATAATTTATGAAATTATTTAATTATTATTTAATTAATAAGGATCACAGACGTTCATTTACATTAAAATTTAAATATTAAAATAACTGTATTGCTCTAGCCCCAATTTTTTGATTTTGTAATGGAATTGTACTTTGAATGAAAAGCATTGCTCTTACTATTTTTGGAAAACATTTTAATGATGAAATAAAATCGCAATAAATGATAATAAGAAAAAGTGGTAAAAGATATTTTCACATGGAACGAAACGAATCGCGATTCGCACACACCGCACGCGCGCCACGCTGCATTGTCGCACTTTTCCCGGGAAATGAAGGGGTAAATACGTAACTTCAAATAGTTAGCAAACAGAAACGCATACGCATCGTAAGGAATTAGAAAGCGATTATTGCTTTGTTGTCTAGTTCTTGAAAATGTTGAACAAGCTTTTAAAGACATCAAAACTCAAAAAGCACATTCTTACTAGCTCTGGTACCATGTAAGCAAACGAAGCAGAAGCAAAAGCAAAAGCAAGTGAATCTCAAAGAGAAAAACGAACCCGGCAGAATAAAAATTGCTTGTTTGAGACAAATTTAAAGACATGTCTTTGGGTTATGCAGAGAAGCTTTCTTACAGAGAAGATGTGGGCAGTGTTGGAATGTCCGAAATTTTCGACCCGCCTCACTTGTTACAACAAAAAGTATACTCTTTTTTTTTTAAAAAAAAAAAACTTCTTGTTACTTCTTTGCATGTTCATTTTTTGTTCTTGCTTTAAAGTTTCGTGCTTTCTTGTGTTTCTTGAAATTCTTGAATTTACAACTCATGTAAAAATGTGCTTAAATTTGAATGTGGCATGCATGCTGTAATGTGTTATGTGAGGAGCACTGAAGTTTCTTGTGATTTGTATTGGTGGGTTTGTTTGCATTTCTGTGTTTGTTTATTATATGGTCATGACAGTGGTGGAAGTGGTTTTTTCCCCAAAAAAAAAATTTGGGTAGTGCATCTGTTAGTATCTGATAAGAAAGTTAGGGTTTTGAAGAAGTTTGTGATGTGAAATTCTTATATTACAAGATTTTTAGATGTTAGGGATGGAGCAGTGGAGCAAGTAATTCTAGTAAGGGTGTTGGAAATTTTAATGATCTCTAGTGAAAGAAGAGAACATGCAACAGGGTCTTCTTGGTAATGAAAATTTTGAGTCCTATATTTAAGATTCTAAATCACTTTATTTTGTTTGTGAAGGAAGGCATGTGTGTTTTGTGATATATGGTACTTGTGGATCACAATTCCATCTGTGCTGGGTATCTTCTGAAAATTTTGTTTCTTGCTTGTCTTGTTCAAAACAACACGCATAAGCTTCCAATGTTTTGTTTGCATGAGGACTTCCTGGGAACACAGCAGATTGTGTATTTTGACATGATTTGGCTGACATCAGTGTCCTTTTCTGTTTAATGGTAGATTGCAGAGCTTGCAGTAATGATAAAGAAGGTGCGGAACTCCTTAGGAATCCTATCATATTCTCAACTTGCAGGATTAATAACCAAAGCCTTTTTTAAGTTGTCTTTTCCTGCACTTGCAGAGTAAGCATCTGGTGGCATTTACAGGTGCAGGGATATCAACTTCTTGTGGGATTCCTGATTTTAGAGGTCCCAAAGGAGTTTGGACGCTTCAAGTGAGAACCACTGTTTTTTATTTTTAGTAGTTGGTTTTCATTTAGTTGCACGCACACAAACACATAAACATGGCATTTTGGCAGTTACAATGACTGTTACATGTTGAATTGCAGCGTGAAGGCAAAGGTGTGCCTGAAGCATCACTACCATTTGATCGTGCAATGCCCAGTATTACCCATATGGCTTTGGTTGAACTTGAGAAGGCCAGCATCTTAAAGTTTGTTATAAGCCAGGTTTGAGTCTTGCATCTTCCCATCAATTTATTGTTCAATTTTCCATATTATTGCACTCTGAAAATTTCAATATGAACATACATGTTGACTATTTCTTTTATTCTTTTAATCCTTTGTGTCTTTTTACACAAACTTCTTAGACATTTGTGCTGACCGAAGGATATAGATTAAATCTCCACTTAATTGTTTCTAACAGTCTGATAGAAATGCTTGAGTTAAAGTTTTTGGTAATTGGTTTAGTTTTGTGGCTTCTCAATTAAAGATTTTCTATTGACTGAATTTAATGCGTAGACATGCAGCACAAATTGAACCTTATGATCATTAACCTGCTAGAGATCTGAGCCTGAGATGGTTACTTTTTCTTACCTACCATTCCTTATGTCTAGACACTTCATGCTCTGATTCTTTTGATATTTATTTCCTTTTCAATTTTCAGAATGTGGATAGCTTGCATCTGCGTTCTGGAATACCAAGGGAGAAACTTGCTGAGTTGCACGGCAATTCTTTTAGAGAAATTTGCCCATCTTGTGGAGTAGAGTAATTTTACTTATTTTTCCTGTTCACAATGTGCTTCAGTATTTTGTTTTAATATTTTGGAAGAACCTTTCTCCCTGTCCCCCTTTCTCTCCAGGATTTCAGTTCATATAGAAATTCAATTTTATTTGATATGTACAGGTATTTGCGTGATTTTGAGATAGAAACCATTGGTATGAAGAAGACACCACGCCGTTGTTCTGACGTTAAATGTGGGTCAAGACTTAAGGACACTGTTCTTGATTGGGAGGTAACTTTCTACTGCTTTTCTAAACTGCTCTGTTAATGTAATACTTGTTTTCATGCTCGGCCATCTGCTTTGCTGTTTCTTGTCTATTATTCAGTCACTTGATACAAAGACAAATCAGATTGTTTTAGTTATCTTAACAAAGTTAATGCTGCTGACAGTGTTATTGCTTTTATTTTAGGATGCATTGCCACCAGTAGAGATGAATCCAGCAGAGGAACACTGTAGGATGGCAGATGTTGTTCTATGCTTAGGTACTAGGTGTGTTTCCTTAATATATCTCTGTGCTGTTATCTTCATTAAAGCTGTGATTTATTGCTTTAGATCATGCAGTGGAGGTGGAAGTTTAATTGCCCCTTCGCCATATGTCCTACGCTTTGGAATTGATATTTTTAAAATAAATGAATTAATGCCCCCATTAGCCTTTACTTCGTCTGGTAATTAAAAACCACGTTTAGCTGTCCTCTTTTTCTGATAAGAATGTTTTGCTATTCTTTAGATTATTCATTTCTTGTGTCCATGTTTTTTTTACCTTACCTGATAGTTCAGCTCAGGAAGTGTTTGCATGCTAGGCTCCAGAGCGGTGGAGTAATTTCACACAAAACTCTTAACATGTCATCAAGTAAATTTGGAGCAGCTTACTAGTCAGCCTAGTAAAAATTGTATATAGATGCTCGAATTTTAGCAGTTAAAAACTTTATATCTACGGCTCCATCAGTTTGTGGTTTTAGACTGTTTGAGCTCGGGGTTCTAGAAGTAATCATCTTTTTATGCGGACAACATTTTCTTGTGTGTAATTTTCCTTTTCTTTTCTGTCTCTTTTAGTACTCCATTCAGATTGCTGTTGTGCAGTTTGCAGATTACTCCAGCTTGCAATCTTCCTTTAAAATCACTTCGTGGTGGTGGTAAGATCGTAATCGTAAACCTACAGGTATTTGTTTATTTCTTTTTCCTTCACTCATGAAGCTGCTATGCTATTTTTTCCTAGTACAGACTGAAATTTTTATGTGTAACCGATCACTAGTTCAAGCTTGAATTAAGGCCATGACTTTTTTGGGCTTTTCTTTCACATTATAAAATATGACAAAGACCTTTACTGGTATAAGTCTCCGCCGGGGGGGAGGGGGGGGGGCGGGCGCGGGCGGGCCTTGTGTCTCATGATGATTAAAATAATTTTGTATCAATTGACTTAACTTTCTCTTCTCATCCAGTGCAAGTATTTTATGCATATGATTAGTCAGCATTGTTTTTGATTGCTCTCTTTACGTTTCAACTTATATGTCCAGCAAACTCCAAAGGACAAGAAAGCAAGTCTGGTTATTCATGCTCCTGTTGACAAGGTACAGTTATCTTATTCTGAATTACTAAGCATAGAATGCATAACAATCTTTTGTGTTACTGCATATTTTCTCCTTCCATGTTTTTCTCTAGTCTTTGTCAATTCCACCATAATAGTTTTAAGTTCTAACAATTCATTTGTTATGCAATAAGGGGATGGCTTTTTTGAAGCACGTACTGAAACATCATTACAGTGCTGCATTGTAACTCAGGGTGGCTGTCTTATGCGTAACATGACCAGTACATAAGAAGCTCCTGGTATAAACCAATAAGCTTCAGGAAGGAATGCTTCAATTTTGGACCCAGCTCATATTGAATTTTTTCCCTTTCCTTGCATTATACTATGGGATGCATAAGGTTTTTTTTTTTTGAATAGAACCAAAGGGGGGTATTTTTTATTATACATTTCCAAGAACTGAACTTTGTCTTTATATTATAAACGAAATATGTAAAGTATGTAGGGCTTATTAACCAGTTGCATTAGTTTATTTTCAGTACCTTTTATATTTTAACATGCTAGATCATCAAGCATATCAGATGCCTTCGAACTGACTTGATTCTTTTGATCAACAAAAGTTTTAACTTGAAAAATGACAGGTGATTGCAGGGGTTATGCACCATCTTAATCTGTGGATTCCTCCTTATGTTCGAGTTGATCTTTTCCAGATTAATCTTGATCACTACTGTAGGCCATCACGATCAGGTGTCTTTCCCAGCGTTTTGCTTATTTTCATATATCGATATGTAATAGGTTTGCTGATGGAAGACATCATTTGGGATCCCGACCTTTGGTTACGAAGTTTTGTGACAATTCATGAATAACTTAACCTTGCATTTTACCTTCTTTCTGAGTGGACAATGATTGCTATGCTGCAAAGGCTGGCGTAATACTTAATTAGACTATCTTTTAGTTATTATTGCTCCCAAAAATAAAATGAAGTGTGTAATTGTATTTGTGATTTTGGGAGCAATGCAGACAAGTATGTGAAATGGGCTCTCAGGATAGGCAGTGTTCATGGACCCAAAGCTCCATTGCCCTTCGTCCAATCGGTTGAGGTATTTCCTTTTCAGCTTAGATATTAATCTCATTAGAGGGATGATTTTCTTTTTTGCAATTGCTGCAAATACAGTTTAACCTTCAAACAAAGGCACCAGTTATTCCTCTCGGTCACTTCCTTGTGTTCATGGACCCCTTGCCTTTTTGCTTGCTTTTCCCTTGCTCATATTCTGATTGAATCTGTATTTAATCCTCCTGCATTTGAAATATAGGTTTCTTTCTCGGACAGGCCAGATCTTAAAACAGCTATTTTGAATAAACAACCGTTCAAGCTGAAAAGGTATCCTCTATCAGAAATAGTGCTGCAATCACTGGTGTGAGATAGCGCAGTTTGTGCACATTAGATGTAAAATTTGGTTGTCTTCATATTATATTGCTGTTACACAATAAATTTACTGGAGATTTTCTTTGATTTTATATGTTGCTTTCGCCAATGAGTTTTGTGAGGGGGATTCTAACTGTTTTACCCCTCCATGTGCATGAACACACTAGGGAAACACTTAAAACAAGACCATTTATCATAGCCCTAAAACTCAATTTTAGTGATGGTTGTGGTTGTCATTGCGCCAATGTTGACTTCCCAGTCAACTTTCAGGTGAGTCCACGAACCTTACTTATATATACTTCTCCCTCAAACGCTCGTTAATCATTTTTCCTTTATCTTTGGTATAACTTCAAACTAATACTGTATGAATCCTCTTAGTCTCCTGGAATTTCTCCTTGTTACTAGAATAACGTATGCAGTAACTTAAGAAATCATAATTGAAACAATGTTATCAGTTCAATTTTTTGAATCAGTAATTTGTCCATGGTGACATTAATTAGAATGTAGTATCTGTAAACATTCTCTATTAGTCATTTTGAAGAAATTACACTCTCAAGGAAAGGTCATAGAAAACCATAGACTTAATTCCCATTTGTGTATGTAATGCAGGAGGAAGCAGATAACATCAGTCATGATAAGGACATCGTTGCTCGGAATTTGAGGAATGCAGCAATCCAAAGTCAATGCTGTGGACAGGTTGCACTAGTGGAAAGAAAAATTCATCTAACCCCAAGAACTGATAATATTGTTGGTGCCATTGCAACTAATGTTGTCTGGTACTGTAATTCTCCAGAAAGCTCCAGATTCTCTGAAGACATACCAAAGAAAAATGATCACTTGATGAGCAGGCACAATGATAATGTGAGCTATACCAAAATGCCTCCAAAAAAATTGAAATGCTACTGACTTAAGTGTACTGGCTTTTCGGGAGTAAATATTTTTGAAATGCTGTCATGCAAATAACAAAAAACTGATTCACAGTGGACGCTTAGATGTACTGTTGCTTTTAAAGCAAAATGTGTATATTTTTATTTATCAATGTAAATACTAAATACTGGGTAACTACTATAATTATGGGATGGCACTTTGGTCAATATTTTGACACTTCGGAAAAGAAAGATGACTATTAGATATAGAAAAATCAAAGCCATCCTTTTTTGACTTGTACTATTTTTGCACATCTGAGTTCATATATTTATGCATTTAGAGCCAATCCATTCCATGTGCTTCACATTCAGTTGTGTCATTAGTTCATATGTTTTATGCATTTAGAGCCTATGCATTCCATGTGTATCACATTCAGTTGTGTCATCAGTTCATATGTTTTATGTATTCAGAGCATTCCATGTGCATCACATTCAGTTGTGTCATCAACTTCATTTTGGTATTCTTTTAGTAAAGTAAAGTTGTTAAATGTTAAAAGAGTGATGGTGAGCTTCAAAGCCGTGAGCCTGTAACATTATTGGGGTTATTATTTTTATTTAACTAATGCAAGCCAAAACAAAAACGCTGTCCTACTCACCAAAATTTTGGGGTTATTCGGTTTTTGTCGTTGATGAGAGAATTTATTAACATAAAGACAGAACCATTTGTCCAAGCTCCGAGTTGAACAAAGTAATGATTTAAAAATATTATAGAATTGCCAAAGACAATTGCCCATTTGCTGTTATCCTGTTTTCTCACTTGCCCCCGTCTTCCCATTTTTGATTACATTTCCAGTATAGTCAAGTTCTTTCCTTTATAAAATGAAGTTAGTTGTTGCACAACCCTTTTTTTCGTTTTCTTATACATCCAATGAAATTTTCAAATCTTAAGATTCATACCTAAGCTTGCTGCTGACTCTTACTTCTGTTTTGTGAGTATCATAATCTGGGTTCTTTTACTTTCACATAATTTTAATGAAGCTTCTAATTTTTTTTTTTTTATGTTGACCCTCAACTGCAACATCTGTTCTGTTGATTAGCAACTGATTTTGAGTTGGGGGGGGGGGGGGGGTTTGAATGATTTTGGGTTTGATCTCTTGTTGAACATTTGTTAAATATGTTGACTTGATCTGGTTTGGAATGTAATTTCTTTCATTTGTTTAATTATCTGGCTTTCAGTTTGTTAGTCAATAAGTTTCCATTGAAACCCTTCACTTCTTCTCTCCAGTTTATATGCTGGACTTATCTTATGAATGCTACATTGGTTTCTTTTATCCTAATTATAGCATATGAAAGCTGCATAATATAATCTGCTAGTTGATGTTAGATTGATGGTGCATTGTTCTTTCAATTCTTTTCACTTGTTTTGGATCAAACCAAATTTGGTTACGTTGTACTTCGCATATCATTACTTAGCTCTGCATCAATCTAATTTTGACATTGGTTATCAATACATAGGTTTTTGTTGATTAAATGGTGGGAATACTGGCTTCACAAGGCTGCTGTTGCCACAGTAATCATTTGATTAATCAACGAAGAACAATGGAAAATCTGAGTTTTTCAAGCTTGGTATCAAAGTTAGAGAGGTTAACATGCAAACTTACAATGACCAATGGATCATTCCAGTTTCTAGTGCAAATGAAACATACTGAGTCACCTTCAACATTGGGAATCAATGGAAGATCTGTTAAAATGGTACCCATTGGTGAGGTATTAGAAAGACACCCCCAGCTCAGTCATCATGTAGATACAGTCAATGGCTCAAGGCAGTCTGTTAATGGAAGTGTTGTTAAGAGAAAATCTTCTTCAGCCCTGGTTAGAGGACCAAAAGGTAAAGGTTTGAAAGAACTTCCACCGATAGGAGAGTTGAAGGATTCACTTTCACATGAAAACTTCAGTTGGTCTAACGAGAATTATAATTCCTTGCAAAGAAGTATAGATATTTGGTTATTTGTTATTTCATTCTATATCCGTATTCAGTTGGATGATACCAAATGGACATATTTTGGGGGCTTCACAGAAGATAAGCAGGTGAATTTGGCCGACATTTAGAGTGTTATACAATGCTGAACATTGGATATGCTAAGTCCTACTAATTGTCTTCACTGGTTATTTCCTACTTGTCCTAGTTTCTGACCATTTCTTTATTTCTTATGCCTCAGTCTTTCACTCTTTTGTTTTCACACTTTGGTGTTTATAAAATGTATCTCTTTCAGAAAGAAAGAAGACAAAGAACTGCCTCATGGCTACGGGAGCGTATACTGCAGCTGGGACCAACTTTTATGAAACTTGGGCAGTTATCTTCAACAAGGTCCGATCTATTTCCACGCGAGTATGTGGATGAGCTTGCAAAGTTGCAGGTACTTCTTGATTTCTGTCTTTATATATTTTCTCATAAAAATTTTCCTAACATGATTAGGCTTTTTGGTGCACACATCCAATCATTCATATAATCTCACTTTATTTTAAACTGAAATGTAATCTCAATTCTTAACTTTCATCTAAATATTAAGCTCTTAATTAACATTATTCAGGATAGGGCCCCTGCTTTCTCACCAGAGAAAGCCAGAAGCTTAATTGAGAGTGAACTGGGGGCTCCCATTGACCAATTGTTTAAAAAGTTCGAGGACCAGCCAATTTCTGCAGCCAGTATTGGTCAGGTGTTGATTCTCTTTAGCTCTTCCACCCAATTGTTTAAGCTTTTTATTTGATTTCCTTTATCATTGTATCAGATAAAAATGAGATGTGTATCTACTATCAGTATTTAGAAGCACATCTTAGTGCATCTTGAGAAAGTTTACAAATTTGGATACATTATCAACAGGTACATCGAGCGATCCTGCATAATGGGGAGAAAGTAGTTGTAAAAGTTCAAAGGCCTGGTCTCAAGAAGCTTTTTGATATTGATTTAGGTGAGTAGAGCATTGTTTCTCTCAGGTCAACCACAATGATATTTTGGATTCTTATAACTATAAAATACTAGCTGCCTTTTTTTTTTTTAAAATTATTTGTTGGATCCATTATGACAACCTTTTCTGTTCTTCTTCTTTTTCGTAACTATATATTTGATCCATGGGAGAGTTATATCCGGTTCAACACATTTATTTCGGAAGTGTCGGGTAGCAAGCAATCCCTGTTACATTTACTTTAACATTTGCGCAACAATGATAATACATTGTTTCTTATAAAGTACCAATATTACTCATGTATTTGTATTACCTATACATGTATCCACGCATCTCTCTATGTACACATTAATATAGAGGTTAATTTGATTTGCAATTTTCTTTGTATTCTGAAATAATAAATCGACCTTGGCTTTGTCCTTTTGGTGTTTGCTGCATTGATCTTTGATGTCCCTGCTTCTTGTATACAGGAAATTTAAAGCTAGTTGCAAAATATTATAAGAAAGGAGGATTATTTGGTGGTCCAGTAGCAGATTGGAATGGTATATATAGAGAATGTTCCACGTAAGTAGTAAGTTGAATTAGTTGTTATCCCAGGTTTGTTCTTCAAAGACATCAAAGGATGAAACTGTAAGTATGATTCCATATATCTGCATCCTTATAGTTTCCCATTGACACCTCAGCATCCATACCAAAACACAAAATTCACTCAGCATCCACAAATTTTACCTTCTAATACAAGATTATTACAAATTTTTTGGTTGGACAATTTGTTTCCATTCTCTTTTTCATGACCCAACCTTGAATTAAACATGGATTGAACCCTTGACCACTTACTCTGGAGCAAGAGACTAATCAACTGGGCACCTTAGGGATGACAGTTCTTTTCCAATTATTATAATGTGTTTATGCAATAAGCTTCCACCTTTATTTAAAACTTACTACTCACCCTCCCATTGATTCCAGGATTTTGTATCAAGAATTAAATTACATAAATGAAGGCAAAAATGCTGATAGATTCTGCCGAGATTTCCGGAATATAAAGTGGGTCCGAGTGCCTGTATGTTTCTTGCTTCAAGATTACTCCATAACTGACACTTATTCCATTAGTTCTTCAATTTAACTGTTACTGAACACATTGTTTTCCTTGAATTGCAGAAAAATTATGAGTTGCTAAATTAACTTTTTCTCCTTTTGTAGCTTGTGTTTTGGGACTATACTGCCTCGATGGTGTTAACCATGGAGTATGTACCAGGTTTTACTCTAAACCAATACAAAAGTTTTTGGTTCAAGACATCACGGAGGTTTTACACTGTGTGTTTGGTTATGAAGTGCAGATTTCTTAGGTTAGTGATAGTTGATATTAGATTGTTATTTCTGTATCAGGAATTAAGATCAATGAGTTGGAAGCACTAGATTTTCATGGTTATAGCCGATCTCAGATATCCTCCCGTGCAGTTGAAGCATTCTTGATTCAGGTTATTAACTCTAACCCTGTGTAAATTAATTAATCTTCTTGTTCTTGACTCTGAAATGATGACTGTTATGTACCATGTAAATATTGAAGTCCCTCAGGACCATATTCATTATGTTCCCCCATGATTAAGTAAGTATTGGTCACCCAATTTTGATTTAGTAATTTACCGAATTCGCCAAAATCGCAGATGCTCAAAACTGGTTTCTTTCATGCTGATCCTCATCCTGGAAATCTTGCAGTCGATGTAGATGAAGCACTAATCTATTATGATTTTGGTATGATGGGAGAGATCACACCTCTTACTCGTGACAGATTGCTTGAACTTTTCTTTGCACTTTATGAGAGAAATGCCAAAAAGGTCTACTTTCTATCTATTGAGTCACTGTTCTTTTTGCTGTAAGTTGATGTTGACCATTAAAATAAAATTTTAAGCAAACCAGGCTTCATACTGATATGTTCTCTATACAAATTCAAAATCTCAGTTGTCTATTCTCTGCTAGTACATAAGACACATTTGAAATCCTAATTGTCTATCCTCTGCTAGTACATAAGATGTGAGAGAATTTATTCCCAACTGGAGGTTTACCTGAGAATGTTATGAATATTAGGCCCACACATCCACCTGGGGCATCGTTTTATTTGAATTTGAAATTACTTAGCTTCTGTCAGTTATCTTTTAAAGATCATCATTTCTTTCTTGCTTATATAATTTGAACAGTAACCCATTTCAGAATTGCAATTGAAGTGATTACAAAAACTAAGAGTTCTAAGAGTAGATCAAATTTTGCTCTCCTTGCTTGCTGGCCCAAGTCTGAGCAGTCATTATGCAGGTTATCCAGAGCCTAATTGATCTTGAAGCACTTCAGCCCACAGGAGATTTGTCTTCGGTAGGCCATCATGCCCTATTTTTTCATATTAAACATTAGAAAAGGCATTGTTACACACTGTTGTGGTCTTCTATTCATATATGGATTGCCAAAGCCTCCAATAGATCCATCTCATAGATTAATATACGTTTATTCTATCCTTAGGTGAAGAGATTTGTGCAGTTTTTCTTGGACAATTTATTTAGCAAACCAGATAAGGAACAGACGCTTGCTGCTATCGGTGAGGTATGTAAACTTGGACACTGCAAATTTTCTCGTGTGATATAGAAGCATAAAGAAAAACCGGTACATTCCTGCATAAGAACATTAAAAAGAAGTTAACGATACATGGGTTGCTAAGGCTTTCTGTCTGTTGGTCTTTTTTCTGCAGGATTTATTTGCAATAGCTCATGATCAACCTTTTCAGTTTCCGTCAATCTTTGCTTTTGTTGTAAGGGCATTCTCAACACTAGAAGGTCCTCTCTTCTTATCCCTGGAAATGTCAATCACAAATCGCAGTGTAATGATATATTAAATCGATCTTTAAATCTTCAATGTTACTGCTCTTTTGTCTTTACAGGTAACGGCTATATGCTTGACCCAGATTTTTCCTTTATGAAGGTTGCTGAGCCTTATTTACAGGTTATATCCACTTCTCTGGCATTTATGATTAACTCCTTCACAAATAAAAAAAATGCTTTTCATGATGTTTTGGTGATCATTTCTATAGTTACGAGTAGACTACTTATTATTCCTTCTTACAGGAGCTGCTAGAGATGAGACAAAAGCAGATGATTGCTAAGACGCAGCCAGTGGAAAATATAAGGAAACAAATTGATCATGTAAACACTTATTGCTTCTTCTCTAGTTTAAGATAAGTTTTCAATAATTGCTGGTATTGAGATCACCTGTGTATATCTTTTAGGCCCGATCTTCAACCGTATCCATGCCATACAGAGTTCAACGAATAGAGGAGGTTGTGAATCAGCTTGAAGCGGGAGATCTAAAACTCAGAGTCCGGGTGCTTGAGGTACTTAATCATCTTTTAATGGTGATGCAACATTGGTTTTATTTCATTTTTCAATATATTATCCATTATTTCTCATATTATCAAACCAAATCCTTCATTCAGCCTTCAAATCTCCTAAATTGAAAATTTTACATTTACCAGTCAGAAAGAGCAGCTAAAAAAGCAACAATACTGCAAATAGCAACCATTCGTGCTGTATTTGGAGGTAGCCTGCTCAATCTGGGGGTCACCCTTAGTGGTCAAGCCCGTAAAGTTCTGGCAACCGGATCATTCATTGGTGCAGGTATGCTTATGCCTTTCACTTCAGAACACAATGTCATTACTCTGCGTGAAATCCAAATTTCATATTCATCAATGTTCTATTAGCTTGACTTTCTTATTATTTCTAAAAATGCAGGAGTTTTCTTTATACTGTTTCTCTGGTCGATGCAAAGAGTGAAGGAGCTTAATAAAATTGAGAAATTGATATAAACATTACACTTATAATTTTCATTCTATTCGGTTAGATTCTGCTCTTTGTATCATCATATACGCAACATTGTTAACAAGTGGCCCCCAGGGAGCATTGTAGATTGCACAATTAAAAAGCACTTATGAAAGCAAAATAGAAAAGAAAAATACATCATCAACTAGCTTGGTTGCTTTGAATTACTACGTTTCTTTCTTCTTCTTTAATTCTACATCTAGTCAAGCAACTGCGGATTTCTACTTCTAAAAGGCATTTTTCTCTAGTACCCCTTGAGGTTTGTCAAAATGTCAAACGGGTGGAAAAAGGTCAGAAGACTGGTATCAGAACCTCATAGATAGCTTTCTGATCTTTTCCATCGACTTAACAAATTCTCTCTAGAAGCTAACCAGACAGATATTAAAGCCAACGCTATCAAAAGAAGTATGACACTTAACCACACGTGTTGACGGTGAGCATACAAGAAGCCTTCTTGTTTCATTCAATATATTAATGGGGAGATCAACTTTTGCTATTCAATTTTTTCACAATTTTACTAACAATTACACCGAGGCAAACTTATATCCAAGCTAGCATTTAAGAAACTGATGAAAAGTTGGCCATAACGCATTAATTGTTTTTGGATAAATATCCGCCATCGTTAATGATTCGCACTTTATTCAAAATATATTAAACTTTTTTCTTTTGTAGCTTTCGATATGAGGTTTATCTGCATTACGTTTTTCACTTTTCTATTGATGCCGTTAGAAGATGTAACAAAATATTGAAAGTGACTATTTTACTCTTAAATGGGAAAAAAATTTTATTAGTTGTTACTTTGGATTTTTAGAATATATTATTATTTTGGATTGACGAGAACTAACTGTAAAATTCAAGTTCTCCAAAACTAATTTAATTATTATTTCCTATTGATCGAAATAAATTATAATGTTCAAAATTTCTCATAACTAGTTTTATAATTATTTTGGATGTATTTTAGATAATTATGCCTATTTTTATTTATTGTTATTGAAGATTTGTTATTATTTTTTTTTTTTATAGAGATATGGTATTTAGGATGGCTTATATGAACAAGGGTTCCTAACTTATGTTATAAATGAGGTACAAATTAGCCGGGTTGCTTATTTTAATGATTTGATATCTTTAAATTAGCATAATTGATAAGCCTATATAGTTAATTTGGTCCCAACAACTTTTTTCTTTTTTTTTCATTTAGATAGGATTAACTAATCCTTTATATGCAGGGGTAAAATAGTTATTCATGAATATTCTGTTAAATCCTCTAATGGTATTAATGGAAAAGAGAAAAAGTGATACATTATATATTTTAAGTAGATCGTTTAAAAAAAAAAAGAATTTGAAGTATTTTTTAATAAATTACAAAACATCAAATGGTAGATAAATATTTTTTTATTATTTTCTTTTGTTATGAAGTTCCAACACTTTTTTTTTTTTTTTTTTTGGGTACCAGAAAGAAATCAGTATCGCGTTGAAAATTATTATAGAGAATCTTTCTTTTGTTTCTTTCATTAAAAAATTGACCCATCACATAATTCCTATATAATTATAGGGCTCCGTCTATCGTGCTCCTTGGGCACCTCACCCCCTTTACTCGTCTTGCAGTGAAGTCGATGGTGGCTGAAAAGGAGCAATATTGTGTAGCTTTGAAGTGGCCGCATGGCACACAAAGCAAACCAGGATTGTAGGCCATTAGATAAGAACTATTAACGTTACAATTATTTTGTTTAAGGGAACAAGAACATGTTGGTGGAAATAACAATAAATTATTTAGCTGAAACAAATATTTGTAGAAGCAAGTAGTTAGTGAGGAACAATCTGATTTATGTTAATTACAATTTAGCATAAAATGTAGGTGACTGTAGCAGTATATTATCAAATGATCGAAAGTGACGTTAGTGAAAGTAAAAATGAACTAACAAAGGAAGGATAGGAAACAAATGTAGGAATTTAGGAGTATCCAGGATGTAGTCTAAAATTATAGCTAAGCAACCCAAGGGGGGTGAATTAGGTTTTAAAAACTTAAGCAAATATAATCACAAGACAATTCAAACACATGATAAATATAAAATAATCAAACACATGAAGATAAGGGAGAAGAGAGCAAACACAATAATTTTATATGGTTTGGCAAACTCTGTCTATGTCCACGCCTCTAAGTTAACCGAGCTTGAGAATTCTACTAGCCAAGCCTTTACAACTCAAGGCTTCAAGATCTTTACAATTAACTTCTAATGTATCAATAAACATTTACAAATAGAGATGATCCCACATCCCTTTTCCAAAGTGTTTCCCACACTTACAATGACTCAATTTGATTTAAAATGAAGATTATAAAGATTGTAGAATCCCATCTAATTTGAATTTGAATTTGATTGAGCTTTTTTATAGTTAGAAAAAAAAAAAAACTAGCCATTATTGACTTTCTGTGAATAATCGGATTGTCGTTACCTGTTGTAGGATTTTCGTTTTGACTTTGTAAAAGTTACTGTTATGTAGATTTTGAATTGTTGGCTAACTGTTAGATGATGTTGGTTTGTCATTATCTTCCTGAGATCCTGCAAAGAGTTATCGGCTAGCCATTTGTGCAAAACGGCCCACTGTTTGCAAACTAATTCCTCTCTAGAATTTGTCAGTTCACCATTTTCTAATAAAAGGTTTATCGTTTTACTTCAGAATCAAAATTACATTTTAACCATATCAAATCAGTTTTTCGTTTCAACAATAATGATAATCTGTTTTTTTTCCAGATTCTCAAACTTGTCTAAAAAATATCATACGACCTAAGAAATTATCAATTCTAATGTCTCCAACATTATTAGCCTATGAATCATGTGTTTGTTATCATCAAAATCAATGTTATAAAAACATTTATATCAACAGTCTCCCTTTTTTTGATGTTGACAAACCTTACACGTATTCATAGTGTGAATGATTTAAAAATACTAGTTCCTCCTAAGAGTTTTAAAAAGCGATAAACACAAGTTAATCCAATTGTATCCATTCAAAACATATTTCTCCCTTTGTGTGTGCGTGTGTGTATAACAATTTTAACAAGTTCTCCGCCTTCATGTGTGCGTATATGTATAACAATTTTAACAAGTTTTTCAAATATGTGTACTTTAATCTCCCCCTTCATCATCAAAAAGAAAAAGTAGTAATAAAGAGAAAGATTTGCAAAATTGTTGCCCATGTTAGCTGAAATTTCGGCAGAACCTCCCCCTAACGACAAGCATTACCTTAGGAAACATATTAACAACATTACACTCAAATCATCAAATCATAGAGAAAAACATATCAAAATCATTACCAAACCATCACACTTATCAACTGTGTAATCAAATATCAACCATCAAAGCATGAATAACTAAATCACACACACACACACACATAATAACAAAATCAACGTGTCAAAATAAAAATAACAATGCATGAAAGATGTCTGTGCAAAATCAAAATACAAAAACTAATAATGGACTATTACAAAGGATGTGATGGAGAACTAGGTGGTAGAAAATGGAGGACAGAAAGAATGTGTTGTTGGCCATCTAGAAGCTATTACTGCTAATCAAGGATATGCTGCTGCTGAGGATGAAAGGTAATGAATTGAGACTGGAGCTGCTACTGTTACTTGGAAAGTGTCCAAACTTCACCAAGTAACTACTGCACAATGCCCTCAGAAACTAGAGACTCCTCAGGAACTGGAAGCTCATTGATATCCATGTCATGACCCTTTTGTTCCTTTGGCTCCTCAGCCTGTGCTGCTGCTACTTGACGTCGCACTCGAGGTCTAGCTCTTCGTCTAAAATCAAGCAGCTGATCAACGAGATAGACGCCATTAAACACTCGACCATCCTCTGTGGCTACAAGGGTATCTTGGTTCTTAGACAAAGTCGTTATAACCCACTCCCCGTTCCTCCTATGAAAGCCTATCCTCGTAATGGCCTCTCCTCCTAATCTCTTGGTCTCCACATAGACCGACTCACTCAAAAGCACTCTAAAATGTCTTAAATCTTAGTAATGACACTGCCATATGGGAGTAACCTGTTGGTTATTACCAGAGTAGTCAGCATATAACGAAGAATAACATAGCCTAGGTTAACCGGTCGTCTCTTAATAAAGCAATCTAGTAATTCCACATCCAACATTGTAACCTCATCACTATGACACTTCTTAGGAGTAATTATATGCTGAAGGATGTTGTGAAGTACTTGAACCTGTAGAGATAAGAATTGTGAAGGAAAGTGAAGGTGGCAAATGCCGTCGGACAAATCTCTCTGATTACAAATATTCCTAACTACATTAACATGAAGCAAATGGTTGAAACTAAGTTCTTTCCTATAAGTGTATATCTCTAACCCCTTGTCCTTAGTTCCTAAAATTCTGTTAAGATCTTTCACATCAAACTCTATAGAGACACCATCAACATTAGTAATTATCCTATCTAGCCTAATTGTGGAAAGTTCCATATTTGAGTAGAATACTCTAACTAGGTTAGGATATACCCTCTCCTCAATACCCAAGGCTTCTTTCCAAGGTTCCAACATTTCCTTTATACTGCTACCACACACAACTAGCTCCTCAAAATCATCCAAATCAACAAAATAAGAATCTATTACCTTGCATTTCATAAAGTAGGTTTGAAATCATCTAGTCACGGGGATAGTGGGGAAATTGGTTCTTTCAAACTTCGGGACCTTCTTGGGAGATTTTGGATTCCTCCTTACTGCTTTTTTTCATATTGTTCTAGCCCTTGAAGACGCTATCCTGGCCATAAATACACAATTTGAGTTTTTGAGAAATTTTGTGTTTTGAGAGAAAAAGAGCCGATTAGAATGTAAATAAAGGATATAGGAAACAATGTGGGTGCTTAATTTGATTAAAAATGGGTGAAACTTTGGTCAAACTTAGGGTTTTAATTTGGGAATTTGTGATTTTGGGCTCGAAATGATTTTGTGATCGAATAAAAATGTTCCTGGAGTGATTAGAAATGATTGTATGGCTTCAATTTGGCAAGAAAACACAAGGAAATGGAGGATTTTAGAGAAAGAAAGCACAGTCGCCATGGTTTAGTGAGAAAACGGTGAAGGATTTTTCTTAACTAGACATTTATAACTAATGTCCATTTCTACTGCAATAATGGCATACAATTTGATTATTCATGGAAGTAGCTTTCACAAAGTAATTCTCGTTACACTTTTTTTTTTTCTCAAATTTGACTTGTAACCAATACCTCCATTATCAAAAACACATTTCTGAGAGCCAAGCAAATTATCTAAAATCTTTTGCCCATTTGTAAATTTTAAGACAATATCATTAAGCTTATCATTGTTTTTCTTAAGTGTTTCATTTTCCTTTTTCAAATCATTTACAAGTAAACCTTCATTCCTAGATGAAACATTTTGTTTTTCTTTAGAAAATGCAATTTCTTCATGCAAACTTTTGTTTTCTACTTCTAAGTACTTAATCTTTTCTTTCAAAGTATCATTCTCATTTAAAAGTTCTACATTTTTCTTTCTAAGAGAAATATTTTTCATTCCAATCTTCTTTAAATTATTATGCATAGTGAATACTTCAAACAACTCATCATAAGTAGGAACATCATTTACTTCATCAAGTTCTTCTCCTATTGCCATAAGTACCAAGTTTGACACTTTATATGACTCCTCCTCATTTGAGGTCTCCTCATCGATGTCATCCCACATTGACACCATGGCTTTCTTTTTCACCTTGTTGACAAGAGAACATTTTGATTTTATGTGCCTTTTCCCTTTGGTTTTTGAAGTTCCTGAACTTTCTTCGCTCATAGCCATGTCTTCATCTTTGAACTCACTCTCGTTGTCGTTTTCAGGTCCTGAAGCTTTTAGGGCAATATTCTTCTTCTTTTTGTCTTTGTCACCTCTTTCAATCGACAAATCCTCTTCATAAGAAATAAGTGAGCCAACTAAATCATCAATAGATAAGGTATTCAAATCCCTAGCTTCCTCAATAGTAGTTCTCTTAGGTCTCTATTCTTTTGGCAAGGTTCTAATGATTTTCTTTACCTTATCGCTATTTGAAAAGGTCTTTTCTAGAGCTCCTAGAGTGTTTATAATGTTCGTAAATCTAGTGTACATGTAAATACTCATTTTGTTCCGTTTGGAACAATTTGCATTGCCTAGTATATCGACTGATTTTAGACTCTTTGACTTGATTTGTACTCTCATAAACAACTTCAAGTTTCTTCTAAATCTCATAAGCATTAGAATAACCTAAACTCTATGGAATTCTTTCTTATCTAAGGCACAAAACAGAGCATTCATAGCTTTGGAATTAAGAGAATCTTTTCTCTTTTCCGACTCATTTCATTCATGTGAAGGTTTTGGAATAATCAGATCGCCATTAACTGTTATCAGATTACTCTTTTGACTTTGTGCAAGTTACCGTTATGTAGATTTTGAATTGTTGGCTAACTGTTAGATGATTTTTTTTTTTTTTGTCGTTATCTTCCAGAGACCCTGCAAAATGTTATCGGCTAGTCGTTTGTGCTAAACGGTCCACTGTTTGAAACTATTTTCCCTCTGGAATTTGTCGGTTCACCGTTTTCTAATAAATAGTTCACAGTTTGCAAACTAAATCCTCTCTAGAATTTATTGGTTCACCATTTTCTAATAAACGGTTCACCATTTTATTCCAAAATCAAAATTACACTTTAGCCATATAAAATCAGTTTTTCGTTTCAAGAATAAGGGTTATTCGTTTTTGTCCAGATTCTCCAACTTGTCCAAAAAACATCATACGACCTAAGAAATTATCAATTCTAATGTCTCCAACATTCTTAACCTATGACTCATGTGATTTGTTATCATTAAAATCAATATTATATAAACATTTATGTCAACACAGTCTAATTCGCTAAATCCACCTGCTCTACAAAAATTTGAGCAAAAAGAAAAAAGAATAAAAAAAAAAACAGAACCCGGTACCGCCACCTTTGCCAAGGCCTTCTTCGCCTATCAAACTTTTATCAGGGTCAGAATGAGCCGCCCATCCAACCTCGAGCAAGACTATCGCCGATCACTCATAAAAAATCGACATAAATCGACTATAACAGTAGCGAA